>OZ038313.1:4692585-4920397 GCA_964035775.1 Osedax frankpressi
CAGATACATATGTTTACATATTTATTATATATAAGTATAAATATATTATATAATAACTATATAGATATTAATAATATAGAATCATATACTATATATTGTATATAGCATATTTTATATATAGCTTTATTTTATTTACATTGGAAAATTTAACTATATATACATATTTATATATTAAGTATTTATATAATATAATATATTATATAAATATTTATTATATATTTAAGTTGTAGATTATTATTATATATACTAATATATATTGTATTAGCTTATATTTTATTTATAGATTTATATAGTTTTGCAGTTTTATATAGCTTTACATAGCTTTATATATCATTCTATTATTAGATTCGAAATTACAACACGTGTTTTAAAATATGTACAGGATTTAATGAATACTTTGGTTTAGTAGATTTAATGAATACTTTGAGTACTATAACAAGAACTCCCATCATATAGGATAACTCATTTTTGTATTGGGTTAGGCTTTTTGTTTGTTTCTGTGTAGTTATTTTGAATAAATTAATCTAAATTTGATGCTAGATTAAGTTCATATACTATAATTATATTATTTGGGTTTATGTTTTTGGTTTGGATTCTGTTTAGGACTTATAAGTCCTAAAACTATAGTTTTAGATTTGAGTTTAGTTTTAGGTTTGTATTTGGGTTTTGTTCTTTATAGGTTTTTTTAAAAGTAAAATAATATATATATAATCTCGGGCTATGTTCATATAATATAATTATAATATTTTGTTTAAGTTTGGTTCTATATGGGGTTTTGAATAAATTAAAATAATTTTGATGGCAGGATATGTTCATAGACTATAATTATATTATTTGTTTTTGGGTTTGGGTTTGGTTCTGCGTAGGCTTTTTTTAGAATATATTACAATACATTTTAATGCAGAGATATATTCATATACTATAATTATAATTTGGGCATTTGAATTTTTGCTTGGTTCAGCGTGGATTTTTTAAAAATAAATTCAATTCAATTTGATGCCAGCATATGTTCATATACAATAATTATAACATTTTATTTTGGTTTTAGGTTTATTTTTGTGTTTGGATTTATATGGTCTTTTTAAAAATATATTAAAATACATTTGATGTCATGCTATGTTCACATACTATAAATATAATCTTTGGGTTTTGGTTTGGGTTTGAGTTTTGGATTGGATTTAGTTATTTGTTGGTTTTTTATATAAAATAATATAAATTTGATGCTACGGTATGTATATATACTATAATTAGAATATTCGCATTTAAGTTTTTGATTGGTTTTGATATCTATTTTTTTTAAATAAATAAAAATAAATTTAATGTTCATATAAAGTTCTAGAAAATGATATTATAGAGTTATATAACTATATATTGTATAATTTTATATATTGATTTATATGGCTTTGTATAGCATTATATAGCTTTATATTATTTATATTGGAAAGTTTAACTATATCTACATATTTATATAGTTATAATACATATACATCAAATATTTAAGTTGTAGATTAATATATATAAGTATATATATTATATATACTAATAGTATTGCGTTATATAGTATATATTGTATATAGCTTATATTTTATATATAGATTTACATAGCTTTATATATAATTCTATTATTAGATTCGAAATTACAACCTGTGTTTTAAAATATAAGTACAGGATTTAATGAAAACGTTGGTTTCTCTGCGATTAAAGTCAACTCGAATGAGATTAATAAAAATTAATAACGAATTCGGAATATTAACCCCAAAAGCTATTAGATTGCAATTTCTATAATTTATAAAAATAATATTTTTGTTTTCCTCAAAAAAGTTCATACTTGACTGTGAATTTAAAAAATGTTTCCGTTCTCCTCGGCTCTCGCGCTCGATTTCTCGACTAATATACTATATTTTCTTTAGAAACTTATACCTATATATAGACAATTGATAGAGCTACAAATCCTTCATATATATTTATATTCCATAAATCAGTTTTTAGTACCGTAAATAGGAGGTAAAGTTGAAAAATCACTTTTTTAGATTTTACTTTTTTGGAACCACTTTTCGGGTATTAATTTAATTTTTGAAAATATCTAAATCCTATGTCTTAGAGTTCGACCGTATCCTACTTTTCTTATATCGATATCGATATTTATTTAAATATATTTAGAGATAATGCACGTTATATTTTTATAAGTTTTTCTAAATCGAAATTCGAATGTCTCGAGTAAATCGATGAATCACCCAGCGCTCTCAATCTCTATATACATATATAGGAAGGTATAGGCGAAACTAAGTTAGCGTAAACTTGAATATGAATTTAAATGTATGTATTGTATAGTACTGTTATATCGTCATAATATGATATATTAACTGCACTATAATGCTATACTATAACATTACTCCCATCATATTGTATCGGGTTCGTTTTTTTGTTTGGTTCTGTGAGTATTTTTTTTGAATAAATTAATATAAATTTGACGTCAGGTTAAGTTCATATACTATAATTATAATGTTTGGGTTACTGTTTTGCTTTGAGTTTGTTTTTAGGTTAGGATTTGAGTTTATATTTGGGTTTGAGTTTGTATTTTTATTTTTTTATGTAGTTTTTTTTGAATAAAATAATATAAATTAAATATTTAGCTATGTTCGTATATTAAAATTATAATTTTTAAGTTTGCGGTTGGGTTTGGTTCTATGTGGATTTTTTTTGGAATATATTAAAATAAAGTTGATGTCGGACTATATTCGTAAACTATAATTATAATGTATATGTTTGGATTTAGGTTTAGTGCTTTGTGGGTTTTTCTTTAAATAAATTAAAATAAATTTAACGCCAGGCTTCTATAATTATAATATTTGCATTTAGTATTTTTTGGGTTAGGTTTTATTTCTGTTTTTGAATTAGTGTTAAGTTTAGATTTAGTTTTAGATTTTTATTGGGGTTTTTTGAACAAATTATATATCTATTCGATGTCGAACCATATTCGTATACCTTAATTATAATTTTAGATTTGCGCATGTTTTTGGTTGTGTGAGTTTTTTTTAAGATATTAAAATAAATTTGATCCCAAGATAATTATATTTGCATTTAGGTTTTTTTTAGATTTAGGTTTGGGATTAGTTATAGATTTGGGTATTGGTTTGACTGATTGTGCTACTATACATTAACACTAATAATCAAACGACTACCCAACTACACTAATGAACTCAATATATAATCGTTAGCGTGTTACGTATACTATATATTTTACGATGCAAGGTTTCCGACTGCGTATTGGCATGTTTCCGAGTTGGTTTTTTAAAATAAATTTATTAAATTTCATGCTAGGGAATGCTCATATACTATAATTAGAATATTTGCACTTAAGTTTTTGATTGGTATATATAGATTTTTATATGTTATATATGTTTTTTTAAAAATTAATTTAAATAAATTTAATGTTCATCATATAATTATAATGAGCATATCATATCATTTTATTGATGTCGTAAATATGTTATATTATATTGATTTCCGATTTGGTTCATGTAAATTATTTTATTAAATACATTATATACATCCTCAGATTTGTAATATATATAAATTTATACACAGAAATTAATAGTTTAATTATTGATTGCATTCACAATGTCTTGCGCTTGTTATATATAAATAATAGAGGTTAATTCTTCTATTTGTTCACTCAATTTGTCATATTCTACTAGTAATCTTAGTAGAGATAGTAAAATCAAATCGTCCATATCTGACATAATATACCGTAGGATTATATATTTTATCAAAATATTAATATTTATTTATAAAATATTCTTTAATCAATGATAGCCATCATTGATAAGCATATATTGTATTCGTAGATCATTATTATGCTCGTCGTGTGATCGGTTATTATAAATTTTAATATAAAGTCATTTAAAATTTACGCCCATCTTCATGTATCTTACTATTACGCCCCTTTCTATGCTGCATTACGATAATCTACGCACGTAATGTAAACATCCTATATTAGTTTGTTTACACAATACCTAATGGAATGTTGCACCATCTTTCTATTGCTATCGACACGCCCATTCGTGTATATATACGCTCGAATATTCAATAAGAATCAGTTATATTTTAACTTTAAATAAAAGTGAAATATTATATATTTACTCAACAATTTTATTAAGAACTCTATTTACATAAATATAAGGTTACCTTTTTACATTATAACAATATTAGTAGCATCATCGTAATACTTTATATTTTAACATCAAATAGTATATTAATATAACAATACTTCTATTGTAATACTTTTATAAATTTATATAATTCTAAAAGTAGTTAAAATTACTTAATTCACTCAGTTTTTATAAAATTCATTATTTCATTATTAAATCATTATTTTTAGAATGAATACCGAAGCAAAGAATATACTTGAAAATTTAAAATCTATGCAGCAAGAAGGAATTCTGACAGATTTCACTATAGAAAATAATAGAGAATCTATCAAGGTTTTAATCTATCGCATTACTCATATCTAGGTAGTCTGGATATTTTATTATATTTTTAACTATAAACTTTAGCCCAGTAAGTCCTGTTCAATTTGTATGGGTTCTTGGGTGTTTGTAAACATAGAAATACTATAACTATATATATATATAACACATCGACTAATTTAAATATATATATATATATATATATATATATATATATATATATATATATTTAATACTTTGTATGATATAAACTATAGAGAATATGACACATGTATAATATTTATATAGTTTAGTATTCAATCCATGGTAATATTGAAATAAAGTAATTTCTATATACATTTATATTACCTAAACAATGAAAACCAGAGTTATAAATAGAATACATTCCTAAGATCAAAGTTCAGTTACTCAGTAATCTAAATATGATATGAAGTGAAGATTACATCAACACTGTATCATATCATACATATTTAGACAACTTGATGAATTCATGTATTATATCACACCTTATAGTATATTATATAACATTACATTATAATAAGTAATGTAATAATATATTAAATAAAAATAGGAATGATTTAAATAAATATATTTAACACTTACACTTTATAAGATTAATACAATCTAGTCCTTTGGTTACTAGTAAAGTATTTACATTATATTTATAATGAGTCAATAATTAATAATTGTTTTTAATAATTATATTTATTGTAAATTATTTATTAACCATATAAGGAACTATTATTTATTGATCTAACTTCTATTACATCATATGAACAGGTTCACAGAAATGTGTTGGCTGCCAGCAGTCAATACTTTAAAGCTATGTTTCTCACAAAGATGAAGGAGTCTGCTGAACAACTCGTAGCATTTCATTATAAGAAAGACATGTTCCAGCTTGTCTTAGACTACTTCTATTCTGGAGAAATCCACATTAATGAAGATAACTTTGCTGGTGTTATGGAAATCTCACATTATTTACAGGTTTAATATTCACTCGTTAAGGAATGCATTGTATTTAATAAAATCTAATAATAACTCATTGTCTTTCTTTTTACGTTTAAATTACTTAATTATTAAATTATAACTTTTGAATATATTATTAACATTTTTATTACCTATTTAACTTTTATTAAATTATTAATATGTAAGAATATGAAAATTAACAATTTATTTAATACTAAAGATAAAAGTAGTAGTGTAATATTTAATATTTAATCAAGTTTACTAATTAATGCTTTATTGTGATATAAATTGATATTTGCATACAACTAACACTAAAACTAATGTGAATGCAGGTAGATGCTATTGTAAAGAGATGCAATGAATTCATTTGCAAATATCTACCAACGAACCCCTCGTCTCCTTTGCTGGAGTATATTTACACTTATGAGATGGGGATATCTCCAGAAGAGATTCTTCTGAAAGTAAAGTCTCAGCTAGAGTCTGTATACACAGAAACTCTAGAGAAGTATGTGTTTCTGCGGACTCCATTTACACAATTATTAACTATAATAAGTAATAGAGAATTAAATGCTAGGGATGAGTACGCTATAGTAAAGTGTGTAGTAATGTGGGTACTATATGATGTAGAAGATAGACTAACACATGCAAACTCATTGTTAGAACTTGTAGATTGTAGTCTGTGTAGTAAAAGTATGATGTTAGAGAATAAATCTATTAATACAAATGTTCCATTGTTAGACAAACTCCTACAACAATTACACATAAAAATCTCTATTTTAAATGATAACTGTACCAAGGGTTTAATTAAACATTACGGGGTAGAGAGAATCAATGCTATAGAAGTGCCTAGAGAAGTGCCTGGAGCCATTAAGTCTAGTTCTAAGTCTCTATGCCATGTGTCAGAAGATGGCATATACAACACTGCCACTAAAGAGAGACTAGTGCAATATAACTTTGGTAAAGTTGATTATGTAATCTATACAACTAAACAATTGTTATTCATCTTCTCATTTAGTGAAGGTAAAATGTATAAATATAACAATGCCACTAAAGAAGTAGTTGTGTGTAGTGACCCAACAAACTATTGCTTTAACTGGTTACCAAGTGTTAATGAAACATCAGATGGTAGATTAGTTGTTATTGGAGGCTGTAGGAGGAGTAATTGGAGATATAGTAATAGATATTATGACATAGCTAATGACTCATGGAGTAAAGGTCAACGTTTACCTTATGGTGTAGGTTGTCATACAACTGTAGTAGATGGAGATGACATTTATGTTATTGGTGGTTATAATGTTAATAAAGTAATACGTTATAGGAATGGCACATGGCAGACTTTATCTCCTTTATTAAACAATAGATATTGTCATATAGCTGTATTAGATGGTAAATGTATTTATGTATATGGAGGTGAATATAGAACTGATGGGGAATATTATGACATCTCTACTGACCAGTGGTCAGTTATTGATAATGCTGTGTACAAAAGTATTAACTGTTATAATTCTGTTATTGATGTAAACAAACGTTTTTTGTACACACGTGAAGGTGATAATGTATATTCTATTTCATTAGACAATAACATTAAATCTTTATTAGTATATGTTTATTTAGTATATGAAAACGTATCTTGTCGTCGTTTAGTCCTAATGCATGTGTGAGTTATTATTATTATCTAATTGTGTCAATAAATAATAAACTTACTTCAATTGTTCTTTCTTACACTTTATATAAAATTCCTTTAGCATTGTTTTGTAATGCAATAATTTAATGAAATTCTCATCTGCATAATTTAATTTATTAAATAAAGTTTTTATTCTAAAAAAAAGAGTTTTTATGTAACTTTCAAATTAATTGAAATATAAATATTATTGTATAAATTCTAAATTGCCCAATTAATTAATATTATTTATCTATTTTTAGATAAACTTAATATATGTGATATCCTTAATTTTGTTTTAAAAAAAAGATAAATAAATAGTCTGAATTTTATTTAATTATTCTGATAATTAATTTACTACACATAATTTGAAATAAACATACTATTAAATGTAAGAATCTGACCAATCACAGTAAAGAAACATATCCATAGATTAAAAGTAAATAAATAAGTTATTTCATTCATAAATGTATTGCATTATTAGATATGATATGAATTTTATATTACATAAGAAAGTTACATAATAACTTATATTTAACCCAATACATATTGATATAGAATATATATTTTAATATTATACTTATCTCTTGTATTAATATATTTAGTTATATTACTGTATACAGTAATATTTATACAAATAATATCTAGTCTTGTGTAGTCCGCAGTGTATTTTGATATAACTAAGCATTAACTAATATCTCTGAATATTTATCTCTACAGTTATAAATTATAGTTAAGTATATCTGTATGTTGTATTAAATAGATAATTGCAATAGTCATTTAATCATATGAAGCAAGCAGTAGTTTATAAAGAGATGATTGTATATTCTTTTGTTATTTCCTATCAAATATAAATTAATTCATATTATTATGTTAGTTATTAAATATATAGTAAATATATATCCTAATGTTAAGATATTTTACTACATTATAGAACAAGCAGAGACCATTTGACACATTCTAATTTGTCTGTTATATCCTTTGTATATCTTAACGGATACTTTATTTGCTAAGTTGATGTAGACCTCTTTACTTAAGTCTTTGTCATTATCAAGTGACACCTTCTTGACGTGCGGAGTTCTTCCCATTGTTATATTACATAATATTACATCGTCATACTTTATGAACTCGAGGTAAATGAATCCCTCAATATATTAGTGTTAATACCCTTAAAGTCACATCGTACCATTACCTACCCGACATAATATGCAGTCTCAAGACTCCTCAGTTGATGTGACATTCTCTCTTAACACCGTTATTAGTGGTGCCTTGATAGCTAAGTATTTAAGAGTTAGGCGTTGGAGAGGTGAGACAATATTAGAAATATCTATATATAGAATTAAACTTTCTAATCTATATCAAACTACTCTAAAACTTGAACAAAAAGTTATACTAACTTTATACTCACAAGTATGAACATACTCAACTTCTCAATAGTTAACAAAAAGTTCTACAATCTACTGATAAAGAAAAGTATTATAATGATAATATATTGCAATCCCTATTCTTATTCCATCCGTCCTGATCAGAAGAATTATGGGCATGTCAAACATATCCAGTGGTAACATCCCTTAGTATAAATCCTAGGTAGTGAGATAGACTAGATTGGTAGGTAATCAAGATAAGGAAGTCTTTTTCTTAAAATAGCAGAAGTGTTCAGTTCCATAAACACGCAACTAGTATAGGATGTGTATATCATGTCCTCAATGAAATAAACTAAATGTATGGTCAATATGTAATTGTATGATTAATGGTCCTGATTATATCAACGTATTTAAACTAACTTGCCCAACTCGGATAAGACTCGTCTATTAACAAATATACACCGGTGTTTTGTAGATTCTAGAACACATTCTAATTCATATTATGTAAAGTTGCACATAATTACATGTTGCTAGGGTAAGACTTCATGACAGGGTTATATGATGTTAGCATAGATCTCATAATGTAATCAATTACTGGAGATATAATATTGATATACATAATACATTTTCAACTGTTACATATTTATATAATATTTCATGAGTTACATTTTCACGCTATGTAGTTCTTGTATTATCTTTATTTTCTGAAGTATATATTAATATATTATTGTTATTATTAATTTATTTATTGAGATTCAACAAAAAAATAAGAAGAAGGAAATTCAAAAGTTAACTTTAATTAATTATTAATTAATACAGAATAATAAAAGAAATGCTAGAGTAACTCTTTATAATATATACACCAAATGTATCACTTGGTGCATATTACAAGTTAAATGTTATAACCTGTGTGCTGCTATATATAATTAGTTTGAAACGTATGAAGAAGATCTTATTTGTATCATAATTCAATTAATAATAAACAAAACAATTATTTATTTACAAAATAAAATATTTATAAATTAGCAATTATTATTTTCTAAGAATTTACTTATTTGATTTTAAATTTAATATTATTTAGTTGATCGTGTGAATTAAATACAAATCATAACATCGATAAAAGTATATTTTAAGTTGACCAAATGAATACTTTTGCATGTATATATAAAATAATATGACAACGAAGTTTTAACAAATATAACTTATGAAATACAAAAACTGTTTATTCAAATAAACTGAAATGAACAATTAAAACAAAAGAGTGTCAATGACAATATCATTGAAGAAATCAATATATTCTAAAAAGATGACCGTTCTTTTTCTTGATGAATATCGCATGATGATATATTAATTCAAAGGTCGTATTTTCTTTTTTAAGCGTGAACGACCTCTGGGTCATCTTTGGGTTATGTAACTCTTTAGTAATATATGAAGTTGTTCAGATTAGCTACCGATGTATAATTTAGTTTCTGTCCGAGGTGTGAATTTCATGAAATAAATACTGACTTCTTTCGTTTCTTCGTGTATCCTATGCATTTCATTGAGGGATGCATCACGTGAGAAGGCATCCGCTAGTATAAGATATTTACCGGGTCGGTGCAATTTTGTACAGCCGTATATAACTGCTAGTAATTCTCTCTCTTTAGTTGCGTATCTACGTACGGTTTCTGTTAGAGATCGTGACGGAAAACATATGGGTTTATCATCTTGAAGCAAAACTACTCATAAGTCTATTCCGCAAGCGTCTACTTTAATTGTTTTTGGCTTGCGAATGTCATAATAAGACAATGAAGATTGTTAAGAAATAACGTAGAAATAACAACGGCCCAATATCAGGCACGAGCGTCTAGTTTTAAGAATATGTTAACATTACATAATAAGTGGAGTATCTCTTATAATGTCCTTTGGGTGTAATGTGGATGGCGTAAGGCTTCGTTTAAATCTTAGGGATCTAGGCATATTCTTATTCTTTCCAGTTACCCATTGCGTAGGTTCAGATATGTGTGCGACGACACCTAGAGATGTCATTAGTTTCAGTTCATGCTCTACTTCGTAGCGGATATTTATGGGGACTCTCCTTGCTGTATGGATTACAGTTGGTATATTCAGTTTATTTATATGTGCGTGATGCCTGGAAAAGACGGGGTAACGCGATAGTAGTGTTGGTAAATCTAGGTTGTGGTAATCGTCGGTGGATAAGTGGGGGTATGGGGTGTACAATGCACACCGTGTATTTAGATATATGTATATTGGGCTTGTCCGGTGTATATCGGGGAGGACTTGGGATGCGAGTGTTTGTTAAATTGTAAAGTTAAAAGTGATGAGATTGAGGATATGGCAGGAAGGGAGTCCTATAATAGGTGAACTTCTGGTATTGGCGATGTAAAATTCTTTATAGTTCGACCAATATATCTAGTTTCGTCATTTTTGGGGACGATAACGTCTTTTTCTATGGGAATTAATTCGGCAGCTAGAATTGCTTTGCGGACTTCGGTTAATGAGATTCCTCCGATAAACTTGTCGAGAATGACGTCATCAGGTGTGCTGTATTTACACTTACCAGCTATTTCTCTTACTCCGTTTACGAATTGAGTTAACGACTCAGCTGTTAGTTGCACGGTCTTCAATAATACTTGGCGGTGTACGAGTGGATTAACTTTTGAAAATAGCACTTCTTCTAACATATTCCAGATGCAATGTAGGTTTTTTTTCTTTGTTTCAGTTTTATTATATTCGTCATAGATCTCAACGCTTGTTCCTGCCATGTATAATATAATTTATAGCAAATAGTAATATATGGTTATGTAACATGTAACAATAAGTATATGTATATGTTATGTATAGGTATGTTATATTAAATAGATATGTATGTTATGTTTTTATGTTATTTATACATATTAGTATTATAAATGATACATTTTTTTATATATATATACATTTTTTTGGTCTAGTTTTGTTATATTTATATATATATATATATATATATATGTTAGTCTAGTTTTGCTATTTATATATATATATATATATATATATAGTGTATATATTGATTATATATTATATATACATCTATATTACTAAAATGTAAATATGTAAGATTACGACATCGAAATAAAATATTTACTTTATACCAAGAAATTATGATGGATATGAAAACGAACTTCCTAATAATTCTAATATTCAATTTTTACATCGCCATATATTCCATAATAATAATTATATTGATATCGATGTGTCATTTGATGGCACATATCTAACTCACGTTTTCAGTAGTTTCTTTGGTGTATACACTGTGATTGAGGTGTCAACCCGTTTAGTAGTCAACTTTGTAGTTTTTAATGTTGGAATTATTAATATTATGTTATTATTATACAAATTATTATCATTATTACATTATATTTGTACACCATAATAAACTATTTGATTATATTTAATCTTTAAAAAATATAATATATGTGTTAAAACATTATTATATATTATCTTTGAGGGCGTTTTTGACATTATATTTAAATTTTGTACAGCATTTTCTAAAGCATTTTGTTTATAAACTGACTATTTAGAAAATGTCATAGATTGTTTATTATATATAGATAGAAATAATAATAAAACAGTTTATAAAAATATGATTTTATCAATTCGCATTAATTGTGCTGAATTTTGACCAACAAATATTTAGGATATAATTTAGTTGTCTTGTCAATTTTATCATAATAATATATTATATTATAATTGAATACATTAATTATTCAGACTAGTAGTTTACATTAGAGGTATTTAAAAAATGATTATTTACATATGAGATTTCAATGCAGCGGATACCATTTAAGTATACATCTAGCTAAAGTCCACAACTCTAAATAACATCAAAGACGGTGATACATGTGAGATATTTATAGTTATTTATAATGTTGAGTAATATATTATACTATAAATAAATAACATAAAATACCACTTTACAATATATTGAAAATTATAATTTAATTATTTATTATTTACTATATGTAGTATATATATGTTTATAAAATATTATATTTTAGTATAAGAATCTGTGTACATCGATTTGAATATGTGAGTTTAATAAATGATTTATTATAAAATGTAGAGTATAATGTATATACATAATATTTAAATAGTTTAGTATTATATTCCATTGTAAGGGTATAGGTTATATTCCTATATTTGATGTTATATCAATAGCATTGTAAATTAATTTTTGTTATATAATTTTTGTTCTTTACATAGATTAATATGATGTAGTTAATAACTAATATTTAATAAAGTATAATATAAAACATGTAATTGATAATAGTGAATTTCAATAAATTATAATATAAAATAATGTCTACATATTTTCAATAGAAATTAATTAATAATAAAAAAAATAACAAATATGAATATAATTTAACTTCAATTACTCGAGATAATTGATATGACATAATTATATCTAATTACTAATTAAATTTGTAAAAAACTAATGAGATTATTATAATAAGAAATATTCATATATTTATGATATTTTATAATAATTATATTAACACTAATATATATAAATTCATATTTTTATAATAATCATAAATTAATTTTATAAATATATGATTATTATGATCTATATTCGTTAAAACAGACATGATATGATCCAGAATTCTACTAATATTAAGAAAATAAATGATTAGTTATTGTAAAGTAATTAAATATATTGAGAATATATCGGAATTAGGTTTGCTCTATATATATATATATATATATATATATATATATATATATTACATATGGATATATAAACAGTTATTTTACTAAAATAATTTCACATTTAAAATTTTAATTTATTCTTTATTAATATTGAATGTAATATTACTATATATTAAATTATTAATATTACGATAGTAATTTATTTATATAGTTAAACAATAGATAAACACTATTTATAATATATCATATATATGATATATATATAATACTTTTAATAATGTAATACCATATATTATACAATTTTAGATCTCATTAAAATCAGCAATGATATCTATAATAATATATTTATGTGTGGATGAACAATGGACATTGACCAATCATTATATATAAATAATATAGGTTAATTCTTCTATTTGTTCACTCAATTTGTCATATTCTTTTGATCTTCATATCCGACATAATATACCGTAGGATTATATATTTTATCAAAATATTAATATTTATTTATAAAATATTCTTTAATCAATGATAGGCATATATTGTATTCATAGATCATTATTATGCTCGTCGTGTATCGGTTATTATAAATTTTAATATAAAGTCATTTAAAATTTACGCCCATCTTCATGTATCTTACTATTACGCCCCTTTCTATGCTGCATTACGATCATCTACGCACGTAATGTAAACATCCTATATTAGTTTGTTTACACAATACCTAATGTAAGGTTACACCATCTTTCTATTGCTATCGACACGCCCATTCGTGTATATATAAGCTCGAATATTCAATAAGAATCAGTTATATTTTAACTTTAAATAAAAGTGAAATATTATATATTTACTCAACAACTTTATTAAGAACTCTATTTACATAAATATAAGGTTACCTTTTTACATTATAACAATATTAGTAGCATCATCGTAATACTTTATATTTTAACATCAAATAGTATATTAATATAACAATACTTCTATTGTAATACTTTTATAAATTTATATAATTCTAAAAGTAGTTAAAATTACTTAATTAACTCAGTTTTTATAAAATTCATTATTTCATTATTAAATCATTATTTTTAGAATGAATACCGAAGCAAAGAATATACTTGAAAATTTAAAATCTATGCAGCAAGAAGGAATTCTGACAGATTTCACTATAGAAAATAATAGAGAATCTATCAAGGTTTTAATCTATCACATTACTCATATCTAGGTAGTCTGGATATTTTATTATATTTTTAACCATAAACTTTAACCCAGTAAGTCCTGTTCAATTTTATGGGTTCTTGGGTGTTTGTAAACATAGAAATACTATAACTATATATAACACATAGACTAATTTAAATATATATATATATAAAGTAATTTCTACAACACATTTATATTACCTAAACAATGAAAACCAGAGTTATAAATAGAATACATTCCTAAGATCAAAGTTCAGTTACTCAGTAATCTAAAAATGATATGAAGTGAAGATAACATCAACACTGTATCATATCATACATATTTAGACAACTTGATGAATTCATGTATTATATCACATCTTATAGTATATTATATAACATTACATTATAATAAGTAATGTAATAATATATTAAATAAACATAGGAATGATTTAAATCAATATATTTAACACTTACACTTTATAAGATTACAATCTAGTCCTTTGGTTACTAGTAAAGTATTTACATTATATTTATAATGAGTTAATAATTAATAATTGTTTTTAATAATTATATTTATTGTAAATTATTTATTAACCATATAAGGAACTATTATTTATTGATCTAACTTCTATTACATCATATGAACAGGTTCACAGAAATGTGTTGGCTGCCAGCAGTCAATACTTTAAAGCTATGTTTCTCACAAAGATGAAGGAGTCTGCTGAACAACTCGTAGCATTTCATTATAACAAAGACATGTTCCAGCTTGTCTTAGACTACTTCTATTCTGGAGAAATCCACATTAATGAAGATAACTTTGCTGGTGTTATGGAAATCTCACATTATTTACAGGTTTAATATTCACTCGTTAAGGAATGCATTGTATTTAATAAAATCTAATAATAACTCATTGTCTTTCTTTTTACGTTTAAATTACTTAATTATTAAATTATAACTTTTGAATATATTATTAACATTTTTATTATCTAGTTAACTTTTATTAAATTATTAATATTTAAGAATATGACAATTAACACTTTATTTAATACTAAAGATAAAAGCAGTAGTGAAATATTTAATAATTAATCTAATTAGCTAATTAATGATTTATTGTGATATAAATTGATATTTGCATACAACTAACACTACAACTAATGTGAATGCAGGTAGATGCTATTGTAAAGAGATGCAATGAATTCATTTGCGAATATCTACTAAAGAACCCCTCGTCTCCTTTGCTGGAGTATATTTACACTTATGAGATGGGGATATCTCCAGAAGAGATTCTTCTGAAAGTAAAGTCTCAGCTAGAGTCTGTGTACACAGAAACTCTAGAGAAGTATGTGTTTCTGCGGACTCCATTTACACAATTATTAACTATAATAAGTAATAGAAAATTAAATGCTAGGGATGAGTACGATATAGTAAAGTGTGTAGTAATGTGGGTACTATATGATGTAGAAGATAGACTACCAAATGCCAACTCATTGTTAGAACTTGTAGATTGTGGACAGTGTAGTAAAAGTATGATGTTAGAGAATAAATCTATTAATACAAATGTTCCATTGTTAGACAAGCTCCTACAACAATTACACATAAAAATCTCTATTTTAAATGATAACTGTACCAAGTATTTAGTTAAACAATACGGGGTAGAGAGAATCAATGCTATAGAAGTGCCTAGAGAAGTGCCTGGAGCCATTAAGTATAGTTCCAAGTCTCTATGCCATGTGTCAAAAGATGACATATACAACACTGCCACTAAAGAGAGAATAGTGCAATATAACTTTGGTAAAGTTGATTATGTAATCTATACAACTAAACAATTGTTATTAATCTTCTCATTTAGTAAAGGTAAAATGTATAAATATAACAATGCCACTAAAGAAGTAGTTGTGTGTAGTTACCCAACAAACTATTGCTTTAACTGGTTACCAAGTGTTAATGAAACATCAGATGGTAGATTAGTTGTTATTGGAGGCAAGAGGAGAAATGGGAGCTATAGTAATGAAGTGAGATATTATGACATAGCTAATGACTCATGGAGTAAAGGTCAAAGTTTACCTTATGCTGTAGGTTATCATACAACTGTAGTAGATGGAGATGACATTTATGTTATTGGTGGTAATGTTAATACAGTAATACGTTATAGGAATGGCACATGTCATACTTTATCTCCTTTATTAAACAATAGACCTTGTCATATAGCTATATTAGATGGTAAATGTATTTATGTATATGGAGGTTATAATAGAACTGATGGGGAATATTATGACATCTCTACTGACCAGTGGTCAGTTATTGATAATGCTGTGTACAAAAGTATTTACTGTTATAATTCTGTTATTGATGTAAACAAACGTTTATTGTACACACGTGAAGGTGATAATGTATATTCTATTTCATTAGACAATAACATTAAATCTTTAGTATATGAAAATGTATCTTGTCGTCTTTTAGTCCTAATGCATGTGTGAGTTATTATTATTATCTAGTTGTGTCAATAAATAATAAACTTACTTCAATTGTTCTTTCTTACACTTTATATAAAATTCCTTTAGCATTGTTTTGTAATGCAATAATTTAATGAAATTCTCATCTGCATAATTTAATTAATTAAATAAAGTTTTTATGTAACTTTCAAATTAATTGAAATATAAATATTATTGTATAAATTCTAAATTGCCCAATTAAATAATATAATTTATCTATTTTTAGATAAACTTATATGTTAATATATGTGATATCCTTAATTTTGTTTTAAAAAAAAGAAATAAATAGTCTGAATTTTATTTAATTATTCTGATAATTAATTTACTACATATAATTTGAAATAAACATATTATCAATTCTAAGAATCTGACCAATCACAGTAAAGAATCATATCCCTAGATTAAAAGTAAATAAATAAGTTATTTCATTCATAAATGTAATGCATTATTAGATATGATATGAATTTTATATTACATAAAAAGTGTCCATATAACATTGGATGTTTAATTACTATTGTTACATATAATATGTTAAACTTATATTTAACCCAATACATATTGATATAGAATATATATTTTAATATTATACTTATCTCTCGTATTAATATATTTAGTTATATAGTATATAGTATATAGTATATAGTTATATAGTTATCTATATTACTGTATACAGTAATATATATACAAATAATATCTAGTCTTGTGTAGTCCGCAGTGTATTTTGATATAACTAAGCATTAACTAATATCTCTGAATATTCATCTCTACAGTTATAAATTATAGTTAAGTATATCTGGAAGTTGTATTAAATAGATAATTGCAATAGTAATTTCATCATATGAAGGAAGCAGTAGTTTATAAAGAGATGATTGTATATTCTTTTGTTATTTCCTATCAAATATAAATTAATTCATATTATTATGTTAGTTATTAAATATATAGTAAATATATATCCTAATGTTAAGATATTTTACTACGTTATAGAACAAGCAGAGACCATTTGACACATTCTAATTTGTCTATTATATCCTTTGTATATCTTAACGGATACTTTATTTGCTAAGTTGATGTAGACCTCTTTACGTAAGTCTTTGTCATTATCAAGTGACATCTCCTTGACGTGCGGAGTTCTTCCCATTGTTATATTACATAATATTAACCATTATTTCCTTCGACAGCATTCAGTACAGTAGGATCCTAGTGATAGGTAGATCTAGTGGTGTCTACAACAGTTACGAGATGGCATCTTTTGTTGAGTCCGTTATGAAGTTATCTTTATCTTCTCTTTAATTGAATTTAAATGTTTTACATTTACTTTATTATCTCTTAACATGACGAGAATATATGTGTTAGTTGAGCATTATCTGACTTCTTGGATGTCCTGCGGATACATATATTACAACCCCTCTAACATAGCCAACACATCGTGAGGTTGACTTAATCGCAGTAGATTTGTCGGAGTATGTTGTAAAATAAGATTTACATTCTTTTCCGAAGGAATGAGCTTATAAGTACATGACTTCATTGTCTTAGTCAAAGGCGGGATGTTGGATGTTGTCTATCATAGGATGTTAACGGCTAGATATTGCTCGTGTACTTTATGTGTGTAGTGTGGTTTAAAACGCAGGGGTTACGGAGTTAATAATAAACCTAGTTATATATGCAAGTTTAGTTGTGCGACACGACATTTACGTGCAAAGTTAATAAGTGATAATGTACAGATAACGGCCCAGTATATAGCAACAGATCACGAGATGTGTGATCATGCGTGACGGTAATTTAGATGATGTAATCAGTCTGTAAGATACACACGCATTCTACAGAAAGATGATATATATTTCATAGACATCAACATGACTAATAGCATAAATTAAGTATCTTGGACTGAATTAAATAGCATTTCCCTAAGTGATAAGTAGTTCAAAACTTGACCTACTCTCTTCCTTCCCGTAGTTGACCACTATATTGACCACTATATTTGCCACCGTGTATCATTAGAGGTCACCAATATGTTATGAATATGATTTTACCTATATTACCACTAGTTTAACATTCTAACTTACTTTACTCCTTGGTTAAGTTGATTAGTAGTTACAATATCTCCGAGTACTTCCGTACACATTTACAGTAACATTCAGCTAATATTAGGAATAATATACATAACTTTTCTTAGATGTGACAATAGTAAATTACACTACCGCCTTCGCCTTTTCTGAATGTGTTGCTATTGTGCATTCAAATACTACATATCCTAAATACAGAAGGGCCAGTGCACTGGGAGGCTACATGGACACATCGCTTAAACTTATTTCTTTATCTTCACTTTCATTGAAAACTCTCGCAGTTTATTGAACGCGTTCAGCCTATTTATGATTTCTATGTAATCGCTTGCCTACATTAATATGTCTGTAACTATAATATAAAGAACCCTAAGTACGACTAATTACACTTGAATTAACCTAGCAAAGGAAGTTAACATCTTTATGAACTCGAGGTAAATGAATCCCTCAATATATTAGTGTTAATACCCTTAAAGTCACATCGTACCATTACCTACCCGACATAATATGCAGTCTCAAGACTCCTCAGTTGATGTGACCTTCTCTCTTAACACCGTTATTAGTGGTGCCTAGATAGCTAAGTATTTAAGAGTTAGGCTTTGGAGAGGTGAGACAATATTAGAAATATCTATATATAGAATTAAACTTTCTAATCTATATCAAACTACTCTAAAACTTCAACAAAAAGTTATACTAACCTTATACTAACAAGTATGAACATACTCAACTTCTCAGTAGTTAATAAAAAGTTCTCTAATCTACTGATAAAGAAAAGTATTATAATGATAATATATTGCAATCCCTATTCTTATTCCATCCGTCCTGATCAGAAGAATTATGGGCATGTCAAACATATCCAGTGGTAACATCCCTTAGTCTAAATCCTAGGTAGTAAGATAGACTAGATTGGTAGGTAATCAAGATAAGGAAGTCTTTTTCTTAACATAGCAGAAGTGCTCACTTCCAGAAACACGCAACTAGTATAGGATGTGGATATCATGTCCTCAATGGAATAAACTAAATGTATGGATAATATGTAATTGTGTGATTAATGGTCCTGATTATATCAACGTATTTAAACTAACTTGCCCAACTCGGATAAGACTCGTCTATTAACAAATATACACCGGTGTTTTGTAGGTTCTAGAACACATTCTAATTCATATTATGTAAAGTTACACATGACTACATGTTGCTAGGGTAAGACTTCATGACAGGGTTATATAATGTTAGCATATATCTCATAAGTTAATCAATTACTGGTGATATAATATTGATATGCATAATACATTGTCAACTGGTACATATTTATATAATATTTCATGAGTTACATTTTCCCGATGGGTAGTTCTTGTATTATCTTTATTTTCTGAAGTATATATTAATATATTATTGTTATTATTAATTTATTTATTGAGATTCAAGAACAAAATAAGAAGAAGGAAATTCAAAAGTTAACTTTAATTAATTATTAATTAATACAGAATAATAAAAGAAATGCTAGAGTAACTCTTTATAATATATACACCAAATGTATCACTTGGTGCATATAACAAGTTAAATGTTATAACCTGTGCGCTGCTATATATAATTAGTTTGAAACGTATGAAGAAGATCTTATTTGTATCATAATTCAATTAATAATAAATAAAACAATTATTTATTTACAAAATAAAATATTTATAAATTATCAATTATTATTTTCTAAGAATTTACTTATTTGATTTTAAATTTAATATTATTTAGTTGATCGTGTGAAATAAATACAAATCATAACATCGATAAAAATATATTTTAAATTTACCAAATGAATACTTTTGCATATATATATAAAATAATATGACAACGAACTTTTAACAAATATAACTTATGAAATACAAAAACTGTTTATTCAAATAAACTGAAATGAACAATTATAACAAAAGAGTGTCAATGACAATATCATTGAAGAAATCAATATATTCTAAAAAGATGAACATGACTCTAACTTAAGGCATTTCATGATTACCACAGAGAAGAATAACATCGCATCTGTTATAAAACAAGACAATGATGACCAATAAAAATGTCGATATTAGGAGCGACCTTTGTATTGAGCCATTTTACAATACATGATAATTAGTAACTCTGATATTGTAATAAACTAATTACCCCTATGTACAACAATCATCTTAACATATATAAAAAATACATTTTGTATTAATTAATTTTTTCAATTATATACCAATGGCGTGGTCCTTATAGGTCACGTTTTGATTGTAGACAAGAGTAGAGGGTTTTGTTATGCGTCTATATTTGTTTGCATTATGCATTTTTAGATCTTGAAGTTTTATGAGAATGTTATATTGTATGTTAGTCTTTACAGTGTTTAGTTGAAGAAACAGTTACACGGGTGTCTACGTATTGCTGTGAGCGCATTTCTCCACGATATCAACTTTTTTTTATATTCACTTTTTATAGTCTGCATTTGATGTTCTATGAATGCATTTGATTGCGGATATTACGGGCTCGATGTTATGCGTTTAAATTCCTAATCATTTGCAAATTGTGCGAATATTGGGGTGGAGAATTGTGGGCCGTTATCGGAGTGTATGATTTGTAGGGTACCGAACATGGAAAATGTGTCTTTGTATTTTGCTATGATTGTTGTGCTAGAAGTGGATATTGGTAGATTGTGAATGATTGGAGAAATAATAGACAATTCATAGGAAATATTGATTGTTTAAATAGAAGACTGCGACCATTTTCCATGGACCATGGGGGAATAACTCTAAGTATTGATGGAGGTTTCCAGGTGAACGTTCTTTTTCTTGATGAATATCGCATGATGATATATTAATTCAAAGGTCGTATTTCCTTTTTAAAGCGTGAACGACCTCTGGGTCATCTTTGGGTTATGTAACTCTTTAGTAATATATGAAGTTGTTCAGATTAGCTACCGATGTATAATTTAGTTTCTGTCCGAGGTGTGAATTTCATGAAATAAATACTGACTTCTTTCGTTTCTTCGTGTATCCTATGAATTTCATTGAGGGATGCATCACGTGAGAAGGCATCCGCTAGTATAAGATCTTTACCGGGTCGGTGCAATTTTGTACAGCCGTATATAACTGCTAGTAATTCTCTCTCTTTATTTGCGTATCTACGTACGGTTTCTGTTAGAGATCGTGACGGAAAACATATGGGTTTATCATCTTGAAGCAAAACTACTCATAAGTCTATTCCGCAAGCGTCTACTTTAATTGTTTTTGGCTTGCGAATGTCATAATAAGACAATGAAGATTGTTAAGAAATAACGTAGAAATAACAACGGCCCAATATCAGGCACGAGCGTCTAGTTTTAAGAATATGTTAACATTACATAAGAGGTGGAGTATCTCCTATAATGTCCTTTGGGTGTAATGTGGATGGCGTAAGGCTTCGTTTAAATCTTTGGGATCTAGGCATATTCTTATTCTTTCTAGTTACCCATTGCGTAGGTTCAGATATGTGTGCGACGACACCTAGAGATGTCATTAGTTTCAGTTCATGCTCTACTTCGTAGCGGATATTTATGGGGACTCTCCTTGCTGTATGGATTACAGTTGGTATATTCAGTTTATTTATATGTGCGTGATGCCTGGAAAAGACGGGGTAACGCGATAGTAGTGTTGGTAAATCTAGGTTGTGGTAATCGTCGGTGGATAAGTGGGGGTATGGGGTGTGCAATGCACACCGTGTATTTAGATATATGTATATTGGGCTTGTCCGGTGTATATCGGGGAGGACTATGGATGCGAGTGTTTGTTAAATTGTAAAGTTAAAAGTGATGAGATTGAGGATATGGCAGGAAGGGAGTCCTATAATAGGTGAACTTCTGGTATTGGCGATGTAAAATTCTTTATAGTTCGACCAATATATCTAGTTTCGTCATTTTTGAGGACGATAACGACTTTTTCTATGGGAATTAATTCGGCATCTAGAATTGCTTTGTGGACTTCGGTTAATGAGATTCCTCAGATAAACTTGTCGAGAATGACGTCATCAGGTGTGCTGTATTTACACTTACCAGCTATTTCTCTTACTCTGTTTACGAATTGAGTTAATGACTCAGCTGTTAAGGGGCATTCACACAGAGCTTTTTACAGCTTTTAAGCTGCCTAATTAGGCAGCTTTAAGCTGCAGAAAAAGTTGGTAATTTAAAATGCGTTCACACTGAAAAAGCTCGAATAAAAAGCTCGAGCTGTCACTTTGAGCTTAATGTAAATACGCCCATATTTAAACCGTTATTTAATACGCACATATTTAAATTATATACAAATTATATTAATATTACAATACAATGAATACCAAATCACGTCGTATACGATAACTACTATTAATATTATATTTAAATCGGCAGATATTAAAACATCCATGTTAAAATAAAATTAAATAATATTAGCAAAGAAATGAATCTGACAATAAATAATAAATTTGCATAAATCAACAAAGAAAATCAGCTGTCAATCAATAGGTTAACCAATAAGGTGCATTCAAATATTCAAATAAGCCAGCTTTATGCTGACCTTTAGGCAAGAAATATTGGACATGTTCTATTTTGATAAAAAAGCAGAAAAAAGCTAGAAATATTGAACATATCTCGAATCCAGCAGAAAGCTGCCTAATTAGGCAGCTTAAAAGCTGTAAAAAAGCTCTGTGTGAATGCCCCTTTAGTTGCATGGTCTTCAATAATACTTGGCGGTGTACGAGTGGATTAACTTTTGAAAATAGCACTTCTTCTAACATATTCCAGATGCAATGTAGGTTTTTTTTCTTTGTTTCAGTTTTATTATATTCGTCATAGATCTCAACGCTTGTTCCTGCTATGTATAATATAATTTATAGCAAATAGTAATATATGGTTATGTAAAATGTAACAATAAGTATATGTATATGTTATGTATAGGTATGTTATATTAAATAGATATGTATGTTATGTTTTTATGTTATTTATACATATTAGTATTATAAATGATACATTTTTATATATATATATATATATTTTTTTTTGGTCTAGTTTTGTTATATTTATACATATAAATATATATATATATATATATATATAGTGTATATATTGATTATATATTATATATACATCTATATGACTAAAATGTAAATATGTAAGATTACGACCTCGAAATAAAATATTTACTTTATACCAAGAAATTATGATGGATATGAAAACGAACTTCCTAATAATTCTAATTTTCAATTTATACATCGTCATATATTCCATAATAATAATTATATTGATATCGATGTGTCATTTGATGGCACATGTCTAACTCACGTTTTCAGTAGTTTATTTGGTGTATACACTGTGATTGAGGTGTCAACCCGTTTAGTAGTCAACTTTGTAGTTTTAATGTTGGAATTATTAATATTATGTTATTATTATCATTATTACATTATATTTGTACACCATAATAAATTATTTAATTATATTTAATCTTTAAAAAAATAGAATACATGTGTTAAAACATTATTATATATTATCTTTGAGGGCGTTTTTGACATTATATTTAAATTTTGTACAGCATTTTCTAAAGCATTTTGTTTATAAACTGACTATTTAGAAAATGTCATAGATTGTTTATTATATATAGATAGAAATAATAATAAAACAGTTTATAAAAATATGATTTTATATTACTCTTATATTAATTCGCATTAATTGTGCTGAATTTTGACCAACAAATAATTAGGATATAATTTAGTTGTCTTGTCAATCTTATCATAATAATATATTATATTATAATTGAATACATTAATTATTCAGACTAGTAGTTTACAACATTAGAGGTATTTAAAAAATGATTATTTACATATGAGATTTCAATGCAGCGGATACCCTTTAAGTATACATCTAGCTAAAGTCCACAACTCTAAATAACATCAAAGACGGTGATACATGTGAGATATTTATAGTTATTGATAATGTTGAGTAATATATTATACTATAAATAAATAACATAAAATATCACTTTACACTTTATAATATATTGAAAATTATAATTTAATTATTTATTATTTACTATATGTAGTATATATATGTTTATAAAATATTATATTTTAGTATCAGAATCCGTGAACATCGATTTGAATATGTGAGTTTAATAAATTATTTATTATAAAATGTAGAGTATAATGTATATACATAATATTTAAATAGTTTTGTATTATATTCCATTGTAAGGGTATAGGTTATATTCCTATATTTGATGTTATATCAATAGCATTGTAAATTAATTTGTGTTATATAATTTTTCTTCTATACATAGATTAATATGATGTAGTTAATAACTAATATTTAATAAAGTATAATATAAAACATGTAATTGATAATAGTGCATCTCAATAAATTATAATATAAAATAATGTCTACATATTTTCAATAGAAATTAATTAATAATAAAAAAAATAACAAATATGAATATAATTTAACTTCAATTACTCGAGATAATTGATATGACATAATTATATCTAATTACTAATTAAATTTGTAAAAAACTAATGAGATTATTATAATAAGAAATATTCATATATTTATGATATTTTATAATAATTATATTAACACTAATATATATAAATTCATATTTTTATAATAATCATAAATTAATTTTATAAATATATGATTATTATGATCTATATTCGTTAAAACAGACATGATATGATCCAGAATTCTACTAATATTAAGAAAATAAATGATTAGTTATTGTAAAGTAATTGAATATATTGAGAATATATCGGAATTAGGTTTGCTATATATATATATTACATATGGATATATAAACAGTTATTTTACTAAAATAATTTTACATTTAAAATTTTAATTTATTCTTTATTAATATTGAATGGAATATTACTATATATTAAATTATTAATATTATGATAGTAATTTATTTATATAGTTAAACAATAGATAAACACTATTTATAATATATCATATATATGATATATATATAATACTTTCAATAATGTAATACCATATATTATACAATTTTAGATCTCATTAAAATCAGTAATGGTATCTAATGGTATCTATATGGTATCTAAATTGCCCAATTAAATAATATAATTTATCTATTTTCAGATATACCTATCATATGTTAATATATGTGATATTCCTTAATTTTGTTTTAAAAAAAGATAAATAAATAGTCTGAATTTTATTAATTATTCTGATAATTAATTTACCACACATAATTTGAAATAAACATACTATCAATTCTAAGAATCTGACCAATCACAGTAAAGAAACATATCCCTAGATTAAAGTAAATAAATAAGTTATTTCATTCATAAACGTATTGCATTATTAGAATTGATGTGAATTGTATATTACATAAGAAAGTCTCAATATAACATTGGATGTTTAATTACATGTATACTACATTACTTGTTACATATAATATGTTAAAATTATATTTAACCCAATACATATTGATATAGAATTTATATTTTAATATTATACTTATTATACTCTTGTATTAATATATTTAGTTATATATAACTATATTACTGTCTACAGTAACTTACATCGACGTTAAGGATATATATTATATTATTTAATAAGAAAGTTTACAATTTAAAAATATTTTTGCATAGTGGTTACTGGTTCATACGGCAGGTGATAAGATGGTATTCATTATTTAGGTTGAGCCGAGTGTATACGAGACTTGAATCCTTCAGTGCGTTTACAGTGTCCCTGTTCAATCATCCAGTACGACGTGTCAAGAATGGTGTCGTTCAACGGATAAGGCACAATGCCAAGTGTTGATGTCATGGGTGCGTTGTCATATGATACTTCCAGTATTAAAATAAGAAATAAAGCCTGCATTAGATTATACTACGTACCTAACTGAAAATATATAACTTACCAAACTATTTTATATAATATGAATTAAATAACGCATACATTATATAATTAACATTATATAAAATAGTTATATAACAGATTATTAACACATTATTTATCTGTTAATCCAATATATCATTAAGCAGTATAATAACAATAATAATAAAATACCTACATATAGTTTAGTATGTTAAACTATATCAAATATGAGTAACTTAAATTGTATTAGCTAAAATATAACACTATATATAACACTATTTATAACACTCTACATAACACTATATATAACACTCTACATAACACTATATATAACACTATATATAACACTATATAGAACACTATATATAACAGTATATATAACACTATTTATAACACTATATATAACACTATATATAACACTATATATAACACTCTATATAAGACTATATATAACACTCTACATAACACTATATATAACACTATATATAACACTATATAGAACACTATATATAACAGTATATATAACACTATTTATAACACTATATATAACACTATATATAACACTATATATATAACACTATATATAACACTATATATAACACTATATATAACACTATTTATAACACTATACATAATACTATATATAACACTACATATAACATTCTATATAACACTATATATAATAGTATATATAACACGATATATAACACTATACATAACACTATATATAACACTATATATAACACTATTTATAACCCTATTTATAACACTATATATAACACTATATATAACACTATATATAACACTATATATAACACTCTACATAACACTATACATAATACTATATATAACACTACATATAACATTCTATATAACACTATATATAATAGTATATATAACACTATATATAACACTATATATAACACTATATATTGAATTGAATTGAAAAGTTTATTTATACACAAAATAACAAATAGATATGTTCTCATTTGTGTTTTAAAGAGAATGAACTAATATTATAAGTAAATTAAATGATAAAATAAAATCAGATAGAATCAGATAGAGGACTCTGACATTCTGGCAGATACATATGTGATCGGAATAGTCATAGACCATCCACACAAGATCAATCCAAGATCTCATGTTGAGCATAGTAGATGATTTTTAACGGCCTTCTTAAATGTTTTGATGGAATTACATCTTCTCAAATGTAGAGGAAGGTTGTTCCATAAAACTGGCGCTGAAACACTAAATCTTCTTTTACCATAGGTATCAAGATTAAATTTTTGATTTGATAGTAGCTGACTGTTATTAGATCTTAATCGGCGGGTATTTTCCTTTAGTTTAATAATATCATAAAGGTAGCGCGGCTGTTTAGCGTTTAGGGCAGTATATGTTAAACATAGTATTCTATACGCTGAATAATTTCTCATTTCAAGCCATCCTAGTGATGTTAAACATTCGGTAATACTATTATGGTCTTTTCGCTTAAAACCATATATCATTCTTACTATAATTCTTAATATACGATCTAAATAATTTATTCTAGATTTAGTTATACCATAATATATAGAATTACAATAGTTTAAATGCGATATAATATAAGACTGAGAGATCATTTTAAAATTATGAAATGACATTAATTTTCTTATTTTTTTGACCTTACTAAAATAATAAAATTCTTTTTTAGCAGTAAATCGTAGGTGGTTATCTCAAAGCATATGTTCATCTATAATGACACCCATACATTTAACGGTCTTAGAGGGTTCAACAATTAAATTATCAATTAAATATATAGGAAATTTATTTTGTGTTAAATTTTTTGAAATGTTAATCAGTTGTGTCTTGTCGATATTTAGTAGTAAATTGTTATTGATTAGCCAGTTGCGTATATTATTAGTGCAATTAATGAGAGATGAGTTATCATTGTTTTTCAGTGGTAGAATCAGGTAAATTATAATATCGTCGGCAAATATGTTGAATTTAATTTGGGGAAATTTAGAAATTAATAGAGATAATGGAAGTAAATAAATTAAAAATAATAATGGTCCAAGTACGGAACCTTGTGGAACTCCATATTTTAGTTGGAATTCGTCTGATTGTATATCATTTATCAATGTTCGATACGTTCTATTTGTAATATAAGATTTCAGTAAGTCTAGTGCCTTATCAGCTATACCTATTTCCTGTAATCTATCCAGTAAAATCTCATGAGAGATAGTATCAAATGCTGCTGATATATCTAATAACACAAGTTGAACTTTATTTCCCTCATCTATCGCATTATATATATTATCAAATATAGATACTATTGTAGTTTCTGTACTGTGGTTTTTGCTATATGCACTTTGATTTATAGGATATAATTCATTTTCTGATAAATATTTAATGATTTGTTTACTAATGACCCTTTCAAATATTTTAGATAGAAAAGGAAGTTTGGAAATAGGACGGTAGTTTTTTAGTAATTTATCATCTAGATTACTGTTTTTAGTAGGGGAGTAATAATGGCATATTTAAGGGATGTTGGAAAAATAGAAGTATGTATAGATTGTGATATTATGGATTGGTAAAGTTCTGTGAGAGTGGGTTCTATTAAGTCGGTAAGTTGTTTAGGTAATGAATCGTTATGAGGGTAGGATGATTTACATATTTTAACTAGTATTGATATTTTATACGATGAAGGGGACTTAAAGTTTAGAAAGTATGATTTAGCAGTATTGTAAAGTGGTATAATGTATATTGGAATTTTATGTTTTATATCATTAATTGATTGTACTATATTTTTTATTTTATCATCAAAAAAGTTGGCGAATATATTTGGTAGTAATTCAATCGTATATGTTGGATATCTTGTTGGACTATAATTATTTGAAAGTCTGTTAATTAATGAATATATTTTTTTATTAATTTTCCCATATATGTTTATTTTATCTTTAATAAAGCAAGTCTTAGTATGATTTAATAATTGTCTATATTGTTTGCGAATTGTATTAAAATTATTATAGTTAAACTGGGAATTGGTTTTATTATATATTTTTTCAAATCTTCTTAATTTTCTCTTCATAACTTCAAGTTCATTATTATACCATGGAGAATGAGCATGGTATGTTATATTTAATCTTTTTATAGGAGCAAATTTGTCTAAAGTAGATGTTAGGCAATTATTTAGCAATAGCGATGCAAGTATTTTACCTTCTAGTGAAAATAATATATTATCTATGAAATCTTTAATGTTTATTTTATTAATTGATCTATATTTTATTAACTTTACTATAGGTACATTTTTCTTAATATTGATATTAAATTTAATTATATAGTGATCAGTTATAAGTTCACCCCTTGTAATTTCAGATATATAAATTTGACTGTTTATAGATGTTAAAACTATATCTATTATATGACCATGTATATGAGTTGCGAAAGTAATATGTTGTTTAAGTGAAAGGGTTTCTATTGTTTGTTTAAAAATATTATGAGGATATTTATTTTCGTCGTAATGATAATTAAAATCACCTAATATAATTAATTTATTTAATGGTATTTGTGTTAGAATATGAGTTAGTTTACTAGTAAATAATTGTGTAGGAGTAGAGAGTGGTCTATAAACTAAGAGAATATCAAATATCGATAAATGGTTTATTTTAATTTTTAAAAATAAAGCTTGGCAATTTGTTAATATAATATGTTTTTTGAATCTACAGTCATATTATTTTTTAAAAATATCGCTACACTTCCACCAAATGTGGATGTTATCCTGTCACATCTATAGCATGTGTATATTGCAGAGTTAAAGGTTATGTCATTGATAATATCTTGGTCAGTATCTGTAAGCCATATTTCTGTAATTGTAGGTAAGTCAATATCATGTTCAATAATATATTGCGTAATGTAATCAACATTTTTCCGTACTGATCTTGCATTGCACAATGCTATAGCTAGTCATTGATTTTGTGTATTTGTATTAGATACGCTATTATTTTGTACATATCTGCTATTAGTATATAGATTATTATGATTATTATTATTATTATTTTTATTAGTATTCAATAAAGACAAAATAAATGTATCATATGATTCATTGAATTGTTTTTCTACAAAATCAGAAATATACATCGGTTTTTCATACCAATTTATTTTATTATTTATTATTGAACGTAATTCATATATGTTAGATTTATAATTAAAAACACATTTTTTTTCATTAACTAAATTGTATTTAGTTGAATAATAAAGTATTTTACCATATTTAATAATTTGTTTTGATAAAAAAGGCAGTATAAGTAATTTATTAAAATTAGAATTAATTAAATTTATTTTACGTGCCATAAAAAGTCTTTTGTTGAATAATGATGTAAATAATAGAAAAACTGTTTTATTTCCAAATTCAATATTAGAAATAATCTGTTTTGATAGATCCAGGTACTTTAGAATATTATTTATATAATTTATATTACAGTTTGCTTTTTCTAATTACTAGTTTATATTCATTATTCTTATCTTCAGTTGATGTATTAATAGGATCCGATTTTCTCATATCATCATTAGTGTGATTAGTTTTGATTTCCTTATTATTTGCTATTATATTTTTATTACGACTATCAATTTTATTGATTCCTAAACTAATAGTATCTAATGAGTTAGTGATAGATTCTGAATATGTTTTATAAGTAGTTGTATTTTATAATAATTTGTTCATATTACTATTATTATTTTCTAATTTAGTATCTATTGAATTAATAATATCACTTTTAATTACATTATTTACACTATCTGTTTCCATATCGGAGCATCTATTTTTAGTTACAACAATACATTTCTTACACACGAAAGGAAAATACCCGCAATTCATTATTTCCATACCTATTTTTGAGGGTTTCATTTTATTCCATCCTGATGTTGTCACTCCATAAGCTTGTAAGCATATATAATGCAATATATCATTGCATCCAGTGCATCTTATTGATAAAGTTGTATCCTGTTCTTTACATACAATACAATTCATAATTGGAAAATACGGAATTATTTTGATATTGTAAAATTGTATAGTTAATTATATATAAGAATAACGGTGATCTATTTATAGAAAAGACGTCCGCACTCTACGAGAGAAAAATATCGAATCAATATAGCACTATATATAACACTATATATAACACTATATATAACACTATATATAACACTATATATAACACTTTATATAACACTATATATAACACTATATATAACACTATATATAACACTATATATAACACTATATATAACACTATATATAACACTATATATAACACTATATATAACACTATATATAACACTATATATAACACTATATATAACACTATATATAACACTATATATAATACCATATATAACACTATATATAACACTATATATAACACTATATATAACACTATATATAACACTATATATAACACTATATATAACACTATATATAACACTATATATAACACTATATATAACACTATATATAACACTATATATAACACTATATATAACACTATATATAACACTATATATAACACTATATATAACACTATATATAACACTATATATAACACTATATATAACACTATATATAACACTATATATAACACTATATATAATACCATATATAACACTATATATAACACTATATATAACACTATATATAACACTATATATAACACTATATATAACACTATATATAACACTATATATAACACTATATATAACACTATATATAACACTATATATAACACTATATATAACAATATATATAACACTATATATAACACTATATATATCACTATATATAACACTATATATAACACTATATATAACACTATATATAACACTATATATAACACTATTTATAACACTATATATAACACTATATATATAACACTATATATAACACTGTATATAACACTATATATAACACTATTTATAACACTATATATAAAACTATATATATAACACCATATATAACACTATATATAACACTATATATAACACCATATATAACACTATATATAACACTATATAGAACACTATATATAACACTATTTATAACACTATATATAAAACTATATATATAACACCATATATAACACTATATATAACACTATATATAACACTATATATAACACTATATATAACACTATATATAACACTATATATAACACTCTATAAAACACTATATAAAACACTATATAGAACACTATATATAACACTATATATAACACTATATATAACACTCTATAAAACACTATATATAACACTATATATAACACTATATATAACACTATATAAAACACTATATATAACACTATATATAACATTATATAATATACATTACGCAATGTTTTGACCTCTGACCTCGCCGTGTGTAAAACATAGTCCCAGTCCGCTACAGTTTCATTCCAGCAGAGCTTCTCATTGCAATCCGCCTCTACCAGCTCCAGCGTATGCTCGGGGTTTTACTTCAGGAGTTCTCGGATAGGTTTCACCTATTGTTGAAAGTGTTTAAGTAAGGTACTAATGCTATATCGTCTGCAAGTAACTAATTATATCCTTCGCGCCATTATTGATTTCGTAGTGAAGAACAACTTATTTGTAAAATTGTAATTACAATTTGTAAATTATTATAAAATTATTCCGATGAAATATAATCATAATAAATATATAAATGTATTAAATAATTATTAAATATAAATATATATGGGCCGGTGTAGAATAAAACACAACCTTTAACAATGAAATAATAGGTTCATTTTTTATATTGTTTATAAATATGTCAAAGCATAAAATAAATATAATATAATGTGGTTTTATTTTAAAAGTAAAGCAATATGTATACAAAGGTAACAGTATTATTAACCCCACTCTTCATTTAACATTATTAAGAATTATTAATAATACTATTTGTATACTTGTATTAATGTATATATGTCATTGAAAATGATGTCATAATTCAAAAATAACGCTAAAGAATTTACAAACATCAAAAATGCTGTCTATATGTGGTGTAAAATATATAATCGTAAAATTAATATTATATAAATAATAATAAATTAATTTCATTTTAATTGAATAATGAAATTAGCTATATTAATTAGTATCCAAAATGTTTAGGTTATTTACAAGTCATATTCATCATATGAACTAGGTTTTATCAATTTTATTTATATGTGTTATATATATATATATATATATATATATATATATATAATAAGAGCTATTTTAGATGTAGTCGTAGGTGAGTAATTGAAGTGATGTAATAAGTCGGTTTTAATTGAAACATAGTTATCTACTATAGATAGTTTAGTTCCAATTAATGTTTAGTAACGGTAGTTAATTCGGTAAATTATAAAAGATTATGCTAGAAGATTATCAGTATGTGTTTCTATAAATAATCATATTTTATGTATATTGTATTAGCGGAATGATATTGGTTTTCAAGAAAATTATGTGGATAATCAAGTCAATGGACGAGTTAAGTATAACTCCGAGATATAATTTGGTATTTGTATAATAATAATAAATATTTCTTTTTATAATAGTATATACTTTTTTAAATAGTATATATTAATATTAGTAATAATAATATTATTATTATTAAAATAGAATAATAATATTAATATATAATATAGTAAAACCCAAATTAAAGAGAATATACATTAAAACTTGTGTCTTTTTAATTATTTATATATAATGAATACCTGGTTGCATTACTGACCGAATATTTTCTATGTCATAACGTCCCAACCAATAATTCAAAATACTTACCCATATATGTAACCATCATGTTAACAGTATTATTAGATTTATTTAACACTAAAACTATATTATTGATATATAAAAAATAAATTAATGTATTCATTTATATATCGTTTATAAATATTAATTAGTGAATATCAGTCATCAAACATAGACTCTGTCTGAAAAAAATACTTACACATCTATATCATCATTCCAAATTATTTGCGAAAATTAATTATAACAATAATGTTATCTATGATAATAGAAAATTTGTAATATTTAGGGTTTAAGCCAAGATTACCTATAAATTACCAGTGATCTTAGGTTCAAACATATAATGCTTGTATCTACAAATGTAATATTGTGCTTAATATTGTTATTAATAAATATTAAATATATTTAAAAAATCCTTATTTTCCTGTTTACAATAACATTTTTATTTCCTTATCGTCTACAAATTTATTAAAATTATTAAATTTTGAAACTCTATTCTCTAATCTTCAAGGTAAGATATTTAGTAATATATTATACTAAAATGATATTAAAATAAATTACGACTTGTAATCCGATTTATTAACTACAACTGAATTAAAATACTATGTGAAACTGGTTTATTTATAACAATTTATTATTATATATAGATTCGAATACTACGAAATGATTTTTACCATATACATAGATAACACGTAGATCATACCAACAAATAGTTAATATTGGTTTTAGTTAATTTATGAAGTGCACTGGCTTCCAAATAGAAAACTCCAAAATTTGTGTTAACTATTTTCAAATATGATGTATTAGCAACTTGGTCATAACTTATTTTAAATATTCCTAATCCTAACCTATTAATGATATAAATATAAAAGTATTCATCATATTAAAAAGAGCTTGAAAAAGCATAAGGTATAAAGCATAATGTATTTTTAATATTTAAATATGAATATTTAAACGTACATTTTTTAATGTTTTTCCAAATGATCAGAATTTAACTTCGGCCATTTTAAATTGATTAAAATAAATAATATTAAAATTGTAATATTTGAAAATGTTTATTCTTTGTAAACTTGATTATTTTTAATATGTATTACAGTATACTTAATTAATAATCTATTACATATAAATAAACACACACATATATAAATATTATTTTAAAATTATAATTGCTAATATAGATAAAAGTAAAATTGAATAATATTTATATGAAATAACTAATATATTGTTTTATAATGAACACACAGCATTTTCTATTTAAAAAATATTTATCAATATATAAATATATTACGAATAAATATCAATACTATATTTAATATGTATTAATACCTATATTATTGAATAAGTGTATATTTATTATAATTAATTGATTTTTTAAATTAATTTATTCTTATATTTTTTTCTTATTTGCATCCTAATTTTTCCATATTTATTAATAATTTATCTAATAAATAAATAACAATAAATTTGTTGTTCTTCGTCATTTATATATCCAAATATAGAAAGTGATTGATATATCTAGAATACCATAATAATAATATAACAATATTTAAACATTGGTAATTGTTGTCAAATTCTTTTTTGTGCTAATTCTACTCTGTAAGCCTTGTTCCATAATAGTTGATATATATTATTTCTTTTTAAGGTATTATCAGATCTTATATATCCTTCCTGTGGATTTAAGCATTATTAAAATAATCACAAAAAAACACTGCTTTTTTTGACTATAATTCTTATAATAAAGCAGAATTAAATCCTGTTTAGAAATCATTCAATATCATCTCTGGTCATTTTTCCAAATCCTAATAATAATATAAATTTAGATTCACTCCTATATCATGTCTGGATATAGTTGATCATTTTACAGATGGGGACTATATTGTAATATTAAATTCCCTTTTACATAAAATTTATATTTTTGCATTTCACATATAATCATTATATAATGGTTTACAAATTTTATGAAATAAATATTAGTTTTAAATAATATCTGAGATTATTTAATAAATAACTCGAGTTCATTTAAATGATCACCAGTAAATATTTGGTTATTATAAAATAGAAGAAATTGATTCCCAAAGAAATAAATAGAAAAAATTCCTGTTATATAACCTTATAAGTTATATAATCAATATATTAATTATTATAAAAAATTATATTATTTAAATTAGAAAACCAGCATATATATGCTACAATATAATATTAAATAATTTGCTTTCCTTTATTTTGTTCAATTAACATTTTGTAACTATTTCATTCCAGCTATAAATCACACAATAAAAACAGTTTTTATTTTTAATACAGAGTAATATTATCCAATGATTTAACTTTGAAAGTTAAATGCAAATTCCATCAAGTTTATGTGTCTATATATTCTGTTTTATAATATTATCGATATATAATTACTAAATTAAGTTCGCCGAGTTAATCGGCGATTATATAATATGTATATACATTAGTACATAGATAATTTTTACGTAAATATACCTCAGATATGGGTAAAATTAAAGATAATTGTACATTAGAGTGGATGGAAAAATAGATTTGTTTTGAATTTTCTTTTCATATATTTTTACAAATATTTTGTTTCCTCTAATGATTTTTAGTTTAACAGAGACTTGATAGAACATTTTAACATTGAGTAGATAAGAACAAATTTTAACAATTTTTTGCACATAGAAATAATTATCTTACATATACCATTTTTAAATATGTCATTAAATGGGCTAAATACTGTATAATAATAATTAAAAAATATTAATTTAACATTTCTACCATTTCTACCTAGAAGTATATTTCTAGGAATATATTTTTTAAATTAATAAAAAAATATATACCAAATTAATAATATCTATAATGTTTTATTGTATGTATCATATCTATATCATATTCGATAACATTTATTTATATTGGTTTAAAACATATATTTCATGCCTTCATTATATTATTTATTCTAATTTGATTATTTATTCTAATTTTAAACTGATAATTTTACACCAATTATTATTAGTTTTTTGTAAAATAACGTAAAAGTTGATGTTGGCATAGAGACATAAAAGTAAATGATTAGATGTTATTATCATCAGTTTTCCTATATGTTTATAACAAAATCAGCTGTATCTGCGATATCTTTTGTATACACTTATAAATGCAGTCAACGTATTAATACTTATAGTAGTTGATATATATATATTTTAAAATCTATAAATCTCATAGCTTCATTCAGCTCACGAGTCAAAAGTAAAATGAAGCATTTTACAATTTTAAAATTTAAACAAACTCTTTAACATATGAAATTAAATATTAATAATTTAATTTCCATTTGAGTTATTAAAATATTCTTGTTCATTATTAAAACATTTTAAAAAAATTCTTTACCCATATTGTGTTTTATTATATAATATCTTTATATTATTTTATATAAACATTTGTATTATTACTAACTATCTACTCTATTGTATATGTGTAATATCACATTAGCTATTAATAGTGTGTTTATAATATACATATTAATGTTTCAGTACATTCAACACTCTACAGGATTATACATCTGATGTAATGATAGTATTATTGAGTTTATATTTGTATTTAACTTATTTAAGTTATTGTAATATAACAAAATTCAGCAGTGTTAAATATTCATATTTATTTAAACATGAATATTCATATCATGAAAGTATATTTTATTATATATATAGGTTTTATGATTACAAATTATATTAGAATCATTTGTTAACTAAATTAAAAATAATATTTTAGAAAATATATTGGCATGTAAGGTTATTCCATTTAAAATAAAAATATAATAAAAATAATTATATTAATCCACCAAATACAAAATCTGATACATTAAACTTTTAACTTCTGTGAACAATTAATTCTCTAGATTTTATAACCAAATTATAAAAATTATTGAGATTGTAAAAAATCATTGTTGTTTAGATAATTATATTTCTTTAAAACTCTGGTAGCACTGGTAAGAACAAAATATGTATCAATTATTATATATTAGAAACTTGATTGCTTACTTAAGTGTATACTCTATGTACTAATAATTAAATTACCTGAAATCGCTAGACCATAACATTAGATTGACAGTCAGTAACACCCCACTAAAAATAACTTTTTAAATATATATTTTTTTAGATATAAATAATAAAGTACAAAATCCTCTATAAAATTCAACTTATTAAATCATTATTTTTAGAATGAATACCGAAGCAAAGAATATACTTGAAAATTTAAAATCTATGCAGCAAGAAGGAATTCTGACAGATTTCACTATAGAAAATAATAGAGAATCTATCAAGGTTTTAATCTATCACATTACTCATATCTAGGTAGTCTGGATATTTTATTATATTTTTAACTATAAACTTTAACCCAGTAAGTCCTGTTCAATTTGTATGGGTTCTTGGGTGTTTGTAAACATAGAAATACTATAACTATATATATATATAACACATAGACTAGTTTAAATATATATATATATATATTTAATTCTTTATATGATATAAACTATAGAGAATATGACACATGTATAATATTTATATAGTTTAGTATTCATTCCATGGAAATATTGCAATAAAGTAATTGTTATGTTTATAATGAGTTAATAATTAATAATTTTTTTAATAATTATATTTATTGTAAATTATTTATTAACCATATAAGGAACTATTATTTATTTATCTAACTTTTATTACATCATATGAACAGGTTCACAGAAATGTGTTGGCTGCCAGCAGTCAATACTTTAAAGCTATGTTTCTCACAAAGATGAAGGAGTCTGCTGAACAACTCGTAGCATTTCATTATAAGAAAGACATGTTCCAGCTTGTCTTAGACTACTTCTATTCTGGAGAAATCCACATTAATGAAGATAACTTTGCTGGTGTTATGGAAATCTCACATTATTTACAGGTTTAATATTCACTCGTTAAGGAATGCATTGTATTTAATAAAATCTAATAATAACTCATTGTCTTCCTTTTTATGTTTAAATTACTTAATTATTAAATTATAACTTTTGAATATATTATTAACATTTTTATTATCTATTTAACTTTTATTAAATTATTAATATTTAAGAATATGACAATTAACACTTTATTTAATACTAAAGATAAAAGCAGTAGTGTAATATTTAATAATTAATCTAATTAGCTAATTAATGATTTATTGTGATATAAATTGATATTTGCATACAACTAACACTACAACTAATGTGAATGCAGGTAAATGCTATTGTAAAGAGATGCAATGAATTCATTTGTAAATATCTACCAACGAACCCCTCGTCTCCTTTACTGGAGTATATTTACACTTATGAGATGGGGATATCTCCAGAAGAGATTCTTCTGAAAGTAAAGTCTCAGCTAGAGTCTGTGTACACAGAAACTCTAGAGAAGTATGTGTTTCTGCGGACTCCATTTACACAATTATTAACTATAATAAGTAATAGAGAATTAAATGCTAGGGATGAGTACGCTATAGTAAAGTGTGTAGTAATGTGGGTACTATATGATGTAGAAGATAGACTACCAAATGCCAACTCATTGTTAGAACTTGTAGATTGTGGTCTTTGTAGTAAAAGTATGATGTTAGAGAATAAATCTATTAATACAAATGTTCCATTGTTAGACAAACTCCTACAACAATTACACATAAAAATCTCTATTTTAAATGATAACTGTACCAAGGGTTTAATTAAACATTATGGGGTAGAGAGAATCAATGCTATAGAAGTGCCTAGAGAAGTGCCTGGAGCCATTAAGTCTAGTTCTAAGTCTCTATGCCATGTGTCAAAAGATGGCATATACAACACTGCCACTAAAGAGAGACTAGTGCAATATAACTTTGGTGCAGTTGATTATGTAATCTATACAACTAAAGAATTGTTATTCATCTTCTCATTTAGTAAAGGTAAAATGTATAAATATAACAATGCCACTAAAGAAGTAGTTGTGTGTAGTGACCCAACAAACTATTGCTTTAACTGGTCATCAAGTGTTAATGAAACATCAGATGGTAGATTAGTTGTTATTGGAGGCAGTGGGGTTGATGGGAGCTATAGTAATGTAGTGAGATATTATGACATAGCTAATGACTCATGGAGTAAAGGTCAAAGTTTACCTTATGGTGTAGGTTGTCATACAACTGTAGTAGATGGAGATGACATTTATGTTATTGGTGGTTATAATGTTAATAAAGTAATACGTTATAGGAATGGCACATGGCAGACTTTATCTCCTTTATTAAACAATAGACGTTGGCATATAGCTGTATTAGATGGTAACTGTATTTATGTATATGGAGGTTATAATAGAACTGACTGTGAATGTTACGACATCTTAACTGACCAGTGGTCAGTTATTGATAATGCTGTATACAAAAGTATTAACTGTTATAATTCTGTTATTGATGTAAACAAACGTTTATTGTACACACGTGAAGGTGTTAATGTATATTCTATTTCATTAGACAATAACATTAAATCTTTAGTATATGAAAATGTATCTTGTCGTCGTTTAGTCCTAATGCATGTGTGAGTTATTATTATTATCTGTGTCAATAAATAATAAACTTTACTTCAATTGTTCTTTCTTACACTTTATATAAAATTCCTTTAGCATTGTTTTGTAATGCAATAATTTAATGAAATTCTCATCTGCATAATTTAATTAATTAAATAAAGTTTTTATTCTAAAAAAAGAGTTTTTATGTAACTTTCAAATTAATTGAAATATAAATATTATTGTATAAATTCTAAATTGCCCAATTAAATAATATAATTTATCTATTTTTAGATAAACTTAATATATGTGATATCCTTAATTGGGTTTTAAAAAAAAGATAAATAAATAGTCTGAATTTTAGTCAATTATTCTGATAATTAATTTACTACACATAATTTGAAATAAACATACTATCAATTCTAAGAATCTAACCAATCACAGTAAAGAAACATATCCCTAGATTAAAAGTAAATAAATAAGTTATTTCATTCATAAGGTATTGCATTATTAGATATGATATGAATTTTATATTACATAAGAAAGTCTCAATATAACATTGGATGTTTAATTATAATGTATACTATTGTTACATATAATATGTTAAACTTATATTTAACCCAGTACATATTGATATAGAATATATATTTTAATATTATACTTATCTTGTATTAATATATTTAGTTATATATAAATATATTACTGTATACAGTAATATATATATAAATCATACCTAGTCTTGTGTAGTCCGCAGTGTATTTAGATATAACTAAGCATTAACTAATATCTCTGAATATTCATCTCTACAGTTATAAAGTATAGTTAAGTATATATGTATGTTGTATTAAATAGATAATTGCAATTGCCACTTCATCATATGAAGCAAGCAGTAGTTTATAAAGAGATGATTGTATATTCTTTTGTTATTTCCTATCAAATATAAATTAATTCAAATTATTATGTTAGTTATTAAATATATAGTAAATATATATCCTAATGTTAAGATATTTTACTACATTATAGAACAAGCAGAGACCATTTGACACATTCTAATTTGTCTGTTATATCCTTTGTATATCTTAACGGATACTTTATTTGCTAAGTTGATGTAGACCTCTTTACGTAAGTCTTTGTCATTATCGAGTGACATCTCCTTGACGTGCGGAGTTCTTCCCATTGTTATATTACATAATATTAACCATTATTTCCTTCGACAGCATTCAGTACAGTAGGATCCTAGTGAGAGGCAGATCTAGTGGTGTCTACAACAGTTACGAGATAGCATCTTTTGTTGAGTCCGTTATGAAGTTATCTTTATTTTCTCTTTAATTGAATTTAAATGTTTTACATTTACTTTATTATCTCTTAACAAGACGAGAAAATATGTGTTAGTTGAGCATTATCTGACTTCTTGGATGTCCTGCGGATACATATATTACAACCCCTCTAACATAGCCAACACATCGTTAGGTTGACTTAATCGCAGTAGATTTGTCGGAGTATGTTGTAAAATAAGATTTACATACTTATCCGAAGGAATGAGCTTATAAGTACAGCACTTCATTGTCTTAGTCAAAGGCGGGATGTTGGATGTTGTCTATCATAGGATGTTAACGGCTAGCTATTGCTCGTGTACTTTATGTGTGTAGTGTGGTTTAATACGCAGGGGTTACGGAGTTAATAATAAACCTAGTTATATATGCAAGTTTAGTTGTGCGACACGACATTTACGTGCAAAGTTAATAAGTGATAGTGTACAGATAACGGCCCAGTATATAGCAACAGATCACGAGATGTGTGATCATGCGTGACGGTAATTTAGATGATGTAATCAGTCTGTAAGATACACACGCATTCTACAGAAAGATGATATATATTTCATAGACATCAACATGACTAATAGCATAAATTAAGTAGCTTGGACTGAATTAAATAGCATTTCCCTAAGTGATAAGTAGTTCAAAACTTGACCTACTCTCTTCCTTCCCGTAGTTGACCACTATATTGACCACTATATTTGCCACCGTGTATCATTAGAGGTCACCAATATGTTATGAATATGATTTTACCTATATTACCACTAGTTTAACATTCTAACTTACTTTACTCCTTGGTTAAGTTGATTAGTAGTTACAATATCTCCGAGTACTTCCGTACACATTTACAGTAACATTCAGCTAATATTAGGAATAATATACATAATTTTTCTTAGATGTGACAATAGTAAATTACACTACCGCCTTCGCCTTTTCTGAATGTGTTGCTATTGTGCATTCAAATACTACATATCCTAAATACAGAAGGGCCAGTGCACTGGGAGGCTACATGGACACATCGCTTAAACTTATTTCTTTATCTTCACTTTCATTGAAAACAATCGCAGTTTATTGAACACGTTCAGCCTATTTATGATTTCTATGTAATCGCTTGCCTACATTAATATGTCTATAACTATAATATAAAGAACCTAAGTACGACTAATTACACTTGCATTAACCTAGCAAAGGAAGTTAACATCTTTATGAACTCGAGGTAAATGAATCCCTCAATATATTAGTGTTAATACCCTTAAAGTCACATCGTACCATTACCTACCCGACATAATATGCAGTCTCAAGACTCCTCAGTTGATGTGACCTTCTCTCTTAACACCGTTATTAGTGGTGCCTTGATAGCTAAGTATTTAAGAGTTAGGCGTTGGAGAGGTGAGATAATATTAGAAATATCTATATATAGAATTAAACTTTCTAATCTATATCAAACTACTCTAAAACTTCAACAAAAAATTATACTAACCTTATACTCACAAGTATGAACATACTCAACTTCTCAGTAGTTAATAAAAAGTTCTCTAATCTACTGATAAAGAAAAGTATTATAATGATAATATATTGCAATCCCTATTCTTATTCCATCCGTCCTGATCAGAAGAATTATGGGCATGTCAAACATATCCAGTGGTAACAATGCCTTAGTCTAAATCCTAGGTAGTGAGATAGACTAGATTGGTAGGTAATCAAGATAAGGAAGTCTTTTTCTTAACATAGCAGAAGTGTTCACTTCCATAAACACGCAACTAGTATAGGATGTGGATATCATGTCCTCAATGGAATAAACTAAATGTATGGATAATATGTAATTGTATGATTAATGGTCCTGATTATATCAACGTATTTAAACTAACTTGCCCAACTCGGATAAGACTCGTCTATTAACAAATATACACCGGTGTTTTGTAGGTTCTAGAACACATACTAATTCATATTATGTAAAGTTGCACATAACTACTTCATGTCCACAACTCTAAATAACATCAAAGACGGTGATACATGTGAGATATTTATAGTTATTGATAATGTTGAGTAATATATTATACTATAAATAAATAACATAAAATATCACTTTACACTTTATAATATATTGAAAATTATAATTTAATTATTTATTATTTACTATATGTAGTATATATATGTTTATAAAATATTATATTTTAGTATCAGAATCCGTGAACATCGATTTGAATATGTGAGTTTAATAAATTATTTATTATAAAATGTAGAGTATAATGTATATACATAATATTTAAATAGTTTTGTATTATATTCCATTGTAAGGGTATAGGTTATATTCCTATATTTGATGTTATATCAATAGCATTGTAAATTAATTTGTGTTATATAATTTTTCTTCTATACATAGATTAATATGATGTAGTTAATAACTAATATTTAATAAAGTATAATATAAAACATGTAATTGATAATAGTGCATCTCAATAAATTATAATATAAAATAATGTCTACATATTTTCAATAGAAATTAATTAATAATAAAAAAAATAACAAATATGAATATAATTTAACTTCAATTACTCGAGATAATTGATATGACATAATTATATCTAATTACTAATTAAATTTGTAAAAAACTAATGAGATTATTATAATAAGAAATATTCATATATTTATGATATTTTATAATAATTATATTAACACTAATATATATAAATTCATATTTTTATAATAATCATAAATTAATTTTATAAATATATGATTATTATGATCTATATTCGTTAAAACAGACATGATATGATCCAGAATTCTACTAATATTAAGAAAATAAATGATTAGTTATTGTAAAGTAATTGAATATATTGAGAATATATCGGAATTAGGTTTGCTATATATATATATTACATATGGATATATAAACAGTTATTTTACTAAAATAATTTTACATTTAAAATTTTAATTTATTCTTTATTAATATTGAATGGAATATTACTATATATTAAATTATTAATATTATGATAGTAATTTATTTATATAGTTAAACAATAGATAAACACTATTTATAATATATCATATATATGATATATATATAATACTTTCAATAATGTAATACCATATATTATACAATTTTAGATCTCATTAAAATCAGTAATGGTATCTAATGGTATCTATATGGTATCTAAATTGCCCAATTAAATAATATAATTTATCTATTTTCAGATATACCTATCATATGTTAATATATGTGATATTCCTTAATTTTGTTTTAAAAAAAGATAAATAAATAGTCTGAATTTTATTAATTATTCTGATAATTAATTTACCACACATAATTTGAAATAAACATACTATCAATTCTAAGAATCTGACCAATCACAGTAAAGAAACATATCCCTAGATTAAAGTAAATAAATAAGTTATTTCATTCATAAACGTATTGCATTATTAGAATTGATGTGAATTGTATATTACATAAGAAAGTCTCAATATAACATTGGATGTTTAATTACATGTATACTACATTACTTGTTACATATAATATGTTAAAATTATATTTAACCCAATACATATTGATATAGAATTTATATTTTAATATTATACTTATTATACTCTTGTATTAATATATTTAGTTATATATAACTATATTACTGTCTACAGTAACTTACATCGACGTTAAGGATATATATTATATTATTTAATAAGAAAGTTTACAATTTAAAAATATTTTTGCATAGTGGTTACTGGTTCATACGGCAGGTGATAAGATGGTATTCATTATTTAGGTTGAGCCGAGTGTATACGAGACTTGAATCCTTCAGTGCGTTTACAGTGTCCCTGTTCAATCATCCAGTACGACGTGTCAAGAATGGTGTCGTTCAACGGATAAGGCACAATGCCAAGTGTTGATGTCATGGGTGCGTTGTCATATGATACTTCCAGTATTAAAATAAGAAATAAAGCCTGCATTAGATTATACTACGTACCTAACTGAAAATATATAACTTACCAAACTATTTTATATAATATGAATTAAATAACGCATACATTATATAATTAACATTATATAAAATAGTTATATAACAGATTATTAACACATTATTTATCTGTTAATCCAATATATCATTAAGCAGTATAATAACAATAATAATAAAATACCTACATATAGTTTAGTATGTTAAACTATATCAAATATGAGTAACTTAAATTGTATTAGCTAAAATATAACACTATATATAACACTATTTATAACACTCTACATAACACTATATATAACACTCTACATAACACTATATATAACACTATATATAACACTATATAGAACACTATATATAACAGTATATATAACACTATTTATAACACTATATATAACACTATATATAACACTATATATAACACTCTATATAAGACTATATATAACACTCTACATAACACTATATATAACACTATATATAACACTATATAGAACACTATATATAACAGTATATATAACACTATTTATAACACTATATATAACACTATATATAACACTATATATATAACACTATATATAACACTATATATAACACTATATATAACACTATTTATAACACTATACATAATACTATATATAACACTACATATAACATTCTATATAACACTATATATAATAGTATATATAACACGATATATAACACTATACATAACACTATATATAACACTATATATAACACTATTTATAACCCTATTTATAACACTATATATAACACTATATATATAACACTATATATAACACTATATATAACACTCTACATAACACTATACATAATACTATATATAACACTACATATAACATTCTATATAACACTATATATAATAGTATATATAACACTATATATAACACTATATATAACACTATATATTGAATTGAATTGAAAAGTTTATTTATACACAAAATAACAAATAGATATGTTCTCATTTGTGTTTTAAAGAGAATGAACTAATATTATAAGTAAATTAAATGATAAAATAAAATCAGATAGAATCAGATAGAGGACTCTGACATTCTGGCAGATACATATGTGATCGGAATAGTCATAGACCATCCACACAAGATCAATCCAAGATCTCATGTTGAGCATAGTAGATGATTTTTAACGGCCTTCTTAAATGTTTTGATGGAATTACATCTTCTCAAATGTAGAGGAAGGTTGTTCCATAAAACTGGCGCTGAAACACTAAATCTTCTTTTACCATAGGTATCAAGATTAAATTTTTGATTTGATAGTAGCTGACTGTTATTAGATCTTAATCGGCGGGTATTTTCCTTTAGTTTAATAATATCATAAAGGTAGCGCGGCTGTTTAGCGTTTAGGGCAGTATATGTTAAACATAGTATTCTATACGCTGAATAATTTCTCATTTCAAGCCATCCTAGTGATGTTAAACATTCGGTAATACTATTATGGTCTTTTCGCTTAAAACCATATATCATTCTTACTATAATTCTTAATATACGATCTAAATAATTTATTCTAGATTTAGTTATACCATAATATATAGAATTACAATAGTTTAAATGCGATATAATATAAGACTGAGAGATCATTTTAAAATTATGAAATGACATTAATTTTCTTATTTTTTTGACCTTACTAAAATAATAAAATTCTTTTTTAGCAGTAAATCGTAGGTGGTTATCTCAAAGCATATGTTCATCTATAATGACACCCATACATTTAACGGTCTTAGAGGGTTCAACAATTAAATTATCAATTAAATATATAGGAAATTTATTTTGTGTTAAATTTTTTGAAATGTTAATCAGTTGTGTCTTGTCGATATTTAGTAGTAAATTGTTATTGATTAGCCAGTTGCGTATATTATTAGTGCAATTAATGAGAGATGAGTTATCATTGTTTTTCAGTGGTAGAATCAGGTAAATTATAATATCGTCGGCAAATATGTTGAATTTAATTTGGGGAAATTTAGAAATTAATAGAGATAATGGAAGTAAATAAATTAAAAATAATAATGGTCCAAGTACGGAACCTTGTGGAACTCCATATTTTAGTTGGAATTCGTCTGATTGTATATCATTTATCAATGTTCGATACGTTCTATTTGTAATATAAGATTTCAGTAAGTCTAGTGCCTTATCAGCTATACCTATTTCCTGTAATCTATCCAGTAAAATCTCATGAGAGATAGTATCAAATGCTGCTGATATATCTAATAACACAAGTTGAACTTTATTTCCCTCATCTATCGCATTATATATATTATCAAATATAGATACTATTGTAGTTTCTGTACTGTGGTTTTTGCTATATGCACTTTGATTTATAGGATATAATTCATTTTCTGATAAATATTTAATGATTTGTTTACTAATGACCCTTTCAAATATTTTAGATAGAAAAGGAAGTTTGGAAATAGGACGGTAGTTTTTTAGTAATTTATCATCTAGATTACTGTTTTTAGTAGGGGAGTAATAATGGCATATTTAAGGGATGTTGGAAAAATAGAAGTATGTATAGATTGTGATATTATGGATTGGTAAAGTTCTGTGAGAGTGGGTTCTATTAAGTCGGTAAGTTGTTTAGGTAATGAATCGTTATGAGGGTAGGATGATTTACATATTTTAACTAGTATTGATATTTTATACGATGAAGGGGACTTAAAGTTTAGAAAGTATGATTTAGCAGTATTGTAAAGTGGTATAATGTATATTGGAATTTTATGTTTTATATCATTAATTGATTGTACTATATTTTTTATTTTATCATCAAAAAAGTTGGCGAATATATTTGGTAGTAATTCAATCGTATATGTTGGATATCTTGTTGGACTATAATTATTTGAAAGTCTGTTAATTAATGAATATATTTTTTTATTAATTTTCCCATATATGTTTATTTTATCTTTAATAAAGCAAGTCTTAGTATGATTTAATAATTGTCTATATTGTTTGCGAATTGTATTAAAATTATTATAGTTAAACTGGGAATTGGTTTTATTATATATTTTTTCAAATCTTCTTAATTTTCTCTTCATAACTTCAAGTTCATTATTATACCATGGAGAATGAGCATGGTATGTTATATTTAATCTTTTTATAGGAGCAAATTTGTCTAAAGTAGATGTTAGGCAATTATTTAGCAATAGCGATGCAAGTATTTTACCTTCTAGTGAAAATAATATATTATCTATGAAATCTTTAATGTTTATTTTATTAATTGATCTATATTTTATTAACTTTACTATAGGTACATTTTTCTTAATATTGATATTAAATTTAATTATATAGTGATCAGTTATAAGTTCACCCCTTGTAATTTCAGATATATAAATTTGACTGTTTATAGATGTTAAAACTATATCTATTATATGACCATGTATATGAGTTGCGAAAGTAATATGTTGTTTAAGTGAAAGGGTTTCTATTGTTTGTTTAAAAATATTATGAGGATATTTATTTTCGTCGTAATGATAATTAAAATCACCTAATATAATTAATTTATTTAATGGTATTTGTGTTAGAATATGAGTTAGTTTACTAGTAAATAATTGTGTAGGAGTAGAGAGTGGTCTATAAACTAAGAGAATATCAAATATCGATAAATGGTTTATTTTAATTTTTAAAAATAAAGCTTGGCAATTTGTTAATATAATATGTTTTTTGAATCTACAGTTATATTATTTTTTAAAAATATCGCTACACTTCCACCAAATGTGGATGTTATCCTGTCACATCTATAGCATGTGTATATTGCAGAGTTAAAGGTTATGTCATTGATAATATCTTGGTCAGTATCTGTAAGCCATATTTCTGTAATTGTAGGTAAGTCAATATCATGTTCAATAATATATTGCGTAATGTAATCAACATTTTTCCGTACTGATCTTGCATTGCACAATGCTATAGCTAGTCATTGATTTTGTGTATTTGTATTAGATACGCTATTATTTTGTACATATCTGCTATTAGTATATAGATTATTATGATTATTATTATTATTATTTTTATTAGTATTCAATAAAGACAAAATAAATGTATCATATGATTCATTGAATTGTTTTTCTACAAAATCAGAAATATACATCGGTTTTTCATACCAATTTATTTTATTATTTATTATTGAACGTAATTCATATATGTTAGATTTATAATTAAAAACACATTTTTTTTCATTAACTAAATTGTATTTAGTTGAATAATAAAGTATTTTACCATATTTAATAATTTGTTTTGATAAAAAAGGCAGTATAAGTAATTTATTAAAATTAGAATTAATTAAATTTATTTTACGTGCCATAAAAAGTCTTTTGTTGAATAATGATGTAAATAATAGAAAAACTGTTTTATTTCCAAATTCAATATTAGAAATAATCTGTTTTGATAGATCCAGGTACTTTAGAATATTATTTATATAATTTATATTACAGTTTGCTTTTTCTAATTACTAGTTTATATTCATTATTCTTATCTTCAGTTGATGTATTAATAGGATCCGATTTTCTCATATCATCATTAGTGTGATTAGTTTTGATTTCCTTATTATTTGCTATTATATTTTTATTACGACTATCAATTTTATTGATTCCTAAACTAATAGTATCTAATGAGTTAGTGATAGATTCTGAATATGTTTTATAAGTAGTTGTATTTTATAATAATTTGTTCATATTACTATTATTATTTTCTAATTTAGTATCTATTGAATTAATAATATCACTTTTAATTACATTATTTACACTATCTGTTTCCATATCGGAGCATCTATTTTTAGTTACAACAATACATTTCTTACACACGAAAGGAAAATACCCGCAATTCATTATTTCCATACCTATTTTTGAGGGTTTCATTTTATTCCATCCTGATGTTGTCACTCCATAAGCTTGTAAGCATATATAATGCAATATATCATTGCATCCAGTGCATCTTATTGATAAAGTTGTATCCTGTTCTTTACATACAATACAATTCATAATTGGAAAATACGGAATTATTTTGATATTGTAAAATTGTATAGTTAATTATATATAAGAATAACGGTGATCTATTTATAGAAAAGACGTCCGCACTCTACGAGAGAAAAATATCGAATCAATATAGCACTATATATAACACTATATATAACACTATATATAACACTATATATAACACTATATATAACACTTTATATAACACTATATATAACACTATATATAACACTATATATAACACTATATATAACACTATATATAACACTATATATAACACTATATATAACACTATATATAACACTATATATAACACTATATATAACACTATATATAACACTATATATAACACTATATATAATACCATATATAACACTATATATAACACTATATATAACACTATATATAACACTATATATAACACTATATATAACACTATATATAACACTATATATAACACTATATATAACACTATATATAACACTATATATAACACTATATATAACACTATATATAACACTATATATAACACTATATATAACACTATATATAACACTATATATAACACTATATATAACACTATATATAACACTATATATAATACCATATATAACACTATATATAACACTATATATAACACTATATATAACACTATATATAACACTATATATAACACTATATATAACACTATATATAACACTATATATAACACTATATATAACACTATATATAACACTATATATAACAATATATATAACACTATATATAACACTATATATATCACTATATATAACACTATATATAACACTATATATAACACTATATATAACACTATATATAACACTATTTATAACACTATATATAACACTATATATATAACACTATATATAACACTGTATATAACACTATATATAACACTATTTATAACACTATATATAAAACTATATATATAACACCATATATAACACTATATATAACACTATATATAACACCATATATAACACTATATATAACACTATATAGAACACTATATATAACACTATTTATAACACTATATATAAAACTATATATATAACACCATATATAACACTATATATAACACTATATATAACACTATATATAACACTATATATAACACTATATATAACACTATATATAACACTCTATAAAACACTATATAAAACACTATATAGAACACTATATATAACACTATATATAACACTATATATAACACTCTATAAAACACTATATATAACACTATATATAACACTATATATAACACTATATAAAACACTATATATAACACTATATATAACATTATATAATATACATTACGCAATGTTTTGACCTCTGACCTCGCCGTGTGTAAAACATAGTCCCAGTCCGCTACAGTTTCATTCCAGCAGAGCTTCTCATTGCAATCCGCCTCTACCAGCTCCAGCGTATGCTCGGGGTTTTACTTCAGGAGTTCTCGGATAGGTTTCACCTATTGTTGAAAGTGTTTAAGTAAGGTACTAATGCTATATCGTCTGCAAGTAACTAATTATATCCTTCGCGCCATTATTGATTTCGTAGTGAAGAACAACTTATTTGTAAAATTGTAATTACAATTTGTAAATTATTATAAAATTATTCCGATGAAATATAATCATAATAAATATATAAATGTATTAAATAATTATTAAATATAAATATATATGGGCCGGTGTAGAATAAAACACAACCTTTAACAATGAAATAATAGGTTCATTTTTTATATTGTTTATAAATATGTCAAAGCATAAAATAAATATAATATAATGTGGTTTTATTTTAAAAGTAAAGCAATATGTATACAAAGGTAACAGTATTATTAACCCCACTCTTCATTTAACATTATTAAGAATTATTAATAATACTATTTGTATACTTGTATTAATGTATATATGTCATTGAAAATGATGTCATAATTCAAAAATAACGCTAAAGAATTTACAAACATCAAAAATGCTGTCTATATGTGGTGTAAAATATATAATCGTAAAATTAATATTATATAAATAATAATAAATTAATTTCATTTTAATTGAATAATGAAATTAGCTATATTAATTAGTATCCAAAATGTTTAGGTTATTTACAAGTCATATTCATCATATGAACTAGGTTTTATCAATTTTATTTATATGTGTTATATATATATATATATATATATATATATATATATATAATAAGAGCTATTTTAGATGTAGTCGTAGGTGAGTAATTGAAGTGATGTAATAAGTCGGTTTTAATTGAAACATAGTTATCTACTATAGATAGTTTAGTTCCAATTAATGTTTAGTAACGGTAGTTAATTCGGTAAATTATAAAAGATTATGCTAGAAGATTATCAGTATGTGTTTCTATAAATAATCATATTTTATGTATATTGTATTAGCGGAATGATATTGGTTTTCAAGAAAATTATGTGGATAATCAAGTCAATGGACGAGTTAAGTATAACTCCGAGATATAATTTGGTATTTGTATAATAATAATAAATATTTCTTTTTATAATAGTATATACTTTTTTAAATAGTATATATTAATATTAGTAATAATAATATTATTATTATTAAAATAGAATAATAATATTAATATATAATATAGTAAAACCCAAATTAAAGAGAATATACATTAAAACTTGTGTCTTTTTAATTATTTATATATAATGAATACCTGGTTGCATTACTGACCGAATATTTTCTATGTCATAACGTCCCAACCAATAATTCAAAATACTTACCCATATATGTAACCATCATGTTAACAGTATTATTAGATTTATTTAACACTAAAACTATATTATTGATATATAAAAAATAAATTAATGTATTCATTTATATATCGTTTATAAATATTAATTAGTGAATATCAGTCATCAAACATAGACTCTGTCTGAAAAAAATACTTACACATCTATATCATCATTCCAAATTATTTGCGAAAATTAATTATAACAATAATGTTATCTATGATAATAGAAAATTTGTAATATTTAGGGTTTAAGCCAAGATTACCTATAAATTACCAGTGATCTTAGGTTCAAACATATAATGCTTGTATCTACAAATGTAATATTGTGCTTAATATTGTTATTAATAAATATTAAATATATTTAAAAAATCCTTATTTTCCTGTTTACAATAACATTTTTATTTCCTTATCGTCTACAAATTTATTAAAATTATTAAATTTTGAAACTCTATTCTCTAATCTTCAAGGTAAGATATTTAGTAATATATTATACTAAAATGATATTAAAATAAATTACGACTTGTAATCCGATTTATTAACTACAACTGAATTAAAATACTATGTGAAACTGGTTTATTTATAACAATTTATTATTATATATAGATTCGAATACTACGAAATGATTTTTACCATATACATAGATAACACGTAGATCATACCAACAAATAGTTAATATTGGTTTTAGTTAATTTATGAAGTGCACTGGCTTCCAAATAGAAAACTCCAAAATTTGTGTTAACTATTTTCAAATATGATGTATTAGCAACTTGGTCATAACTTATTTTAAATATTCCTAATCCTAACCTATTAATGATATAAATATAAAAGTATTCATCATATTAAAAAGAGCTTGAAAAAGCATAAGGTATAAAGCATAATGTATTTTTAATATTTAAATATGAATATTTAAACGTACATTTTTTAATGTTTTTCCAAATGATCAGAATTTAACTTCGGCCATTTTAAATTGATTAAAATAAATAATATTAAAATTGTAATATTTGAAAATGTTTATTCTTTGTAAACTTGATTATTTTTAATATGTATTACAGTATACTTAATTAATAATCTATTACATATAAATAAACACACACATATATAAATATTATTTTAAAATTATAATTGCTAATATAGATAAAAGTAAAATTGAATAATATTTATATGAAATAACTAATATATTGTTTTATAATGAACACACAGCATTTTCTATTTAAAAAATATTTATCAATATATAAATATATTACGAATAAATATCAATACTATATTTAATATGTATTAATACCTATATTATTGAATAAGTGTATATTTATTATAATTAATTGATTTTTTAAATTAATTTATTCTTATATTTTTTTCTTATTTGCATCCTAATTTTTCCATATTTATTAATAATTTATCTAATAAATAAATAACAATAAATTTGTTGTTCTTCGTCATTTATATATCCAAATATAGAAAGTGATTGATATATCTAGAATACCATAATAATAATATAACAATATTTAAACATTGGTAATTGTTGTCAAATTCTTTTTTGTGCTAATTCTACTCTGTAAGCCTTGTTCCATAATAGTTGATATATATTATTTCTTTTTAAGGTATTATCAGATCTTATATATCCTTCCTGTGGATTTAAGCATTATTAAAATAATCACAAAAAAACACTGCTTTTTTTGACTATAATTCTTATAATAAAGCAGAATTAAATCCTGTTTAGAAATCATTCAATATCATCTCTGGTCATTTTTCCAAATCCTAATAATAATATAAATTTAGATTCACTCCTATATCATGTCTGGATATAGTTGATCATTTTACAGATGGGGACTATATTGTAATATTAAATTCCCTTTTACATAAAATTTATATTTTTGCATTTCACATATAATCATTATATAATGGTTTACAAATTTTATGAAATAAATATTAGTTTTAAATAATATCTGAGATTATTTAATAAATAACTCGAGTTCATTTAAATGATCACCAGTAAATATTTGGTTATTATAAAATAGAAGAAATTGATTCCCAAAGAAATAAATAGAAAAAATTCCTGTTATATAACCTTATAAGTTATATAATCAATATATTAATTATTATAAAAAATTATATTATTTAAATTAGAAAACCAGCATATATATGCTACAATATAATATTAAATAATTTGCTTTCCTTTATTTTGTTCAATTAACATTTTGTAACTATTTCATTCCAGCTATAAATCACACAATAAAAACAGTTTTTATTTTTAATACAGAGTAATATTATCCAATGATTTAACTTTGAAAGTTAAATGCAAATTCCATCAAGTTTATGTGTCTATATATTCTGTTTTATAATATTATCGATATATAATTACTAAATTAAGTTCGCCGAGTTAATCGGCGATTATATAATATGTATATACATTAGTACATAGATAATTTTTACGTAAATATACCTCAGATATGGGTAAAATTAAAGATAATTGTACATTAGAGTGGATGGAAAAATAGATTTGTTTTGAATTTTCTTTTCATATATTTTTACAAATATTTTGTTTCCTCTAATGATTTTTAGTTTAACAGAGACTTGATAGAACATTTTAACATTGAGTAGATAAGAACAAATTTTAACAATTTTTTGCACATAGAAATAATTATCTTACATATACCATTTTTAAATATGTCATTAAATGGGCTAAATACTGTATAATAATAATTAAAAAATATTAATTTAACATTTCTACCATTTCTACCTAGAAGTATATTTCTAGGAATATATTTTTTAAATTAATAAAAAAATATATACCAAATTAATAATATCTATAATGTTTTATTGTATGTATCATATCTATATCATATTCGATAACATTTATTTATATTGGTTTAAAACATATATTTCATGCCTTCATTATATTATTTATTCTAATTTGATTATTTATTCTAATTTTAAACTGATAATTTTACACCAATTATTATTAGTTTTTTGTAAAATAACGTAAAAGTTGATGTTGGCATAGAGACATAAAAGTAAATGATTAGATGTTATTATCATCAGTTTTCCTATATGTTTATAACAAAATCAGCTGTATCTGCGATATCTTTTGTATACACTTATAAATGCAGTCAACGTATTAATACTTATAGTAGTTGATATATATATATTTTAAAATCTATAAATCTCATAGCTTCATTCAGCTCACGAGTCAAAAGTAAAATGAAGCATTTTACAATTTTAAAATTTAAACAAACTCTTTAACATATGAAATTAAATATTAATAATTTAATTTCCATTTGAGTTATTAAAATATTCTTGTTCATTATTAAAACATTTAAAAAAAATTCTTTACCCATATTGTGTTTTATTATATAATATCTTTATATTATTTTATATAAACATTTGTATTATTACTAACTATCTACTCTATTGTATATGTGTAATATCACATTAGCTATTAATAGTGTGTTTATAATATACATATTAATGTTTCAGTACATTCAACACTCTACAGGATTATACATCTGATGTAATGATAGTATTATTGAGTTTATATTTGTATTTAACTTATTTAAGTTATTGTAATATAACAAAATTCAGCAGTGTTAAATATTCATATTTATTTAAACATGAATATTCATATCATGAAAGTATATTTTATTATATATATAGGTTTTATGATTACAAATTATATTAGAATCATTTGTTAACTAAATTAAAAATAATATTTTAGAAAATATATTGGCATGTAAGGTTATTCCATTTAAAATAAAAATATAATAAAAATAATTATATTAATCCACCAAATACAAAATCTGATACATTAAACTTTTAACTTCTGTGAACAATTAATTCTCTAGATTTTATAACCAAATTATAAAAATTATTGAGATTGTAAAAAATCATTGTTGTTTAGATAATTATATTTCTTTAAAACTCTGGTAGCACTGGTAAGAACAAAATATGTATCAATTATTATATATTAGAAACTTGATTGCTTACTTAAGTGTATACTCTATGTACTAATAATTAAATTACCTGAAATCGCTAGACCATAACATTAGATTGACAGTCAGTAACACCCCACTAAAAATAACTTTTTAAATATATATTTTTTTAGATATAAATAATAAAGTACAAAATCCTCTATAAAATTCAACTTATTAAATCATTATTTTTAGAATGAATACCGAAGCAAAGAATATACTTGAAAATTTAAAATCTATGCAGCAAGAAGGAATTCTGACAGATTTCACTATAGAAAATAATAGAGAATCTATCAAGGTTTTAATCTATCACATTACTCATATCTAGGTAGTCTGGATATTTTATTATATTTTTAACTATAAACTTTAACCCAGTAAGTCCTGTTCAATTTGTATGGGTTCTTGGGTGTTTGTAAACATAGAAATACTATAACTATATATATATATAACACATAGACTAGTTTAAATATATATATATATATATTTAATTCTTTATATGATATAAACTATAGAGAATATGACACATGTATAATATTTATATAGTTTAGTATTCATTCCATGGAAATATTGCAATAAAGTAATTGTTATGTTTATAATGAGTTAATAATTAATAATTTTTTTAATAATTATATTTATTGTAAATTATTTATTAACCATATAAGGAACTATTATTTATTTATCTAACTTTTATTACATCATATGAACAGGTTCACAGAAATGTGTTGGCTGCCAGCAGTCAATACTTTAAAGCTATGTTTCTCACAAAGATGAAGGAGTCTGCTGAACAACTCGTAGCATTTCATTATAAGAAAGACATGTTCCAGCTTGTCTTAGACTACTTCTATTCTGGAGAAATCCACATTAATGAAGATAACTTTGCTGGTGTTATGGAAATCTCACATTATTTACAGGTTTAATATTCACTCGTTAAGGAATGCATTGTATTTAATAAAATCTAATAATAACTCATTGTCTTCCTTTTTATGTTTAAATTACTTAATTATTAAATTATAACTTTTGAATATATTATTAACATTTTTATTATCTATTTAACTTTTATTAAATTATTAATATTTAAGAATATGACAATTAACACTTTATTTAATACTAAAGATAAAAGCAGTAGTGTAATATTTAATAATTAATCTAATTAGCTAATTAATGATTTATTGTGATATAAATTGATATTTGCATACAACTAACACTACAACTAATGTGAATGCAGGTAAATGCTATTGTAAAGAGATGCAATGAATTCATTTGTAAATATCTACCAACGAACCCCTCGTCTCCTTTACTGGAGTATATTTACACTTATGAGATGGGGATATCTCCAGAAGAGATTCTTCTGAAAGTAAAGTCTCAGCTAGAGTCTGTGTACACAGAAACTCTAGAGAAGTATGTGTTTCTGCGGACTCCATTTACACAATTATTAACTATAATAAGTAATAGAGAATTAAATGCTAGGGATGAGTACGCTATAGTAAAGTGTGTAGTAATGTGGGTACTATATGATGTAGAAGATAGACTACCAAATGCCAACTCATTGTTAGAACTTGTAGATTGTGGTCTTTGTAGTAAAAGTATGATGTTAGAGAATAAATCTATTAATACAAATGTTCCATTGTTAGACAAACTCCTACAACAATTACACATAAAAATCTCTATTTTAAATGATAACTGTACCAAGGGTTTAATTAAACATTATGGGGTAGAGAGAATCAATGCTATAGAAGTGCCTAGAGAAGTGCCTGGAGCCATTAAGTCTAGTTCTAAGTCTCTATGCCATGTGTCAAAAGATGGCATATACAACACTGCCACTAAAGAGAGACTAGTGCAATATAACTTTGGTGCAGTTGATTATGTAATCTATACAACTAAAGAATTGTTATTCATCTTCTCATTTAGTAAAGGTAAAATGTATAAATATAACAATGCCACTAAAGAAGTAGTTGTGTGTAGTGACCCAACAAACTATTGCTTTAACTGGTCATCAAGTGTTAATGAAACATCAGATGGTAGATTAGTTGTTATTGGAGGCAGTGGGGTTGATGGGAGCTATAGTAATGTAGTGAGATATTATGACATAGCTAATGACTCATGGAGTAAAGGTCAAAGTTTACCTTATGGTGTAGGTTGTCATACAACTGTAGTAGATGGAGATGACATTTATGTTATTGGTGGTTATAATGTTAATAAAGTAATACGTTATAGGAATGGCACATGGCAGACTTTATCTCCTTTATTAAACAATAGACGTTGGCATATAGCTGTATTAGATGGTAACTGTATTTATGTATATGGAGGTTATAATAGAACTGACTGTGAATGTTACGACATCTTAACTGACCAGTGGTCAGTTATTGATAATGCTGTATACAAAAGTATTAACTGTTATAATTCTGTTATTGATGTAAACAAACGTTTATTGTACACACGTGAAGGTGTTAATGTATATTCTATTTCATTAGACAATAACATTAAATCTTTAGTATATGAAAATGTATCTTGTCGTCGTTTAGTCCTAATGCATGTGTGAGTTATTATTATTATCTGTGTCAATAAATAATAAACTTTACTTCAATTGTTCTTTCTTACACTTTATATAAAATTCCTTTAGCATTGTTTTGTAATGCAATAATTTAATGAAATTCTCATCTGCATAATTTAATTAATTAAATAAAGTTTTTATTCTAAAAAAAGAGTTTTTATGTAACTTTCAAATTAATTGAAATATAAATATTATTGTATAAATTCTAAATTGCCCAATTAAATAATATAATTTATCTATTTTTAGATAAACTTAATATATGTGATATCCTTAATTGGGTTTTAAAAAAAAGATAAATAAATAGTCTGAATTTTAGTCAATTATTCTGATAATTAATTTACTACACATAATTTGAAATAAACATACTATCAATTCTAAGAATCTAACCAATCACAGTAAAGAAACATATCCCTAGATTAAAAGTAAATAAATAAGTTATTTCATTCATAAGGTATTGCATTATTAGATATGATATGAATTTTATATTACATAAGAAAGTCTCAATATAACATTGGATGTTTAATTATAATGTATACTATTGTTACATATAATATGTTAAACTTATATTTAACCCAGTACATATTGATATAGAATATATATTTTAATATTATACTTATCTTGTATTAATATATTTAGTTATATATAAATATATTACTGTATACAGTAATATATATATAAATCATACCTAGTCTTGTGTAGTCCGCAGTGTATTTAGATATAACTAAGCATTAACTAATATCTCTGAATATTCATCTCTACAGTTATAAAGTATAGTTAAGTATATATGTATGTTGTATTAAATAGATAATTGCAATTGCCACTTCATCATATGAAGCAAGCAGTAGTTTATAAAGAGATGATTGTATATTCTTTTGTTATTTCCTATCAAATATAAATTAATTCAAATTATTATGTTAGTTATTAAATATATAGTAAATATATATCCTAATGTTAAGATATTTTACTACATTATAGAACAAGCAGAGACCATTTGACACATTCTAATTTGTCTGTTATATCCTTTGTATATCTTAACGGATACTTTATTTGCTAAGTTGATGTAGACCTCTTTACGTAAGTCTTTGTCATTATCGAGTGACATCTCCTTGACGTGCGGAGTTCTTCCCATTGTTATATTACATAATATTAACCATTATTTCCTTCGACAGCATTCAGTACAGTAGGATCCTAGTGAGAGGCAGATCTAGTGGTGTCTACAACAGTTACGAGATAGCATCTTTTGTTGAGTCCGTTATGAAGTTATCTTTATTTTCTCTTTAATTGAATTTAAATGTTTTACATTTACTTTATTATCTCTTAACAAGACGAGAAAATATGTGTTAGTTGAGCATTATCTGACTTCTTGGATGTCCTGCGGATACATATATTACAACCCCTCTAACATAGCCAACACATCGTTAGGTTGACTTAATCGCAGTAGATTTGTCGGAGTATGTTGTAAAATAAGATTTACATACTTATCCGAAGGAATGAGCTTATAAGTACAGCACTTCATTGTCTTAGTCAAAGGCGGGATGTTGGATGTTGTCTATCATAGGATGTTAACGGCTAGCTATTGCTCGTGTACTTTATGTGTGTAGTGTGGTTTAATACGCAGGGGTTACGGAGTTAATAATAAACCTAGTTATATATGCAAGTTTAGTTGTGCGACACGACATTTACGTGCAAAGTTAATAAGTGATAATGTACAGATAACGGCCCAGTAGCAATATAGCAACAGACCACGAGATGTGTGATCATGCGTGACGGTAATTTAGATGATGTAATCAGTCTGTAAGATACACACGCATTCTACAGAAAGATGATATATATTTCAACACATCTTATATATTATATTAACAGACGTTCTTTAAATATTCTTATGCTATTAGTCCTGTAGATGTCTTAAGACATCAACATGACTAATAGCATAAATTAAGTAGCTTGGACTGAATTAAATAGCATTTCCCTAAGTGATAAGTAGTTCAAAACTTGACCTACTCTCTTCCTTCCCGTAGTTGACCACTATATTGACCACTATATTTGCCACCGTGTATCATTAGAGGTCACCAATATGTTATGAATATGATTTTACCTATATTACCACTAGTTTAACATTCTAACTTACTTTACTCCTTGGTTAAGTTGATTAGTAGTTACAATATCTCCGAGTACTTCCGTACACATTTACAGTAACATTCAGCTAATATTAGGAATAATATACATAACTTTTCTTAGTGGTGCCTTGATAGCTAAGTATTTAAGAGTTAGGCGTTGGAGATGTGAGACAATATTAGAAATATATATATATAGAATTAAACTTTCTAATCTATATCAAACTACTCTAAAACTTCAACAAAAAGTTATACTAACTTTATACTCACAAGTATGAACATACTCAACTTCTCAGTAGTTAATAAAAAAGTTCTACAATCTACTGATAATGAAAAGTATTATAATGATAATATATTGCAATCCCTATTCTTATTCCATCCGTCCTGGTCAGAAGAATTATGGGCATGTCAAACATATCCAGTGGTAACATCCCTTAGTATAAATCCTAGGTAGTGAGATAGACTAGATTGGTAGGTAATCAAGATAAGGAAGTCTTTTTCTTAAAATATCAGAAGTGCTCACTTCCATAAACACGCAACTAGTATAGGATGTGGATATTATGTCCTTAATGGAATAAACTAAATGTATGGATAATATGTAATTGTGTGATTAATGGTCCTGATTATATCAACGTATTTTGACTAACTTGCCCAACTCGGATAATACTCATCTATTAATAAATATACACCGGTGTTTTGTAGGTTCTAGAACACATTCTAATTCATATTATGTAAAGTTGCACATAATTACATGTTGCTAGGGTAAGACTTCATGACAGGGTTATATAATGTTAGCATATATCTCATAAGTTAATCAATTACTGGAGATATAATATTGATATACATAATACATTGTCAACTGGTACATATTTATATAATATTTCATGAGTTACATTTTCCCGATGGGTAGTTCTTGTATTATCTTTATTTTCTGAAGTATATATTAATATATTATTGTTATTATTAATTTATTTATTGAGATTCAACAACAAAATAAGAAGAAGGAAATTCAAAAGTTAACTTTAATTAATTATTAATTAATACAGAATAATAAAAGAAATGCTAGAATAACTCTTTATAATATATACACCAAATGTATCACTTGGTGCATATAACAAGTTAAATGTTATAACCTGTGTGCTGCTATATATAATTAGTTTGAAACGTATGAAGAAGATCTTATTTGTATCATAATTCAATTAATAATAAACAAAACAATTATTTATTTACAAAATAAAATATTTATAAATTAGCAATTATTATTTTCTAAGAATTTACTTATTTGATTTTAAATTTAATATTATTTAGTTGATCGTGTGAATTAAATACAAATCATAACATCGATAAAAGTATATTTTAAGTTGACCAAATGAATACTTTTGCATGTATATATAAAATAATATGACAACGAAGTTTTAACAAATATAACTTATGAAATACAAAAACTGTTTATTCAAATAAACTGAAATGAACAATTAAAACAAAAGAGTGTCAATGACAATATCATTGAAGATATCAATATATTCTAAAAAGATGAACATGACTCTAACTTAAGGCATTTCATGATTACCACAGAGAAGAATAACATCGCATCTGTTATAAAACAAGACAATGATGACCAATAAAAATGTCGATATTAGGAGCGACCTTTGTATTGAGCCATTTTACAATACATGATAATTAGTAACTCTGATATTGTAATAAACTAATTACCCCTATGTACAACAATTATGTTAACATATATAAAAAATACATTTTGTATCGCATGATGATATATTAATTCAAAGGTCGTATTTTCTTTTTTAAGCGTGAACGACCTCTGGGTCATCTTTGGGTTATGTAACTCTTTAGTAATATATGAAGTTGTTCAGATTAGCTACCGATGTATAATTTAGTTTCTGTCCGAGGTGTGAATTTCATGAAATAAATACTGACTTCTTTCGTTTCTTCGTGTATCCTATGAATTTCATTGAGGGATGCATCACGTGAGAAGGCATCCGCTAGTATAAGATCTTTACCGGGTCGGTGCAATTTTGTACAGCCGTATATAACTGCTAGTAATTCTCTCTCTTTATTTGCGTATCTACGTACGGTTTATGTTAGAGATCGTGACGGAAAACATATGGGTTTATCATCTTGAAGCAAAACTACTCATAAGTCTATTCCGCAAGCGTCTACTTTAATTGTTTTTAGCTTGCGAATGTCATAATAAGACAATGAAGATTGTTAAGAAATAACGTAGAAATAACAACGGCCCAATATCAGGCACGAGCGTCTAGTTTTAAGAATATGTTAACATTACATAAGAGGTGGAGTATCTCCTATAATGTCCTTTGGGTGTAATGTGGATGGCTTAAAGCTTCGTTTAAATCTTTGGGATCTAGGCATATTCTTATTCTTTCTAGTTACCCATTGCGTAGGTTCAGATATGTGTGCGACGACACCTCGAGATGTCATTAGTTTCAGTTCATGCTCTACTTCGTAGCGGATATTTATGGGGACTCTCCTTGCTGTATGGATTACAGTTGGTATATTCAGTTTATTTATATGTGCGCGATGCCTGGAAAAGACGGGGTAACGCGATAGTAGTGTTGGTAAATCTAGGTTGTGGTAATCGTCGGTGGATTAGTGGGGGTATGGGTTTGCAATGCACACCGTGTATTTAGATATATGTATATTGGGCTTGTCCGGTGTATATCGGGGAGGACTAGGGATGCGAGTGTTTGTTAAATTGTAAAGTTAAAAGTGATGAGATTGAGGATATGGCAGGAAGGGAGTCCTATAATATGTGAACTTCTGGTATTGGCGATGTAAAATTCTTTATAGTTCGACCAATATATCTAGTTTCGTCATTTTTGGGGACGATAACGGCTTTTTCTATGGGAATTAATTCGGCAGCTAGAATTGCTTTGTGGACTTCGGTTAATGAGATTCCTCCGATAAACTTGTCGAGAATGACATCATCAGGTGTGCTGTATTTACACTTACCAGCTATTTCTCTTACTCCGTTTACGAATTGAGTTAACGACTCAGCTGTTAGTTGCACGGTCTTCAATAATACTTGGCGGTGTACGAGTGGATTAACTTTTGAAAATAGCACTTCTTCTAACATATTCCAGATGCAATGTAGGTTTTTTTTCTTTGTTTCAGTTTTATTATATTCGTCATAGATCTCAACGCTTGTTCCTGCCATGTATAATATAATTTATAGCAAATTAGTAATAATGGTTATGTAACATGTAACAATAAGTATATGTATATGTTATGTATAGGTATGTTATATTAAATAGATATGTATGTTATGTTTTTATGTTATTTATACATATTAGTATTATAAATTAATACATTTTTTGGGTCTAGTTTTGTTATATTTATATATATATATATATGTTAGTCTAGTTTTGCTATTTATATATATATATATATATATAGTGTATATATTGATTATATATTATATATACATCTATATGACTAAAATGTAAATATGTAAGATTACGACCTCGAAATTAAATATTTACTTTATACCAAGAAATTATGATGGATATGAAAACGAACTTCCTAATAATTCTAATATTCAATTTATACATCGTTATATATTCCATAATAATAATTATATTGATATCGATGTGTCATTTGATGGCACATATCTAACTCACGTTTTCAGTAGTTTATTTGGTGTATACACTGTGATTGAGGTGTCAACCCGTTTAGTAGTCAACTTTGTAGTTTTAATGTTGGAATTATTAATATTATGTTATTATTATCATTATTACATTATATTTGTACACCATAATAAACTATTTGATTATATTTAATCTTTAAAAAAATAGAATACATGTGTTAAAACATTATTATATATTATCTTTGAGGGCGTTTTTGACATTATATTTAAATTTTGTACAGCATTTGTTAATGCATTTTGTTTATAAACTGACTATTTAGAAAATTTCATAGATTGTTTATTATATATAGATAGAAATAATAATAAAACAGTTTATAAAAATATGATTTTATCAATTCGCATTAATTGTGCTGAATTTTGACCAACAAATATTTAGGATATAATTTAGTTGTCTTGTCAATCTTATCATAATAATATATTATATTATAATTGAATACATTAATTATTCAGACTAGTAGTATGTTACTACTATAGTAGTTTACAACATTAGAGGTATTTAAAAAATGATTATTTACATATGAGATTTCAATGCAGCGGATACCCTTTAAGTATACATCTAGCTAAAGTCCACAACTCTAAATAACATCAAAGACGGTGATACATGTGAGATATTTATAGTTATTGATAATGTTGAGTAATATATTATACTATAAATAAATAACATAAAATACCACTTTACACTTTATAATATATTGAAAATTATAATTTAATTATTTATTATTTACTATATGTAGTATATATATGTTTATAAAATATTATATTTTAGTATCAGAATCTGTGTACATCGATTTGAATATGTGAGTTTTATAAATTATTTATTATAAAATGTAGAGTATAATGTATATACATAATATTTAAATAGTTTAGTATTATATTCCATTGTAAGGGTATAGGTTATATTCCTATATTTGATGTTATATCAATAGCATTGTAATTTAATTTTTATTATATAATTTTTGTTCTATACATAGATTAATATGATGTAGTTAATAACTAATATTTAATAAAGTATGATATAAACATGTAATTGATAATAGTGCATTTCAATAAATTATAATATAAAATAATGTCTACATATTTTCAATAGAAATTAATTAATAATAAAAAAAATAACAAATATGAATATAATTTAACTGCAATTACTCGAGATAATTGATATGACATAATTATATCTAATTACTAATTAAATTTGTAAAAAACTAATGAGATTATTATAATAATAAATATTCATATATTTATGATATTTTATAATAATTATATTAACACTAATATATATAAATTCATATTTTTATAATAATCATAAATTAATTTTATAAATATATGATTATTATGATCTATATTCGTTAAAACAGACATGATAAGATCCAGAATTCTACTAATATTAAGAAAATAAATGATTAGTTATTGTAAAGTAATTGAATATATTGAGAATATATCGGAATTAGGTTTGCTATATATATATATATATATATATATATATATATATATATTACATATGGATATATAAACAGTTATTTTACTAAAATAATTTTACATTTAAAATTTTAATTTATTCTTTATTAATATTGGATGGAATATTACTATATATTAAATTATTAATATTATGATAGTAATTTATTTATATAGTTAAACAATAGATAAACACTATTTATAATATATCATATATATGATATATATATAATACTTTCAATAATGTAATACCATATATTATACAATTTTAGATCTCATTAAAATCAGTAATGGTATCTAATGGTATCTATATGGTATCTAAATTGCCCAATTAAATAATATAATTTATCTATTTTCAGATATACCTATTATATGTTAATATATGTGATATTCCTTAATTTTGTTTTAAAAAAAGATAAATAAATAGTCTGAATTTTATTAATTATTCTGATAATTAATTTACCACACATAATTTGAAATAAATATACTAATAAATGTAAGAATCTGACCAATCACAGTAAAGAAACATATCCCTAGATTAAAAGTAAATAAATAAGTTATTTCATTCATAAATGTATTGCATTATTAGATTTGATGTGAATTGTATATTACATAAGAAAGTGTCAATATAACATTGGATGTTTAATTACAATGTATACTATTGTTAGAATATATATTTTAATATTATACTTATTATACTCTTGTATTAATATATTTAGTTATATATAACTATATTACTGTCTACAGTAACTTACATCGACGTTAAGGATATATATTATATTATTTAATAAGAAAGTTTACAATTTAAAAATATTTTTGCATAGTGGTTACTGGTTCATACGGCAGGTGATAAGATGGTATTCATTATTTAGGTTGAGCCGAGTGTATACGAGACTTGAATCCTTCAGTGCGTTTACTGTGTCCCTGTTCAATCATCCAGTACGACGTGTCAAGAATGGTGTCGTTCAACGGATAAGGCACAATGCCAAGTGTTGATGTCATGGGTGCGTTGTCATATGATACTTCCAGTATTAAAATAAGAAATAAAGCCTGCATTAGATTATACTACGTACCTAACTGAAAATATATAACTTACCAAACTATTTTATATAATATGAATTAAATAACTCATACATTATATCATTAACATAGTTATATTATATAAAATAGTTATATAACAGATTATTAACACATTAATTATCTGTTAATCCAATATATCATTAAGCAGTATAATAACAATAATAATAAAATACCTACATATAGTTTAGTATGTTAAACTATATCAAATATGAGAAACTTAAATTGTATTAGCTAAAATATAACACTATATATAACAGTATATATAACACTATATATAACACTATATATATAACACTATATATAATACTATATATAACACTATTATATAACACTATATATAACACTATATATAACAGTATATATAACACTATTTATAACACTATATATAACACTATATATAACACTATATATAACACTATATATAACACTATTTATAACACTATATATAACACTATATATAACACTATATATAACACTCTACATAACACTATATATAACACTACATATAACACTACAAAGAACATTATATATAACATTATATATAATATTCTATATAACACTATATATACTACTATATATAACACTATACATAACACTATATATAACACTATATATAATACTATATATAACACTATATATAACACTATATATAACACTATATATAACACTATATATAACACTATATATAACACTGTATATAATACTATATATAACACTATATATAACACTATATATAACACTATATATAACACTATATATAACACTATATATAACACTATATATAACACTATATATAACACTATATATAACACTATATATAACACTATATATAACACTATATATAACATTATATATAACACTATATATAACACTATATATAACACTATATAGAACACTATATAGAACACTATATATAACACTATATATAACACTATATATAACACTATATATAACACTATATATAACACTATATATAACACTATATATAACACTATATATAACACTATATATAACACTGTATATAATACTATATATAACACTATATATAACACTATATATAACACTATATATAACACTATATATAACACTATATATAACACTATATAAAACACTATATAAAACACTATATATAACACTATATATAACACTATATATAACACTATATAGACAATATATATAACACTATATATAACACTATATATAACACTATATATAACACTATATATAACACTATATAGACAATATATATAACACTATATATAACACTATATAAAACACTATATATAACACTATATATAACACTATATATAACACTATATATAACACTATATAGACAATATATCTAACACTATATATAACACTATATATAACACTATATATAACACTATATATAACACTATATAGAATACTATATAAAACACTATATAAAACACTATATATAACACTATATATAACATTATATATAACACTATATATAACACTATATATAACACTATATATAACACTATATATAACACTATATAGACAATATATATAACACTATATATAACACTATATATAACACTATATATAACACTATATATAACACTATATATAACACTATATATAACACTATATAACACTATATATAACACTATATATAACACTATATAGAACACTATATATAACACTATACATAAGACTATATATAACACTATATATAACACTATATATAACACTATATATAACACTATATATAACACTATATAAAACACTATATAAAACACTATATATAACACTATATATAACATTATATAATATACATTACGCAATGTTTTGACCTCCGACCTCGCCGTGTGTAAAACATAGTCCCAGTCCGCTACAGTTTCATTCCAGCAGAGCTTCTCATTGCAATCCGCCTCTACCAGCTCCAGCGTATGCTCGGGGTTTTACTTCAGGAGTTCTCGGATAGGTTTCACCTATTGTTGAAAGTGTTTAAGTAAGGTACTAATGCTATATCGTCTGCAAGTAACTAATTATATCCTTCGCGCCATTATTGATTTCGTAGTGAAGAACAACTTATTTGTAAAATTGTAATTACAATTTGTGATTTATTTTTAAATTATTCCGATGAAATATAATCATAATAAATATATAAATGTTCAACCCTTGAGAAGTTTTATTGATAGCTGTTGAACTATAGTTCAAAAATGCTATGATAGGATATCCAAACCGTAATGGTAATATTAATTGTAATAGTAATTGTAATAGTAATAGTAATAATAATAAATAATAATAATTGCGAAAAAGATTATGATAGTTAGTTAGATATTATCAATTACAGTTTATATTTTATAAAGTAAAGTAAATGTAAATTTGAGTATCGTCAATATAAATATGCTAGTTTTTATATATTGATGAATTTAGTATTTATGTGAGATGTAATGTAAGTTTTCCGACAGTAAACTTGACCATTCTTATCGCAAATGTTGTCAATAATTTTTGATTCATTTAAAAAACTCCTTATTTTTAAAACTACAACTATTTTCCAAATTACCAAATAATTAGTAAATTAATAAGTGATTTATTGAAATATTCCAAGTTAAAAGTTCATAGGCTCAGTCATATATATCATGTTCTAGTTTATTTATATAACTATATAGTATTATTTGTTGTTTAAGTGCTTCAAAATGTATTTTGGTATCAAATTAATACTAGTGATCTGAACATACGAAATATATTAATATAGGTAATGTAATTCTTATTATCATTGATTATAAGATCTAAGATATTCGGTGGTTCTTTTTGTAAGTTTAAATTAAGTTACGGTTGTAAATCTGTTGCTTTTTAAAAGTTAGGCAATTTAGAGCAAATACTTCGAAATACAATTTAGTTTTAACATGTTTTTGTTTGTGATTTCGCAAAGCATTTAAATAAAAAATTGTTATTTAAATTAAATAGAAAAAATATATTGAATATCGAAAATTCACTAACAATTTTATTTCATTATTTATAAACAGATTTAATTTGAATTCTGAATTATAGAAGCCTGGCATTTAATTTATTTTAAATTTATACCCAAACCGAATCTAAACTCAACATATAAATAGAATAACTATTACAATAATAACAATCATAACAACTACAATATATTTTACAATAACTACTATAATAACTACAAGACTTTCTACTACAATATTTCTACAATAGATATTACAAGATGATCTAACCTGGAAATAAAGAGATAAAAGTCAATAATACAGAACAAATAGTGTGGGCCGGTGTAGAATAAAACACAACCTTTAACAATGAAATAATAGGTTCATTTTTTATATTGTTTATAAATATGTCAAAGCATAAAATAAATATAATATAATGTGGTTTTATTTTAAAAGTAAAGCAATATGTATACGAAGGTAACAGTATTATTAACCCCACTCTTCATTTACCATTATTAAGAATTATTAATAATACTATTTGTATACTTGTATTAATGTATATATGTCATTGAAAATGATGTCATAATTCAAAAATAACGCTAAAGAATTTACAAACATCAAAAATGCTGTCTATATGTGGTGTAAAATATATAATCGTAAAATTAATATTATATAAATAATAATAAATTAATTTCATTTTAATTGAATAATGAAATTAGCTATATTAATTAGTATCCAAAATGTTTAGGTTATTTACAAGTCATATTCATCATATGAACTAGGTTTTATCAATTTTATTTATATGTGTTATATATATATATATATATATAATAAGAGCTATTTTAGATGTAGTCGTAGGTGAGTAATTGAAGTGATGTAATCAGTCGGTTTTAATTGAAACATAGTTATCTACTATAGATAGTTTAGTTCCAATTAATGTTTAGTAACGGTAGTTAATTCGGTAAATTATAAAAGATTATGCTAAAAGATTATCAGTATGTGTTTCTATAAATAATCATATTTTATGTATATTGTATTAGCGGAATGATATTGGTTTTCAAGAAAATTATGTGGATAATCAAGTCAATGGACGAGTTAAGTATAACTCCGAGATATAATTTGGCATTTGTATAATAATAATAAATATTTTTTTTATAATATATATTAAATAGTATATATTAATATTAGTAATAATAATATTATTATTATTAAAATATAATAATAGTATTAATATATAATATAGTAAAACCCAAATTAAAGAGAATATACATTAAAACTTGTGTCTTTTTAATTATTTATATATAATGAATACCTGGTTGCATTACTGACCGAATAATTTCTATGTCATAACGTCCCAACCAATAATTCAAAATACTTACCCATATATGTAACCATCATGTTAACAGTATTATTAGATTTATTTAACACTAAAACTATATAAAAAATAAATTAATGTATTCATTTATATATCGTTTATAAATATTAATTAGTGAATATCAGTCATCAAACATAGACTATGTCTGAAAAAAATACTTACACATCTATATCATCATTCCAAATTACTTGCGAAAAATAATTATAACAATAATCTTTGATAATAGAAAATTTGTAATATTTAGGTTTTAAGCCAAGAATACCTATAAATTACCAGTGATCTTAGGTTCAAACATATAATGCTTGTATCTACAAATGTAATATTGTGCTTAATATTGTTATTAATGAATATTAAATATTTTAAAAAATCCTTATTTTCCTGTTTACAATAACATTTTTATTTCCTTATCGTCTACCAATTTATTACAATTATTAAATTTTAAAACTCTATTCTCTAATCTTCAAGGTAAGATATTTAGTAATATATTATACTAAAATGATATTAAAATAAATTACGACTTGTAATCCGATTTATTAACTACAACTGAATTAAAATACTATGTGAAACTGGTTTATTTATAACAATTTATTATTATATATAGATTCGAATACTACGAAATGATTTTTACCATATACATAGATTACACGTAGATCATACCAACAAGTAGTTAATATTGGTTTTAGTTAATTTATGATGTGCACTGGCTTCCAAATAGAAAACTCCAAAATTTGTGTTAACTATTTTCAAATATGAATTATTAGCATATTGGTTATAACTTATTTTAAATATTCCTAATCCTAACCTATTAAAGATATAAATATAAAAGTATTCATCATATTAAAAAGAGCTTGAAAAACATAAGGCAATGTATTTTTAATATTTAAATGTACATTTTTTAATGTTTTTCCAAATGATCAGAATTTAACTTCGGCCATTTTTAATTGATTAAAATAAATAATATTAAAATTGAAATATTTGAAAATGTTTATTCTTTGTAAATTTGATTATTTTTAATGTATTACAGTATATATAATTTACATATAAATAAACATACATATATATATATGTTATTTTAAAATTATAATTGCTAATAAAACTAAAATTGAATAATATTTATATGAAATAACTAATATATTGTTTTATAATGAACACAACATTTTCTATTTAAAAAATATTTATCAATATATAAATATATTACGAATAAATATCAATAGTATATTTAATATGTATTAATAACTATACTATTGAATGAGTGTATATTTATTCTTATATTTTTTCTTATTTGCATTCTAATTAATAATTTATCTAATAAATAAATAACAATACATTTGTTGTTCTTCGTCATTTATATATCCAAATATAGAAAGTGATTGATATATCTAGAATACCATAATAATAATATAACAATATTTAAACATTGGTAATTGTTGTCAAATTCTTTTTTGTGCCAATTCTACTCTGTAAGCCTTATTCCATAATAGTTGATATATATTATTTCTTTTTAAGGTCTTATCAGATCTTATATATCCTTCCTGTGGATTTAAGCATTATTAAAATAATCACAAAAAAACACTGCTTTTTTTGACTATAATTCTTATAATAAAACCAGAATTAAATCCTGTTTAGAAATCATTCAATATCATCTCTGGTCATTTTTCCAAATCCTAATAATAATATAAATTTAGATTCACTCCTATATCATGTCTGGATATAGTTGATCATTTTACAGATGGGGACTATATTGTAATATTAAATTCCCTTTTACATAAAATTTATATTTTTGCATTTCACATATAATCATTATATAATGGTTTACAAATTTTATGAAATAAATATTAGTTTTAAATAATATCTGAGATTATTTAATAAATAACTCGAGTTCATTTAAATGATCACCGGTAAATATTTGGTTATTATAAAATAGAAGAAATTGATTCCCAAAGAAATAAATAGAAAAAATTCCTGTTATATAACCTTTTATAAATATATATCAATTATATAATCAATATATTAATTATTATAAAAAATTATATTATTAAAATTAGAAAACCAGCATATATATGCTACAATATAATATTAAACAATTTGCTTTCCTTTATTTTGTTCAATTAACATTTTGTAACTATTTCATTCCAGCTATAAATCACACAATAAAAACAGTTTTTATTTTTAATACAGAGTAATATTATCCAATGATTTAACTTTGAAAGTTAAATGCAAATTCCATCAAGTTTATGTGTCTATATATTCTGTTTTATAATATTATCGATATATAATTACTAAATTATAGGTTAATCGGTGATTATATAATATGTATATACATTACATAAATATACCTCAGATATGGGTACAATTAAAGATAATTGTACATTAGAGTGGATGGAAAAATAGATTTGTTTTGAATTTTCTTTTCATATATTTTTACAAATATTTTGTTTCCTCCAATGATTTTTAGTTTAACAGAGACTTGATAGAACATTTTAACATTGAGTAGATAAGAACAAATTTTAACAATTTTTTGCACATAGAAATAATTATCTTACATATACCATTTTTAGATATGTCATTAAATGGGCTAAATACTTTATAATAATAATTTAAAAAATATTAATTTAACATTTCTACCATTTCTACCTAGAAGTATATTTCTAGGAATATATTTTTAAAATTAATAAAAAAATATATACCAAATTAATAATATCTATAATGTTTTATTGTATGTATCATATCTATATCATATTCGATAACATTTATTAATATTGGTTTAAAATATATATTTCATACCTTCATTATATTATTTATGATAATTTGATTATTTATTCTAATTTTAAACTGATAATTTTACACCAATTTATTTTAAAAAAATTAATTAATATTACATTTTTATAATAAAATCAGCTGTATCTGCGATCTCTTTTGTATACACTTATAAATGCAGTCAACGTATTACTACTTATAGTAGTTGATATATATATATTTTAAAATCTATAAATCTCATAGCTTCATTCAGCTCACGAGTCAAAAGTAAAATGAAGCATTTTACAATTTTAAAATCTATAAATCTCATAGCTTCATTCAGCTCACGAGTCAAAAGGAAAATGAAGCATTTTACAATTTTAAAATTTAAACAAACTTCTTTAACACATGAAATAAATATTAATAATTTAATTTCCATTTGAGTTATTAAAATATTCTTGTTCATTATTAAAACATTTTAAAAAAATCCTTTACCCATATTGTGTTTTATTATATAATATCTTTATATTATTTTATATAAACATTTGTATTATTACTAACTATCTACTCTATTGTATATGTGTAATATCACATTAGCTATTAATAGTGTGTTTATAATATACATATTAATGTTTCAGTACATTCAACACTCTACAGGATTATTCATCTGATGTAATGATAGTATTATTGAGTTTATATTTGTATTTAACTTATTTATTGTAATATAACAAAATTCAGCAGTGTTAAATATTCATATTTATTTAAACATGAATATTCATATCATGAAAGTATATTTTATTATATATATAGGTTTTATGATTACAAATTATATTAGAATCATTTGTTAACTAAATTAAAAATAATATTTTAGAAAATATATTGGCATGTAAGCTTATTCCATTTAAAATAAAAATATAATAAAAATAATTATATTAATCCACCAAATACAAAATCTGATACATTAAACTTTTAACTTCTGTGAACAATTAATTCTCTAGATTTTATAACCAAATTATAAAAATTATTGAGATTGTAAAAAATCATTGTTGTTTAGATAATTATATTTCTTTAAAACTCTGGTAGCACTGGTAAGAACAAAATATGTATCAATTATTATATATTAGAAACTTGATTGCTTACTTAAGTGTATACTGTATGTACTAATAATTAAATTACCTGAAATCGCTAGACCATAATATTAGATTGACAGTCAGTAACACCCCACTAAAAATAACTTTTTAAATATATATTTTTTTAGATATAAATAATAAAGTACAAAATCTTCTATAAAATTCAACTTATTAAATCATTATTTTTAGAATGAATACCGAAGCAAAGAATATACTTGAAAATTTAAAATCTATGCAGCAAGAAGGAATTCTGACAGATTTCACTATAGAAAATAATAGAGAATCTATCAAGGTTTTAATCTATCACATTACTCATATCTAGGTAGTCTGGATATTTTATTATATTTTTAACTATAAACTTTAACCCAGTAAGTCATGTTCAATTTGTATGGGTTCTTGGGTGTTTGTAAACATAGAAATACTATAACTATATATATATAACACATAAACTAGTTTAAATATATATATATATATTTAATTATTTGTATGATATAAACTATAGAGAATATGACACATGTATAATATTTATATAGTTTAGTATTCATTCCATGGTAATATTGCAATAAAGTAATTGTTATGTTTATAATGAGTTAATAATTAATAATTTTTTTAATAATTATATTTATTGTAAATTATTTATTAACCATATAAGGAACTATTATTTATTTATCTAACTTTTATTACATCATATGAACAGGTTCACAGAAATGTGTTGGCTGCCAGCAGTCAATACTTTAAAGCTATGTTTCTCACAAAGATGAAGGAGTCTGCTGAACAACTCGTAGCATTTCATTATAAGAAAGACATGTTCCAGCTTGTCTTAGACTACTTCTATTCTGGAGAAATCCACATTAATGAAGATAACTTTGCTGGTGTTATGGAAATCTCACATTATTTACAGGTTTAATATTCACTCGTTAAGGAATGCATTGTATTTAATAAAATCTAATAATAACTCATTGTCTTCCTTTTTATGTTTAAATTACTTAATTATTAAATTATAACTTTTGAATATATTATTAACATTTTTATTATCTAGTTAACTTTTATTAAATTATTAATATTTAAGTATATGACAATTAACACTTTATTTAATACTAAAGATAAAAGCAGTAGTGAAATATTTAATAATTAATCTAATTAGCTAATTAATGATTTATTGTGATATAAATTGATATTTGCATACAACTAACACTACAACTAATGTGAATGCAGGTAAATGCTATTGTAAAGAGATGCAATGAATTCATTTGCGAATATCTACCAACGAACCCCTCGTCTCCTTTGCTGGAGTATATTTACACTTATGAGATGGGGATATCTCCAGAAGAGATTCTTCTGAAAGTAAAGTCTCAGCTAGAGTCTGTGTACACAGAAACTCTAGAGAAGTATGTGTTTCTGCGGACTACATTTACACAATTATTAACTATAATAAGTAATAGAGAATTAAATGCTAGGGATGAGTATGACATAGTAAAGTGTGTAGTAATGTGGGTACTATATGATGTAGAAGATAGATTACCAAATGCCAACGCATTGTTAGAACTTGTAGATTGTGGTCTTTGTAGTAAAATTATGATGTTAGAGAATAAATCTATTAATACAAATGTTCCATTGTTAGACAAACTCCTACAACAATTACACATAAAAATCTCTATTTTAAATGATAACTGTACCAAGGGTTTAATTAAACATTACGGGGTAGAGAGAATCAATGCTATAGAAGTGCCTAGAGAAGTGCCTGGAGCCATTAAGTCTAGTTCTAAGTCTCTATGCCATGTGTCAGAAGATGGCATATACAACACTGCCACTAAAGAGAGACTAGTGCAATATAACTTTGGTGCAGTTGATTATGTAATCTATACAACTAAACAATTGTTATTAATCTTCTCATTTAGTAAAGGTAAAATGTATAAATATAACAATGCCACTAAAGAAGTAGTTGTGTGTAGTTACCCAACAATCTATTGCTTTGACTGGTTACCAACTGTTAATGAAACATCAGATGGTAGATTAGTTGTTATTGGAGGCAGTAGGAGTAATGTGAGCTATAGTAATGAAGTGAGATATTATGACATAGCTAATGACTCATGGAGTAAAGGTCAAAGTTTACCTTATGCTGTAGGTGGTCATACAACTGTAGTAGATGGAGATGACATTTATGTTATTGGTGGTGTTGATGTTAATAAAGTAATACGTTATAGGAATGGCACATGGCAGACTTTATCTCCTTTATTAAACAATAGATATTGTCATATAGCTGTATTAGATGGTAAATGTATTTATGTATATGGAGGTGATAATAGAACTGACTGTGAATGTTACGACATCTTAACTGACCAGTGGTCAGTTATTGGTAATGCTGTATACAAAAGTATTAACTGTTATAATTCTGTTATTGATGTAAACAAACGTTTATTGTACATACGTGAAGGTGATAATGTATATTCTATTTCATTAGATAATAACATTAAATCTTTAGTATATGAAAATGTATCTTGTCGTCGTTTAGTCCTAATGCCTGTGTGAGTTATTATTATTATCTAATTGTGTCAATAAATAATAAACTTACTTCAATTGTTCTTTCTTACACTTTATATAAAATTCCTTTAGCATTGTTTTGTAATGTAATAATTTAATGAAATTCTCATCTGCATAATTTAATTAATTAAATAAAGTTTTTATTCTAAAAAAAGAGTTTTTATGTAACTTTCAAATTAATTGAAATATAAATATTATTGTATAAATTCTAAATTGCCCAATTAAATAATATAATTTATCTATTTTTAGATAAACTTATTATATGTTAATATATGTGATATCCTTAATTTTGTTTTAAAAAAAAGATAAATAAATAGTCTGAATTTTATTTAATTATTCTGATAATTAATTTACTACACATAATTTGAAATAAACATACTATCAATTCTAAGAATCTGACCAATCACAGTAAAAAAACATATCACTAGATTAAAAGTAAATAAATAAGTTATTTCATTCATAAACATATTGCATTATTAGAATTGATGTGAATTTTATATTACACAAGAAAGTGTCAATATAACATTGAATGTTTAATTACATGTATACTATTGTTACATATAATATGTTAAACTTATATTTAACCCAATATATCTTGTTATAGAATATATATTTTAATATTATACTTATCTTGTATTAATATATTTAGTTATATATAAATATATTACTGTATAGAGTTATATATAAATATATTACTGTATACAGTAATATATATACAAATCATACCTAGTCTTGTGTAGTCCGCAGTGTATTTAGATATAACTTAGCATTAACTAATATCTCTGAATATTCATCTCTACAGTTATAAATTATAGTTAAGTATATTTGTATGTTGTATTAAATAGATAATTGCAATAGTCATTTAATCATATGAAGGAAGCAGTAGTTTATAAAGAGATGATTGTATATTCTTTTGTTATTTTCTATCAAATATAAATTAATTCATATTATTATGTTAGCTATTAAATATATAGTAAATATATATCCTAATGTTAAGATATTTTACTACGTTACAGAACAAGCAGAGACCATTTGACACATTCTAATTTGTCTGTTATATCCTATGTATATCTTAACGGGTACTTTATTTGCTAAGTTGATGTAGACCTCTTTACTTAAGTCTTTGTCATTATCAAGTGACATCTCCTTGACGTGCGGAGTTCTTCCCATTGTTATATTACATAATATTAACCATTATTTCCTTCGACAGCATTCAGTACAGTAGGATCCTAGTGAGAGGCAGATCTAGTGGTTTCTACAACAGTTACGAGATGGCATCTTTTGTTGAGTCCGTTATGAAGTTATCTTTATCTTCTCTTTAATTGAATTTAAATGTTTTACATTTACTTTATTATCTCTTATGACGAGAAAATATGTGTTAGTTGAGCATTATCTGACTTCTTGGATGTCCTGCGGATACATATATTACAACCCCTCTAACATAGCCAACACATCGTGAGGTTGACTTAATCTCAGTAGATTTGTCCGAGTATATTGTAAAATAAGATTTACATTCTTATCCGAAGGAATGAGCTTATAAGTACATGACTTCATTGTCTTAGTCAAATGCGGGATGTTGGATGTTATCTATCATAGGATGTTAACGGCTAGCTATTGCTCGTGTACTTTATGTGTGTAGTGTGGTTTAAAACGCAGGGGTTACGGAGTTAATAATAAACCTAGTTATATATACAAGTTTAGTTGTGCGACACGACATTTACGTGTAAAGTTAATAAGTGATAATGTATAGATAACGGCCCAGTATATAGCAACAGATCACGAGATGTGTGATCATGCGTGACGGTAATTTAGATGATGTAATCAGTCTGTAAGATACACACGCATTCTACAGAAAGATGATATATATTTCATAGACATCAACATGACTAATAGCATACATTAAGTAGCTTGGACTGAATTAAATAGCATTTCCCTAAGTGATAAGTAGTTCAAAACTTGACCTACTCTCTTCCTTCCCGTAGTTGACCACTATATTGACCACTATATTTGCCACCGTGTATCATTAGAGGTCACCAATATGTTATGAATATGATTTTACCTATATTACCACTAGTTTAACATTCTAACTTACTTTACTCCTTGGTTAAGTTGATTAGTAGTTACAATATCTCCGAGTACTTCCGTACACATTTACAGTAACATTCAGCTAATATTAGGAATAATATACATAACTTTTCTTAGATGTGACAATAGTAAATTACACTACCGCCTTCGCCTTTTCTGAATGTGTTGCTATTGTGCATTCAAATACTACATATCCTAAATACAGAGGGCCAGTGCACTGGGAGGCTACATGGACACATCGCTTAAACTTATTTCTTTATCTTCACTTTCATTGAAAACTCTCGCAGTTTATTGAACGCGTTCAGCCTATTTATGATTTCTATGTAATCGCTTGCCTACATTAATATATCTGTAACTATAATATAAAGGACGCTAAGTACGACTAATTACACTTGAATTAACCTAGCAAAGGAAGTTAACATCGTCATACTTTATGAACTCGAGGTAAATGAATCCCTCAATATATTAGTGTTAATACCCTTAAAGTCACATCGTACCATTACCTACCCGACATAATATGCAGTCTCAAGACTCCTCAGTTGATGTGACCTTCTCTCTTAACACCGTTATTAGTGGTGCCTTGATAGCTAAGTATTTAAGAGTTAGGCTTTGGAGAGGTGAGATAAAATTAGAAATATCTATATATAGAATTAAACTTTCTAATCTATATCAAACTACTCTAAAACTTCAACAAAAAGTTATACTAACTTTATACTCACAAGTATGAACATACTCAACTTCTCAGTAGTTAATAAAAAGTTCTCTAATCTACTGATAAAGAAAAGTATTATAATGATAATATATTGCAATCCCTATTATTATTCCATCCGTCCTGATCAGAAGAATTCTGGGCATGTCAAACATATCCAGTGGTAACATCCCTTAGTCTAAATCCTAGGTAGTGAGATAGACTAGATTGGTAGGTAATCAAGATAAGGCAGTCTTTTTCTTAACATAGCAGAAGTGTTCAGTTCCATAAACACGCAACTAGTATAGGATGTGGATATCATGTCCTTAATGGAATAAACTAAATGTATGGATAATATGTAATTGTATGATTAATGGTCCTGATTATATCAACGTATTTTGACTAACTTGCCCAACTCGGATAATACTCATCTATTAACAAATATACACCGGTGTTTTGTAGGTTCTAGAACACATTCTAATTCATATTATGTAAAGTTGCACATAATTACATGTTGCTAGGGTAAGACTTCATGACAGGGTTATATAATGTTAGCATATATCTCATAAGTTAATCAATTACTGGAGATATAATATTGATATACATAATACATTGTCAACTGCTACATATTTATATAATATTTCATGAGTTACATTTTCCCGATGGGTAGTTCTTGTATTATCTTTATTTTCTGAAGTATATATTAATATATTATTGTTATTATTAATTTATTTATTGAGATTCAACAACAAAATAAGAAGAAGGAAATTCAAAAGTTAACTTTAATTAATTATTAATTAATACAGAATAATAAAAGAAATGCTAGAGTAACTCTTTATAATATATACACCAAATGTATCACTTGGTGCATATAACAAGTTAAATGTTATAACCTGTGTGCTGCTATATATAATTAGTTTGAAACGCATTAAGATCTTATTTGTATCATAATTCAATTAATAATAAACAAAACAACTATTTATTTACAAAATAAAATATTTATAAATTAGCAATTATTATTTTCTAAGAATTTACTTATTTGATTTTAAATTTAATATTATTTAGTTGATTGTGTGAATTAAATACAAATCATAACATCGATAAAAGTATATTTTAAGTTGACCAAATGAATACTTTTGCATGTATATATAAAATAATATGACAACGAAGTTTTAACATATATAACTTATGAAATACAAAAACTGTTTATTCAAATAAACTGAAATGAACAATTAAAACAAAAGAGTGTCAATGACAATATCATTGAAGAAATCAATATATTCTAAAAAGATGAACATGACTCTAACTTAAGGCATTTCATGATTACCACAGAGAAGAATAACATCGCATCTGTTATAAAACAAGACAATGATGACCAATAAAAATGTCGATATTAGGAGCGACCTTTGTATTGAGCCATTTTACAATACATGATAATTAGTAACTCTGATATTGTAATAAACTAATTACCCCTATGTACAACAATCATGTTAACATATATAAAAAATACATTTTGTATTAATTAATTTTTTCAATTATATACCAATGGCGTGGTCCTTATAGGTCACGTTTTGATTGTAGACAAGAGTAGAGGGTTTTGTTATGCGTATATATTTATTTGCATTATGCATTTTTAGATCTTGAAGTTTTATGAGAGTGTTATATTGTATGTTAGTCTTTACAGTGTTTAGTTGAAGAAACAGTTACACGGGTGTCTACGTATTGCTGTGAGCGTATTTCTCCACGATATCAACTTTTTTTTATATTCACTTTTTATAGTCTGCATTTGATGTTCTATGAATGCATTTGATTGCGGATAGTACGGGCTCGATGTTATTCGTTTAAATTCCTAATCATTTGTAAATTGTGCGAATATTGGGGTAGAGAATTGTGGGCCGTTATCGGAGTGTATGATTTGTAGGGTACCGAACATGGAAAATGTGTCTTTGTATTTTGCTATGATTGTTGTGCTAGAAGTGGATATTGGTAGATTGTGAACGATTGGAGAAATAATAGACAATTCATAGGAAATATTGATTGTTTAAATAGAAGACTGCGACCGTTTTCCATGGACCATGGGGGAATAACTCTAGGTATTGATGGAGGTTTCCAGGTGAACGTTCTTTTTCTTGATGAATATCGCATGATGATATATTAATTCAAAGGTCGTATTTTCTTTTTTAAGCATGAACGACCTCTGGGTCATCTTTGGGTTATGTAACTCTTTAGTAATATTCTTATTCTTTCCAGTTACCCATTGCGTAGGTTCAGATATGTGTGCGACGACACCTAGAGATGTCATTAGTTTCAGTTCATGCTCTACTTCGTAGCGGATATTTATGGGGACTCTCCTTGCTGTATGGATTACAGTTGGTATATTCAGTTTATTTATATGTGCGTGATGCCTGGAAAAGACGGGGTAACGCGATAGTAGTGTTGGTAAATCTAGGTTGTGGTAATCGTCGGTGGATAAGTGGGGGTATGGGGTGTGCAATGCACACCGTATATTTAGATATATGTATATTGGGCTTGTCCGGTGTATATCGGGGAGGACTAGGGATGCGAGTGTTTGTTAAATTGTAAAGTTAAAAGTGATGAGATTGAGGATATGGCAGGAAGGGAGTCCTATAATAGGTGAACTTCTGGTATTGGCGATGTAAAATTCTTTATAGTTCGACCAATATATCTAGTTTCGTCATTTTTGGGGACGATAACGGCTTTTTCTATGGGAATTAATTCGGCAGCTAGAATTGCTTTGTGGACTTCGGTTAATGAGATTCCTCCGATAAACTTGTGGAGAATGACGTCATCAGGTGTGCTGTATTTACACTTACCAGCTATTTCTCTTACTCCGTTTACGAATTGAGTTAACGACTCAGCTGTTAGTTGCATGGTCTTCAATAATACTTGGCGGTGTACGAGTGGATTAACTTTTGAAAATAGCACTTCTTCTAACATATTCCAGATGCAATGTAGTTTTTTTTCTTTGTTTCAGTTTTATTATATTCGTCATAGATCTCAACGCTTGTTCCTGCCATGTATAATATAATTTATAGCAAATAGTAATATATGGTTATGTAACATGTAACAATAATTATATGTATATGTTATGTATAGGTATGTTATATTAAATAGATATGTATGTTATGTTTTTATGTTATTTATACATATTAGTATTATAAATGATACATTTTTATATATACATTTTTTTGGTCTAGTTTTGTTATATTTATATATATATATATGTTAGTCTAGTTTTGCTATTTATATATATATATATATATATATATATATATATATATATAGTGTATATATTGATTATATATTATATATACATCTATGACTAAAATGTAAATATGTAAGATTACGACCTCGAAATAAAATATTTACTTTATACCAAGAAATTATGATGGATATGAAAACGAACTTCCTAATAATTCTAATTTTCAATTTATACATCGTCATATATTCCATAATAATAATTATATTGATATCGATGTGTCATTTGATGGCACATGTCTAACTCACGTTTTCAGTAGTTTATTTGGTGTATACACTGTGATTGAGGTGTCAACCCGTTTAGTAGTCAACTTTGTAGTTTTTAATGTTGGAATTATTAATATTATGTTATTATTATACAAATTATTATCATTATTACATTATATTTGTACACCATAATACACTATTTGATTATATTTAATCTTTAAAAAATAGAATACATGTGTTAAAATATTATTATATATTATCTTTGAGGGCGTTTTTGACATTATATTTAAATTTTGTACAGCATTTTCTAAAGCATTTTGTTTATAAACTGACTATTTAGAAAATGTCATAGATTGTTTATTATATATAGATAGAAATAATAATAAAACAGTTTATAAAAATATGATTTTAAATTACTTTTATATCAATTCGCATTAATTGTGCTGAATTTTGACCAACAAATATTTAAGATATAATTTAGTTGTCTTGTCAATCTTATCATAATAATATATTATATTATAATTGAATACATTAATTATTCAGACTAGTAGTTTACAACATTAGAGGTATTTAAAAAATGATTATTTACATATGAGATTTCAATGCAGCGGATACCATTTAAGTATACATCTAGCTAAAGTCCACAACTCTAAATAACATCAAAGACGGTAATACATGTGAGATATTTATAGTTATTGATAATGTTGAGTAATATATTATATTTTCTTATAAAATATTTTCATTAATACTCAATAAAATAATTTCCAATTTCAAGTATTCATACTGTCAGTTAGTTGAAAATAGACACGCCCAGCGATACATTAACAGAATTGTTAAATTTTAATAATATAATAATTACTTTAATAAAGTAATTCTTTATATACGATATTACTGAATGTATCTACTTATTTTTTAATTGGGGAGACATAAGTATTTACTTTACTGATCTCGGTCTTGCTAATATGATATACTATATATTTTTTGAATTAAATGTATTTGATAATACTAATATAATATTAAATAGTAAATTTCCAAAGGAATATATATATTATAAACTATTAAATGCAAAAGTTAGTTAACTAACTCGGCGGTATTAAATATCAAGTATGATAATAAATATCATACATTGTATATATATTTAAATATAACTAACAATCTGTATAAAATGATAAATAATTTACAAAGTTAATTAAATATATGTTTTCTCATATAATCTCATATAATGTAGTGTTACATGCAGTTTCAATATTTTCGATGCTGCCTGTTGAATACCGATAATCAAATTGAAATTAAAAATGGATTTTAATTAAAATAATATTATAATTTCTATTAGAGAATATTAAAATTATATGTGGGTAAAATTAGATATTATTTTTATATTATAATATATATATATAATTCTGATAACCTTACAAACATAAACTCCGCAATTGTGTGAATCTTGTTGTGCATAGTATGTTTCATATTTTATTATAAATTCTTTGTTTAGAATATTGTGTAGAAAAATTTTAGTTATTTAAAAATAAATTTAAAATACTTAATTCCCCATATAATAATTTATCTAAATAAACTATAGAAAATAATGAATACATATATATAATTGTAAATAATTTACTGAAATTGCACAGCTTTTTTTAAGCATTGTTCTTCGAAAGATAAACTGTCAATAATATATATATAATTCACCTTAGCATCAGCATACATCAATACCCAATGAGAATCATTTATTAGTAGTGGCAATATTAAAATATTGATATCAATGAATTGCACCTGAATGTAGATAATATTAATAATGAAAATACAAAATATTCATATTGATATTATATTTAAAAAATATATATTTATAATATTCATAGTACATTACAAACTTTGCGAAAGGAAAAAATAGTTGTATTGAAACTAATCCTAAATGAGAATCAAATATAAATATATTTTGTAAATTCCCTTCTTTTACCAATGATTGAATATAAAATCTAATAACCTAAAAAATCAAAAAACAAAAGATTTCAAATATAACTTTAAAAATAAGTGAATATTTTAATATAAGTTAGATAAGTTAAATTTTAAATTTCAACATTATCATCGAGCCATGCTTTCCCGCATAATGTATATAATGAGGATTTGTATAGCCCGACAACTGGAGTACATCGATCGACCATCGCCTGAATATTATGATAGATTCAATAATGTTATTAATTAGTCTTGAATATTAATATAATAACTATTTAAAAAATCTGATATTATAATAATAACATCGGTAACTTCGAATACAATTGTTCATTGAAGATTGATTAATGGAAATCAAATCAGCAGAGTATTTCTATATATAAATTTGTATTTTATTTTTATGTCAAGTTATATTTAATGTAAATACACTCAATTTAATAAAAAATTTAATGTAAAAAATATAATATTCAAACTATTTTAATATATCTAACATTATTCTGTTTATTGTTAGAATCAAAATCTTCTATAATATTATCAAATACACTGAAATCTGTTTCTAATATTAATAAGGTTCATTTAAAAATGATAATTAACCATGTATATTAGTTAATATATATTAATATATATATATTTGAATAATCTTATTATTGTAATAAAATATGTTTATACAAACTGCTTTCAAACTTATATATACTGTAATCTAACCCTGTAAGTTTATTTCTCTTTTAGCATAACAATGATCTTCATATATTAATTCTAGTTTATTAATAACTAAAAAGTATATTTAATGAATAAATATAAATTTAAAAAAATATTGTGTTCTTTTATACTATAATATATATATAGATTAAATATATAAATTAACCAACCTGTAATTTCTTTATCTTTATAATATTTGTTGTAAGGCTTTAAATGAATATGAGAATATTTTTTTTTCAATACCTTATTTGTCTTCAAATCTTTGAGCGTTAATCTATTTCTATTGTCAATATAAATAATCTCATAACTTCCTAACCACTTTGGCAAAGTCCTCCCTCCTACATTCTTTACAATTTTTAGATTTCTCCTTAATATTAAATCTCCTATTTTAAAAACAAATAGTTTTATTTTGCATTTCCCTAATTCCTCGTATCTTTTTTTTTTGCTTTATTTGTGCACTAGCAATATTTTCTAGTACTTTCATTTTTACTTCTGATCTTTTTAATATATCATTTTCAACATTTTTAATGTTTTCTTCGGTTATATGGAAATTAATAATAGTATCATTTTCAGTATCCAATTCTCTTGGTACTATTGCATTACGACCAAATAACAAATAAAATGGAGTATATTTAGTCGTATATTGTTTTTCTATATTGATTGAGAATGATATGTCTTGTAACATATCACTCCAATATTGACCTTCATAGCAGTATTTAGATATCCTTGTCTAAAATAAATAGAATAAATATTATAAAAAAATATTCAAAATGGTAACCAATATATATTTTAGTATATGTTTTAAATGAAGCAAAAATATAATATTTCAGAAATAAATGTATTTATAAATTACTGTTTAATTAATTTGTTCACAAACCTCAAATATCCTGCTCCAAATGAAGGCTAAAGCAAAAATAATAAAAATTAATATAACCAAAAACTAAACCAAACCAAAAACTTAATATTTTATATTCAAATAAAAATATGCGGTGCCAGTAAAAAAATAATCATAGTACATGCATTCTCATATTTATATAATCAAAATAAAGAAAATAAACAGAATTAAATTCATTTAAAAAAGAAAAATATTAACTGTCACAAAAGAATACCTTAACTGTCGCATTCATCCTTTCACACAACCCATTAGTTTGGGGATGATATGCGGAGGTTATCAATTTTTTGACTCCATATTTTTTTAAGAATTCTTTATTTAACTTTACAATTAGGATAAAATAAATTAATTGAAGAATCGAGTATTTATATTAAATATATAAAAGTATTTAATTAAATATAATATTAAAAACCTTATTGACAAACTCGGATCCTTGATCAGATAATCTTTGAGGTGCACCATATAAACAAAAAAAAAGAATTTAAAGATCTAAGAAATTAAATTTTTAAAATACAAAAATTATATAGAATATATAATCTATTAATATAATATTTATATCTTTAAAAAAAAACTAGTAAAGTCATATTAAATATAATCAAGTTAGCATGATAAACTGTATATATTTATATTATAAATATAATCAATAACCGTATTATGTTGACAGCAATGTTATTCTCTATTGGAAATAATGTAACAAACTTCGTATAATAATCAATTATCGTTAATACATACCTATATTCATTACTGTAGAGTAAACAAAATCATGAATATCAAATAATAAGATTGTATCAAGCAATATTGTTATTTAATATATAATAAAATATAGAAACATTTATATATATATGTCAAACAATGTTGGTATAGGTCCGATTAAATCAATTCCTACCATATCCCAAGGACCATTAACTTTAATAGGATGTAAAATAGGTGCAATTGTCTGAATTTGTTCAAAGCGCTGGCATGTATCGCAACATTTGATCTAATTATTGATAGTATATAAATATTTACATTTTTAATAATATTATTTAATACAAATTATTGTTTTATTATTAATATATTTAATAAAGATTGCGATAAATTTTTAAAATGACAAACAAAATTTTCTACATCGGCTCGCATTCCTTTCCAACTATATCTTTCATTAAGTTTTCCTAGTGTCTTAATTCTAGAAAAATGTATTTACAATATATAAGAAATATTATTATTACCTTTATGATAAACTATTTACATAGATAACAATAAATGTATATATTAATATTAATATTTAATTTGTGTATTTACATATTATTTAATCATATATTATATATTATTTAAAATTTAACAAATATCATTACTTACATTCCGGAATGTCCTGATTCAGAATGAAAATTTATCAAGATTTCATTCTTCTGTAAATCATTCATTATAATTATTTTTTCGACTCCTTTCTGTCTCTTCATTAACACTAATAAGTAATGATAGCATAAGTTGAAGCATATAATAATAATTATATTTGCTTTCATTATTAATTTTGTAATGTGTAATTAAAATATAACGACAATAATAATCTCCTAGTATATGATAAAATAACTTTTATATATAGTATATAAATTAATACAAATTATATAATAATACTAATAAAGAATAAGTTACATTATATCCCATCTTAAAATAATTTTAAGAAAATGTATATTTATTTATTACATTAAAATTATATTATTTTTTGTATTATATAAAAGGTAATAAGTAAAGTAATATTATATATATATATATATATATATATATATATATATTTAGTATCGAGTATTTAGTTTATTATGCAATATAGATAGTATAACAATTTGAATAGAAACAATCATAGGTACACTAAATAACAATTACCTTTGTTTTTGATGAAGAAATTATCATCAGATCTCGATAATTTATTATTCAGTATTCTGTTGATATTATATTTTTGATTTAGTGAAGCCTTAGTTGAAAATATATTATTTAATAAAAAATAATAAATTTCTTTGACTAAATCGAAACTCATACAATATAATTAATAACAATTTAAAAATTATACACATGTAATAATTTGAATTTCAAATTAATCACGCCTATAAATACGCCCAATTATAAAATAATTAAATCATATTTAATATTAATTAAAAAAATATATTGTGATAAATAATGATTAATTACATTATTTGTAATCATTGTAGAATTATAATTTATTTTTATATAATTTTTTAAATTGTATTACAATGAAAATAGATAAAATCACAGGAAGTGTGCCAAATTGCATAGCTTGCCAAATTGCATACGACACTATTACGCTCCTTGTCATGAGCAAAATGGGTTGCTGAGCAAAGTGGATTGTTTCACGTGACATAATCTGATTATGTTACTTTGAGAATATATTATATAATGATTGATTTATAAAAATAACTATGATTATATAATAAGTAATTAATGATATCTTAAAAATATCGATATTTATATTTTATTCAATTTAAAAAAACTAGCTAAGTATAATTTTAAGTTGTTTAGAACATCTGCATTTAGTTTGAACTATCTGATACGTCTTCATAATCATTATGTAAACCATATTTCGGCAATACGTTTAGTAAATTGTCAGTCATTTATATTTTTTCATTAGTATCATTATCCATTCAATACATATAATAGTTATAATTCATATAATTTTTTTCAATTAATAATTTAATCTCAAATAATTATACTAGTATTGATGAAGAGACAGAATGGGGAAGAGAAAATTGTAGTAAGGAATAAAGCTCAGAAAGATGAAATATTAAAAAGTTCTCATTCTAAATCAGGACATTCAGGAATGTATGTTTAAATATATCAATTTGAAAATTCATAGAATTAATTATAAAGAAGCCGATTCGGTAATATTTACCAAATCGCCTTTTTACATTGTTTTTACATTGTACAATTTATCTGATTGACATCTAGAACATCTGATAAATGAATTTATTTTATTCGGAGTAATGGATAATATACATAATGATGTGTTTTTTTTAAAAGTAAGATTAAGCATCCACAAATGTATGCATTTTTTATAACCTTATGATACATATATAAAGCAATATATTTTATTTATATGATTATTTTTAATTTATTTAACAGTATACGATAATATAAAATACCTTATTTTCAATGCTATAACCCACTTTGCTCAGGATAATAATAACGGATATATTTTATTAATAGAATATATTTTATTAACTATTATTAACTACACTTTATTTTCTATAATAACGGAAGTATATCAAATACCCTGTCGTATGCAATATGGATTGCTATGCAATATGGATTATAGCATTGAAACTAAGGAAATTCCTATTATCGTATATTATTAAATACTTTTAAAATAATCATAAACGTAAAATAAATTGCTTTATATAAGTATCTTACGTGTATATAAAAAATCTCGCAATGGATTAAAGCGTAATCTTACTTAAGAAATATAAAACATAATATATATTATCCATTAACTCACAATAAATAAAATTCTTTTATAGGATGGTCTAGGTGTCAATCAACTAAATAACCATGGCAATGAAAATAGATAAACATTATAATTTTAAAATTATAATTAATAAATTTAATTGTATAGATACTATTTAGTAAATAGTATTTACACAATTCAATTTATTATTTAATTATTAAAAACCATTTACTAATAGCATTTTTAATAAATAAATTGAAGTCCCGTATATACCTGTATATATAGATGTTTAAGATAATATAGTATATGCAATAATTTAATAATAATATATTAGTTAAATCTGCAATATGATATTTATTATTATATAACAATCTAATACGAGATTCATAAATAAATAAAAGTATATGTTCAACTTTACAATGTTAATTTATTAAATATATATAATCTCATATTTTCTGTATTTTTGAAATAATTTAATTTCTTCGATGCTGCCTGTACATTTTTGTAAACAAGAATAAACACCACGAACACTACGAATCTTTTTGTTCGTATAAATTTTCGTAAGATAAAGTGAATACAATATTTAATAATTTTGATAGATAAACCCTACAAATGTTAATAAAATTAGTAATTTTAGTTATATATATATTATGAATATTTTATGAGTCAATGTCACAGTGATATTGTAAAAATTCACATGTAAAAATTTGAATTTTAATTCAAAATACTTTAGACACGCCTATAAGTAAATAAATAAATTTATCAATATAATATTTTACAAAAATATTATAGTAAAAATGTATTTTAATACAAAATAACTATAAATGCAATTAGTATTTTTATAGTTTGTACTATATATTTTTAAATAATTGATTTGTAAATGTATACAAAAATATCAGATTATGTCACATGTTATAATCCATATTGCATACGACAGCTGCATTACGATCATCTACGCACGTAATGTAAACTTCCTATATTAGTTTGTCTACACAATACCTAATGGAATGTTGCACCATCTTTCTATTGCTATCGACACGCCCACTCGTGTATATATACGCTCGAATATTCAATAAGAATCAGTTATATTTTAACTTTAAATAAAAGTGAAATATTATATATTTACTCAACAATTTTATTAAGAACTCTATTTACATAAATATAAGGTTCACTTTTTACATCATAACAATATTAGTAGCATCATCGTAATACTTTATATTTTAACATCAAATAGTATATTAATATAACAATACTATTGTAATACTTTTATAAACTTATATAATTCTAAAAGTAGTTAAAATTACTTAATTAACTCAGTTTTTATAAAATTCATTATTTCATTATTAAATCATTATTTTTAGAATGAATACAGAAGCAAAGAATATACTTGCAAATTTAAAATCTATGCAGCAAGAAGGAAATCTGACAGATTTCACTATAGAAAATAATAGAGAATCTATCAAGGTTTTAATCTATCACATTACTCATATCTAGGTAGTCTGGATATTTTATTCTATTTTTAACTATAAACTTTAGCCCATTAAATTTAACAACACTGCCAGCAAAATAATAACATATAATAGATGTTTGTTAATCAGTCATATCGGATAACTTTTAACTTATGGAATATGATACAACACTGTATCAAAATATATAAATTATTATATAAACATATAAATACTATAACTATATATATATATATATAACACATAGACTAGTTTAAATATATATATATATATATATTAAATTCTTTGTATGATATAAACTATAGAGAATATGACACATGTATAATATTTATATAGTTTAGTATTCATTCCATGGTAATATTGCAATAAAGTCATTTCTATATACATTTATATTACCTAAACAATGAAAACCAGAGTTTTAAATAGAATAAATTCCTAAGATTTAAATGATTTAAATAAATATATTTAACACTTACACTTTATAAGATTAATACAATCTAGTCCTTTGGTTACTAGTAAAGTACTTACATTATATTTATAATGAGTTAATAATTAATAATTGTTTTTAATAATTATATTTATTGTAAATTATTTATTAACCATATAAGGAACAATTATTTATTGATCTAACTTCTATTACATCATATGAACAGGTTCACAGAAATGTGTTGGCTGCCAGCAGTCAATACTTTAAAGCTATGTTTCTCACAAAGATGAAGGAGTCTGCTGAACAACTCGTAGCATTTCATTATAAGAAAGACATGTTCCAGCTTGTCTTAGACTACTTCTATTCTGGAGAAATCCACATTAATGAAGATAACTTTGCTGGTGTTATGGAAATCTCACATTATTTACAGGTTTAATATTCACTCGTTAAGGAATGCATTGTATTTAATAAAATCTAATAATAACTCATTGTCTTTCTTTTTATGTTTAAATTACTTAATTATTAAATTATAACTTTTGAATATATTATTAACATTTTTATTATCTATTTAACTTTTATTAAATTATTAAACATTAATATTTAAGTATATGACAATTAACACTTTATTTAATACTAAAGATAAAAGCAGTAGTGAAATATTTAATAATTAATCTAATTAGCTAATTAATGATTTATTGTGATATAAATTGATATTTGCATACAACTAACACTACAACTAATGTGAATGCAGGTAGATGCTATTGTAAAGAGATGCAATGAATTCATTTGCGAATATCTACTAAAGAACCCCTCGTCTACTTTACTGGAGTATATTTACACTTATGAGATGGGGATATCTCCAGAAGAGATTCTTCTGAAAGTAAAGTCTCAGCTAGAGTCTGTGTACACAGAAACTCTAGAGAAGTATGTGTTTCTGCGAACTCCATTTACACAATTATTAACTATAATAAGTAATAGAGAATTAAATGCTAGGGATGAGTACGCTATAGTAAAGTGTGTAGTAATGTGGGTACTATATGATGTAGAAGATAGACTACCAAATGCCAACTCATTGTTAGAACTTGTAGATTGTGGTCTTTGTAGTAAAATTATGATGTTAGAGAATAAATCTATTAATACAAATGTTCCATTGTTAGACAAACTCCTACAACAATTACACATAAAAATCTCTATTTTAAATGATAACTGTACCAAGGGTTTAATTAAACATTACGGGGTAGAGAGAATCAATGCTATAGAAGTGCCTAGAGAAATGCCTAGAGCCATTAAGTCTAGTTCTAAGTCTCTATGCCATGTGTCAGAAGATGGCATATACAACTCTGCCACTAAAGAGAGACTAGTGAAATATAACTTTGGTGCAGTTGATTATGTAATCTATACAACTAAACAATTGTTATTCATATTCTCATTTAATGAAGGTAAAATGTATAAATATAACAATGCCACTAAAGAAGTAGTTGTGTGTAGTTACCCAACAAACTATTGCTTTAACTGGTTACCAAGTGTTAATGAAACATCAGATGGTAGATTAGTTGTTATTGGAGGCAGGAGGAGTAATGGGAGCTATAGTAATGAAGTGAGATATTATGACATAGCTAATGACTCATGGAGTAAAGGTCAAAGTTTACCATATGCTGTAGGTTGTCATACAACTGTAGTAGATGGAGATGACATTTATGTTATTGGTGGCGGTAATGTTAATACAGTAATACGTTATAGGAATGGCACATGGCAGACTTTATCTACTTTATTAAACAATAGATATAGGCATATAGCTGTATTAGATGGTAACTGTATCTATGTATATGGAGGTGATAATAGAACTGATGGGGAATATTATGACATCTCTACTGACCAGTGGTCAGTTATTGGTAATGCTGTGTACAAAAGTATTAACTGTTATAATTCTGTTATTGATGTAAACAAACGTTTATTGTACACACGTGAAGGTGATAATGTATATTATATTTCATTAGACAATAACATTAAATCTTTAGTATATGAAAATGTATCTTGTTGTCGTTTAGTCCTAATGTGAGTTATTATTATTATCTAGTTTTGTCAATAAATAATAAACTTACTTCAATTGTTCTTTCTTACACTTTATATAAAATTCCTTTAGCATTGTTTTGTAATGCAATAATTTAATGAAATTCTCATCTGCATAATTTAATTAATTAAATAAAGTTTTTATTCTAAAAAAAGAGTTGGTATGTAAATTAATTTGAATATAAATTCTAAATTACCCAATTAAATAATATAATTGATCTATTTTTTAGATAAACCTGTTATATGTTAATATATGTTATATTCCTTAATTGTTTTAAAAAAAGATAAATAAATAGTCTGAATTTTATTTAATTATTCTGATAATTAATTTACTACACATAATTTGAAATAAACATACTATCAATTCTAAGAATCTGACCAATCACAGTAAAGAAACATATCCCTAGATTAAAAGTAAATAAATAAGTTATTTCATTCATAAATGTATTGCATTATTAGATATGATATGAATTTTATATTACATAAGAAAGCGTCAATACATTGAATGTTGTATACTATTGTTACATATAATATGTTAAACTTATATTTAACCAAATACATATTGATATAGAATATATATGTATTGCATTATTAAATTTGATATTTAATTACAATGTATTGTTAGAATATATATTTTAATATTATACTTATTATACTCTTGTATTAATATATTTAGTTATATATAACTATATTACTGTATACAGTAATATATATATATATATATATATAAATAATATCTAGTCTTGTGTAGTCCGCAGTGTATTTAGATATAACTAAGCATTAACTAATATCTCTGAATATTCATCTCTACAGTTATACATCATAGTTAAGTATATCTGGAAGTTATATTAAATAGATAATTGTAATTGCCACTTCATCATATGAAGGAAACAGTAGTTTATAAAGAGATGATTGTATATGTATATTATATGATTGTATTAATATGTTAGTTATTACATATATATTTCAGTTTAATATTGGATAAATTTAAATTAAATACAATATTTCATAATTAATATCTGAACTTTAATATTTAGTTGTATTTCTAAACTCTGAACATATTGTTTACCATCCCAGTTCTTTACGACACAGAAATATATTATTATAAATGATCAATATTTTATTTTGTAATACCATATTAATAAAAACTATAAATAATATATTTATTAATATTTGTACTAAAATATGTAAGTATTATGTAAAATTTGCTACAATATATGATATAATCATTCATAATTTTAAGATCATATATATATATATATATTATATATATATTATATATATATATATATTATATATATATTATATATATATATATATATATATATATATATATATGAACTAACTCTGAAATAGAATATTCTACAAAACCCGGAAGTAGAAGTTATCAGCACCAGTGACACATTTTACATTCGACACATTTTGAAAAATATACTCACTCCGATGAATATATTACTAAACATGTGATCTTCAATTCTAGAGTGATTTGATCATATCTAATTGTTTCTATATAGTATATGTAATATTATATAACATTCATAAAATATTAGAATCTATGTTTTCATGAATCTATGATATGTGAATAAAGTGAATTGATCTTCGACTCGAAGTAGTAGTTTACCTCTAAGTTACACAAATGCACAATTGATAAGAGGCGAGTAGGAAGGGCAATTCGTGATTAGTCGTGAATGCCATCTAGTTGAGACTGCACCAACGCTATTCCCAACATTACCAGGCACGCGGAGTTATGTAATAGTTTTTTATAATCGTGTTACGCGTTACCACAATTATAGGGTAACATAAACTAAATACAATTATATAAGCATGTGTATTGTGTGCCCTGACAAAACTACTGTACTAAGATAATATATTTAAATATTGTATTCTATTGTTTTGATGTAATCACCTTATAATATTTATCCGAATCCGATTATATAACCAATATAATTTCCGAAAAACCAGATGATATAACTATTATGCAATTTTAATAATTAATTTAAAATTAAAGTAAACAAATATTTATAGCAACTATAAATAATGTAGTAACAATTACAAAGTTTATTTTGATACATGGTGATGATACCTGGTGTCAGTTAACCCTAGGTAATAACCCAGGGCACTAACCCTGGATATTAACCTGGATATTAACCCTAGGTAATAACCCAGGGCACTAACCTGGACATTAACCTCGAGCACTAATCTTTGACATTAACTCTGGGCACTAACCTTGGATACTAACTCTAGACATTAATCCAGGGTATTAACCCATGACATTAACCCGTGGGCACTAACCCTGGACATTAACCAAGAATATTAACCCAGGACAATAACCCTGGGCACTAACTCTGGGCACTAACCCTGGACATTAACCATATATAACACTATATATAACACTATATATAACACTATATATAACACTATATATAACACTATATACAACACTATATATAACACTATATATAACACTATATATAACACTATATATAACACTATATATAACACTATATATAACACTATATATAACACTATATATAACACTATATATAACACTATATATAACACTATATATAACACTATATATAACACTATATATAACACTATATATAACACTATATATAACACTATATATAACACTATATATAACACTATATATAACACTATATAGAACACTATATAAAACACTATATATAACACTATATATAACACTATATATAACACTATATATAACACTATATATAACACTATATATAACACTATATATAACACTATATATAACACTATATATAACACTATATATAACACTATATATAACACTATATATAACACTATATATAACACTATATATAACACTATATAGAACACTATATAAAACACTATATATAACACTATATATAACACTATATATAACACTATATATAACACTATATATAACACTATATATAACACTATATAAAACACTATATAAAACACTATATATAACACTATATATAACACCATATATAACACTATATATAACACTATATATAACACTATATATAACACTATATATAACACTATATTGAACACTATATAAAACACTATATAAAACACTATATATAACACTATATATAACACCATATATAACACTATATATAACACTATATATAACACTATATATAACACTATATATAACACTATATATAATACTATATAAAACACTATATATAACACTATATATAACACTATATATAACATTATATAATATACATTACGCAATGTTTTGACCTCTGACCTCGCCGTGTGTAAAACATAGTCCCAGTCCGCTACAGTTTCATTCCAGCAGAGCTTCTCATTGCAATCCGCCTCTACCAGCTCCAGCGTATGCTCGGGGTTTTACTTCAGGAGTTCTCGGATAGGTTTCACCTATTGTTGAAAGTGTTTAAGTAAGGTACTAATGCTATATCGTCTGCAAGTAACTAATTATATCCTTCGCGCCATTATTGATTTCGTAGTGAAGAACAACTTATTTGTAAAATTGTAATTACAATTTGTGATTTATTTTTAAATTATTCCGATGAAATATAATCATAATAAATATATAAATGTTCAATCCTTGAGAAGTTTTATTGATAGATGTTGAACTATAGTTCAAAAATGTTATGATATGATATCCAAACCGTAATGGTAATATTAATTGTAATAGTAATTGTAATAGTAATAGTAATAATAATAAATAATAATAATTGCGAAAAAGATTATGATAGTTAGTTAGATATTATCAATTACAGTTTATATTTTATAAAGTAAAGTAAATGTAAATTTGAGTATCGTCAATATAAATATGCTAGTTTTTATATATTGATGAATTTAGTATTTATGTGAGATGTAATGTAAGTTTTCCGACAGTAAACTTGACCATTCTTATCGCAAATGTTGTCAATAATTTTTGATTCATTTAAAAAACTCCTTATTTTTAAAACTACAACTATTTTCCAAATTACCAAATAATTAGTAAATTAATAAGTGATTTATTGAAATATTCCAAGTTAAAAGTTCATAGGCTCAGTCATATATATCATGTTCTAGTTTATTTATATAACTATATAGTATTATTTGTTGTTTAAGTGCTTCAAAATGTATTTTGGTATCAAATTAATACTAGTGATCTGAACATACGAAATATATTAATATAGGTAATGTAATTCTTATTATCATTGATTATAAGATCTAAGATATTCGGTGGTTCTTTTTGTAAGTTTAAATTAAGTTACGGTTGTAAATCTGTTGCTTTTTAAAAGTTAGGCAATTTAGAGCAAATACTTCGAAATACAATTTAGTTTTAACATGTTTTTGTTTGTGATTTCGCAAAGCATTTAAATAAAAAATTGTTATTTAAATTAAATAGAAAAAATATATTGAATATCGAAAATTCACTAACAATTTTATTTCATTATTTATAAACAGATTTAATTTGAATTCTGAATTATAGAAGCCTGGCATTTAATTTATTTTAAATTTATACCCAAACCGAATCTAAACTCAACATATAAATAGAATAACTATTACAATAATAACAATCATAACAACTACAATATCTTTTACAATAACTACTATAATAACTACAAGACTTTCTACTACAATATTTCTACAATAGATATTACTAGATGATCTAACCTGGAAATAAAGAGATAAAAGTCAATAATACAGAACAAATAGTGTGGGCCGGTGTAGAATAAAACACAACCTTTAACAATGAAATAATAGGTTCATTTTTTATATTGTTTATAAATATGTCAAAGCATAAAATAAATATAATATAATGTGGTTTTATTTTAAAAGTAAAGCAATATGTATACGAAGGTAACAGTATTATTAACCCCACTCTTCATTTACCATTATTAAGAATTATTAATAATACTATTTGTATACTTGTATTAATGTATATATGTCATTGAAAATGATGTCATAATTCAAAAATAACGCTAAAGAATTTACAAACATCAAAAATGCTGTCTATATGTGGTGTAAAATATATAATCGTAAAATTAATATTATATAAATAATAATAAATTAATTTCATTTTAATTGAATAATGAAATTAGCTATATTAATTAGTATCCAAAATGTTTAGGTTATTTACAAGTCATATTCATCATATGAACTAGGTTTTATCAATTTTATTTATATGTGTTATATATATATATATATATAATAAGAGCTATTTTAGATGTAGTCGTAGGTGAGTAATTGAAGTGATGTAATCAGTCGGTTTTAATTGAAACATAGTTATCTACTATAGATAGTTTAGTTCCAATTAATGTTTAGTAACGGTAGTTAATTCGGTAAATTATAAAAGATTATGCTAGAAGATTATCAGTATGTGTTTCTATAAATAATCATATTTTATGTATATTGTATTAGCGGAATGATATTGGTTTTCAAGAAAATTATGTGGATAATCAAGTCAATGGACGAGTTAAGTATAACTCCGAGATATAATTTGGCATTTGTATAATAATAATAAATATTTTTTTTATAATATATATTAAATAGTATATATTAATATTAGTAATAATAATATTATTATTATTAAAATAGAATAATAATATTAATATATAATATAGTAAAACCCAAATTAAAGAGAATATACATTAAAACTTGTGTCTTTTTAATTATTTATATATAATGAATACCTGGTTGCATTACTGACCGAATATTTTCTATGTCATAACGTCCCAACCAATAATTCAAAATACTTACCCATATATGTAACCATCATGTTAACAGTATTATTAGATTTATTTAACACTAAAACTATATTATTGATATATAAAAAATAAATTAATGTATTCATTTATATATCGTTTATAAATATTAATTAGTGAATATCAGTCATCAAACATATACTCTGTCTGAAAAAAATACTTACACATCTATATCATCATTCCAAATTACTTGCGAAAATTAATTATAACAATAATGTTATCTATGATAATAGAAAATTTGTAATATTTAGGGTTTAAGCCAAGATTACCTATAAATTACCAGTGATCTTAGGTTCAAACATATAATGCTTGTATCTACAAATGTAATATTGTGCTTAATATTGTTATTAATAAATATTAAATATTTAAAAAAATCCTTATTTTCCTGTTTACAATAACATTTTTATTTCCTTATCGTCTACATTTATTACAATTATTAAATTTTAAAACTCTAATCTTCAAGGTAAGATATTTAGTAATATATTATACTAAAATGATATTAAAATAAATTACGACTTGTAATCCGATTTATTAACTACAACTGAATTAAAATACTATGTGAAACTGGTGTATTTATAACAATTTATTATTATATATAGATTCGAATACTACGAAATGATTTTTACCATATACATAGATCACACGTAGATCATACCAACAAGTAGTTAATATTGGTTTTAGTTAATTTATGATGTGCACTGGCTTCCAAATAGAAAACTCCAAAATTTGTGTTAACTATTTTCAAATATGATGTATTAGCAACTTGGTCATAACTTATTTTAAATATTCCTAATCCTAACCTATTAATGATATAAATATAAAAGTATTCATCATATTAAAAATAGCTTGAAAAAGCATAAGGTATAAAGCATAATGTATTTTTAATATTTAAATATGAATATTTAAACGTACATTTTTTAATGTTTTTCCAAATGATCAGAATTTAACTTCGGCCATTTTTAATTGATTAAAATAAATAATATTAAAATTGTAATATTTGAAAATGTTTATTCTTTTAAACTTGATTATTTTTAATATGTATTACAGTATACTTAATTAATAATCTATTACATATAAATAAACACACACATATATATAAATATTATTTTAAAATTACAATTGCTAATATAAAAGTAAAATTGAATAATATTTATATGAAATAATTAATATATTGTTTTAAAATGAACACACATAATTTTCTATTTAAAAAATATTTATCAATATATAAATATATTACGAATAAATATCAATACTATATTTAATATGTGTTAATACCTATATTATTGAATAAGTGTATATTTATTATAATTAATTGATTTTTAAATTAATTTATTCTTATATTTTTTTCTTATTTGCATCCTAATTTTTCCATATTTATTAATAATTTATCTAATAAATAAATAACAATAAATTTGTTGTTCTTCGTCATTTATATATCCAAATATAGAAAGTGATTGATATATCTAGAATACCATAATAATAATATAACAATATTTAAACATTGGTAATTGTTGTCAAATTCTTTTTTGTGCCAATTTTACTCTGTAAGCCTTGTTCCATAATAGTTGATATATATTATTTCTTTTTAAGGTCTTATCAGATCTTATATATCCTTCCTGTGGATTTAAGCATTATTAAAATAATCACAAAAAAACACTGCTTTTTTGACTATAATTCTTATAATAAAACCAGAATGAAATCCTGTTTAGAAATCATTCAATATCATCTCTGGTCATTTTTCCAAATCCTAATAATAATATAAATTTAGATTCACTCCTATATCATGTCTGGATATAGTTGATCATTTTACAGATGGGGACTATATTGTAATATTAAATTCCCTTTTACATAAAATTTATATTTTTGCATTTCACATATAATCATTATATAATGGTTTACAAATTTTATGAAATAAATATTAGTTTTAAATAATATCTGAGATTATTTAATAAATAACTCGAGTTCATTTAAATGATCACCAGTAAATATTTGGTTATTATAAAATAGAAGAAATTGATTCCCAAAGAAATAAATAGAAAAAATTCCTGTTATATAACCTTTTATAAATATATATCAATTATATAATCAATATATTAATTATTATAAAAAATTATATTATTAAAATTAGAAAACCAGCATATATATGCTACAATATAATATTAAACAATTTGCTTTCCTTTATTTTGTTCAATTAACATTTTGTAACTATTTCATTCCAGCTATAAATCACACAATAAAAACAGTTTTTATTTTTAATACAGAGTAATATTATCCAATGATTTAACTTTGAAAGTTAAATGCAAATTCCATCAAGTTTATGTGTCTATATATTCTGTTTTATAATATTATCGATATATAATTACTAAATTATAGGTTAATGGCGATTATATAATATGTATATACATTAGTACATAGATCATTTTTACGTAAATATACCTCAGATATGGGTAAAATTAAAGATAATTGTACATTGGAGTGGATGGAAAAATAGATTTGTTTTGAATTTTCTTTTCATATATTTTTACAAATATTTTGTTTCCTCCAATGATTTTTAGTTTAACAGAGACTTGATAGAACATTTTAACATTGAGTAGATAAGAACAAATTTTAACAATTTTTTGCACATAGAAATAATTATCTTACATATACCATTTTTAGATATGTCATTAAATGGGCTAAATACTTTATAATAATAATTAAAAAAATATTAATTTAACATTTCTACCATTTCTACCTAGAAGTATATTTCTAGGAATATATTTTTAAAATTAATAAAAAAATATATACCAAATTAATAATATCTATAATGTTTTATTGTATGTATCATATTTATATCATATTCGATAACATTTATTAATATTGGTTTAAAATATATATTTCATACCTTCATTATATTATTTATGATAATTTGATTATTTATTCTAATTTTAAACTGATAATTTTACACCAATTTATTTTTAAAAATTAATTAATATTACATTTTTATAACAAAATCAGCTGTATCTGCGATCTCTTTTGTATACACTTATAAATCAGTCAATGTATTACTACTTATAGTAGTTGATATATATATATTTTAAAATCTATAAATCTCATAGCTTCATTCAGCTCACTAGTCAAAAGTAAAATGAAGCATTTTACAATTTTAAAATTTAAACAAACTACCATTGTACATGTGTAATATCACATTAACTATTAATAGTGTGTAAATAATATACATATTAATGTTTCAGTACATTCAACACTACATGATTATACATCTGATGTATTGATAGTATTATTGAATTTATATTTGTATTTAACTTATTTAAGTTATTGTAATATAACAAAATTCAGCAGTGTTAAATATTATGTTAAATATTCATATTTATTTAAACATGGATATTCATATCATGAAAGTATATTTTATTATATATATAGGTTTTATGATTAGAAATTATATTAGAATCATTTGTTAACTAAATTAAAAATAATATTTTAGAAAATATATTGGCATGTAAGCTTATTCCATTTAAAATAAAAATATAATAAAAATAATTATATTAATCCACCAAATACAAAATCTGATACATTAAACTTTTAACTTCTGTGAACAATTAATTCTCTAGATTTTATAACCAAATTATAAAAATTATTGAGATTGTAAAAAATCATTGTTGTTTAGATAATTATATTTCTTTAAAACTCTGGTAGCACTGGTAAGAACAAAATATGTATCAATTATTATATATTAGAAACTTGATTGCTTACTTATGTGTATACTGTATGTACTAATAATTAAATTACCTGAAATCGCTAGACCATAACATTAGATTGACAGTCAGTAACACCCCACTAAAAATATTGCTATAATATTGTATGACTTCTTAATCTTATATTTTATTGAATAACTTTTTAAATATATATTTTTTTAGATATAAATAATAAAGTACAAAATCCTCTATAAAATTCAACTTATTAAATCATTATTTTTAGAATGAATACCGAAGCAAAGAATATACTTGAAAATTTAAAATCTATGCAGCAAGAAGGAATTCTGACAGATTTCATTATAGAAAATAATAGAGAATCTATCAAGGTTTTAATCTATCACATTACTCATATCTAGGTAGTCTGGATATTTTATTATATTTTTAACTATAAACTTTAACCCAGTAAGTTCTGTTTAATTTGTATGAGTTCTTGGGTGTTTGTAAACATAGAAATACTATAACTATATATATATGACACATGTATAATATTTATATAGTTTAATATTCATTCCATGGTAATATTGCAATAAAGTAATTTCTATATACATTTATATTACCTAAACAATGAAAACCGGAGTTATAAATAGAATACATTCCTAAGATCAAAGTTCAGTTGCTCAGTAATCTAAATATGATATGAAGTGAAGATAAGATCAACACTGTATCATATCATACATATTTAGACAACTGGATGAATTCATGTATTATATCACCCCTTATAGTATATTATATAACATTACATTATAATAAGTAATGTAATAATATATTAAATAAACATAGGAATGATTTAAATAAATATGTTTAACACTTACACTTTATAAGATTAATACAATCTAGTCCTTTGGTTACTAGTAAAGTATTTACATTATATTTATAATGAGTTAATAATTATTAATTGTTTTTAATAATTATATTTATTGTAAATTATTTATTAACCATATAAGGAACAATTATTTATTGATCTAACTTTTATTACATCATATGAACAGGTTCACAGAAATGTGTTGGCTGCCAGCAGTCAATACTTTAAAGCTATGTTTCTCACAAAGATGAAGGAGTCTGCTGAACAACTCGTAGCATTTCATTATAACAAAGACATGTTCCAGCTTGTCTTAGACTACTTCTATTCTGGAGAAATCCACATTAATGAAGATAACTTTGCTGGTGTTATGGAAATCTCACATTATTTACAGGTTTAATATTCACTCGTTAAGGAATGCATTGTATTTAATAAAATCTAATAATAACTCATTGTCTTTCTTTTTACGTTTAAATTACTTAATTATTAAATTATAACTTTTGAATATATTATTAACATTTTTATTATCTATTTAACTTTTATTAAATTATTAAACATTAATATTTAAGTATATGACAATTAACACTTTATTTAATACTAAAGATAAAAGCAGTAGTGAAATATTTAATATTTAATAATTAATCTAATTAGCTAATTAATGATTTATTGTGATATAAATTGATATTTGCATACAACTAACACTACAACTAATGTGAATGCAGGTAGATGCTATTGTAAAGAGATGCAATGAATTCATTTGTAAATATCTACCAACGAACCCCTCGTCTCCTTTGCTGGAGTATATTTACACTTATGAGATGGGGATATCTCCAGAAGAGATTCTTCTGAAAGTAAAGTCTCAGCTAGAGTCTGTGTACACAGAAACTCTAGAGAAGTATGTGTTTCTGCGGACTACATTTACACAATTATTAACTATAATAAGTAATAGAGAATTAAATGCTAGGGATGAGTACGCTATAGTAAAGTGTGTAGTAATGTGGGTACTATATGATGTAGAAGATAGACTACCAAATGCCAACTCATTGTTAGAACTTGTAGATTGTGGTCTTTGTAGTAAAAGTATGATGTTAGAGAATAAATCTATTAATACAAATGTTCCATTGTTAGACAAACTCCTACAACAATTACACATAAAAATCTCTATTTTAAATGATAACTGTACCAAGGGTTTAATTAAACATTACGGGGTAGAGAGAATCAATGCTATAGAAGTGCCTAGAGAAGTGCCTGGAGCCATTAAGTCTAGTTCTAAGTCTCTATGCCATGTGTCAGAAGATGGCATATACAACACTGCCACTAAAGAGAGACTAGTGCAATATAACTTTGGTAAAGTTGATTATGTAATCTATACAACTAAACAATTGTTATTCATCTTCTCATTTAATGAAGGTAAAATGTATAAATATAACAATGCCACTAAAGAAGTAGTTGTGTGTAGTGACCCAACAAACTATTACTTTAACTGGTCACCAAGTGTTAATGAAACATCAGATGGTAGATTAGTTGTTATTGGAGGCAGGAGGAGTAATTGGAGCTATAGTAATGAAGTGAGATATTATAACATAGCTAATGACTCATGGAGTAAAGGTCAAAGTTTACCTTATGCTGTAGGTTGTCATACAACTGTAGTAGATGGAGATGACATTTATGTTATTGGTGGTGTTGATGTTAATAATGTAATATGTTATAGGAATGGCACATGGCAGACTTTATCTCCTTTATTAAACACTAGATATAGGCATATAGCTGTATTAGATGGTAAATGTATTTATGTATATGGAGGTGAATATAGAACTGATGGGGAATATTATGACATCTCTACTGACCAGTGGTCAGTTATTGATAATGCTGTGTACAAAAGTATTAACTATTATAATTCTGTTATTGATGTAAACAAACGTTTATTGTACACACGTGAAGGTGTTAATATATATTCTATTTCATTAGACAATAACATTAAATCTTTAGTATATGAAAATGTATCTTGTCATCGTTTAGTCCTAATGCATGTGTGAGTTATTATTATTATCTAGTTGTGTCAATAAATAATAAACTTTACTTCAATTGTTCTTTATTACACTTTATATAAAATTCCTTTAGCATTGTTTTGTAATGTAATAATTTAATGAAATTCTCATCTGCATAATTTAATTAATTAAATAAAGTTTTTATTCTAAAAAAAGAGTTATGTAACTTTCAAATTAATTGAAATTTAAATATTATTGTATAAATTCTAAATTGCCCTATTAAATAATATAATTTATCTATTTTTAGATAAACTTATATGTTAATATATGATATCCTTAATTGGGTTTTAAAAAAAAGATAAATAAATAGTCTGAATTTTATTTAATTATTCTGATAATTAATTTACTACACATAATTTGAAATAAACATACTATTAAATGTAATAATCTGACCAATCACAGTAAAGAAACATATCCCTAGATTAAAAGTAAATAAATAAGTTATTTCATTAATAAATGTATTGCATTATTAGATTTGATGTGAATTGTATATTACATAAGAAAGTGTCAATATAACATTGGATGTTTAATTACAATGTATACTATTGTTAGAATATATATTTTAATATTATACTTATTATACTATTGTATTAATATATTTAGATATATATAACTATATTACTGTCTACAGTAACTTACATCGACGTTAAGGATATATATTATATTATTTAATAAGAAAGTTTACAATTTAAAAATATGTTTGCATAGTGGTTACTGGTTCATACGGCAGGTGATAAGATGGTATTCATTATTTAGGTTGAGCCGAGTGTATACGAGACTTGAATCCTTCAGTGCGTTTACAGTGTCCCTGTTCAATCATCCAGTACGACGTGTCAAGAATGGTGTCGTTCAACGGATAAGGCACAATGCCAAGTGTTGATGTCATGGGCGAGTTGTCATATGATACTTCCAGTATTAAAATAAGAAATAAAGCCTACATTAGATTATACTACGTACCTAACTGAAAATATATAACTTACCAAACTATTTTATATAATACGAATTAAATAACGCATACATTATATAATTAACATAGTTATATTATATAAAATAGTTATATAACAAATTATTAACACATTATTTATCTGTTAATCCAATATATCATTAAGCAGTATAATAACAATAATAATAAAATACCTACATATAGTTTAGTATGTTAAACTATATCAAATATGAGAAACTTAAATTGTATTAGCTAAAATATAACACTATATATAACAGTATATATAACACTATTTATAACACTATATATAACACTATATATAATACTATATATAACACTATATATAACACTATATATAACACTATATATAACACTATATATAACACTATATATAACACTATATATAACACTATATAGAACACTATATATAACATTATATAGAACACTATATAGAACACTATATATAACACTATATATAACACTATATATAGCACTATATATAACATTATATATAACACTATATATAACACTATATATAACACTATATATAACATTATATAGAACACTATATAGAACACTATATAGAACACTATATATAACACTATATAGAACACTATATAGAACACTATATATAACACTATATATAACATTATATAGAACACTATATATAACACTATATATAACACTATATATAGCACTATATATAACACTATATATAACACTATATATAACACTATATATAACACTATATATAACACTATATATAACACTATATATAACACTATATATAACATTATATAGAACACTATATAGAACACTATATATAACACTATATATAACACTATATATAACACTATATAGAACACTATATAAAACACTATATAAAACACTATATAAAACACTATATATAGCACTATATATAACACTATATATAACACTATATATAACACTATATATAACACTATATATAACACTATATATAACATTATATAGAACACTATATAGAACACTATATATAACACTATATATAACAATATATAGAACACTATATAAAACACTATATAAAACACTATATATAACACTATATATAACATTATATAATATACATTACGCAATGTTTTGACCTCCGACCTCGCCGTGTGTAAAACATAGTCCCAGTCCGCTACAGTTTCATTCCAGCAGAGCTTCTCATTGCAATCCGCCTCTACCAGCTCCAGCGTATGCTCGGGGTTTTACTTCAGGAGTTCTCGGATAGGTTTCACCTATTGTTGAAAGTGTTTAAGTAAGGTACTAATGCTATATCGTCTGCAAGTAACTAATTATATCCTTCGCGCCATTATTGATTTCGTAGTGAAGAACAACTTATTTGTAAAATTGTAATTGCAATTTGTGATTTATTTTTAAATTATTCCGATGAAATATAATCATAATAAATATATAAATGTTCAACCCTTGAGAAGTTTTATTGATAGCTGTTGAACTATAGTTCAAAAATGTTATGATAGAATATCCAAACCGTAATGGTAATATTAATTGTAATAGTAATTGTAATAGTAATAGTAATAATAATAAATAATAATAATTGCGAAAAAGATTATGATAGTTAGTTAGATATTATCAATTACAGTTTATATTTTATAAAGTAAAGTAAATGTAAATTTGAGTATCGTCAATATAAATATGCTAGTTTTTATAAATTGATGAATTTAGTATTTATGTGAGATGTAATGTAAGTTTTCCGACAGTAAACTTGACCATTCTTATCGCAAATGTTGTCAATAATTTTTGATTCATTTAAAAAACTCCTTATTTTTAAAACTACAACTATTTTCCAAATTACCAAATAATTAGTAAATTAATAAGTGATTTATTGAAATATTCCAAGTTAAAAGTTCATAGGTTCAGTCATATATATCATGTTCTAGTTTATTTATATAACTATATAGTATTATTTGTTGTTTAAGTGCTTCAAAATGTATTTTGGTATCAAATTAATACTAGTGATCTGAACATACAAAATATATTAATATAGGTAATGTAATTCTTATTAGCATTGATTATAAGATCTAAGATGTTCGGTGGTTCTTTTTGTAAGTTTAAATTAAGTTACGGTTGTAAATCTGTTGCTATTTAAAAGTTAGGCAATTTAGAGCAAATACTTCGAAATACAATTTAGTTTTAACATGTTTTTGTTTGTGATTTCGCAAAGCATTTAAATAAAAAATTGTTATTTAAATTAAATAGAAAAAATATCTTGAATATCGAAAATTCACTAACAATTTTATTTCATTATTTATAAACAGATTTAATTTGAATTCTGAATTATAGAAGCCTGGCATTTAATTTATTTTAAATTTATACCCAAACCGAATCTAAACTCAACATATAAATAGAATAACTACTACAATAACTATTACAATAATAACAATCATAACAACTACAATATCTTTTACAATAACTACTATAATAACTACAAGACTCTCTACTACAATATTTCTACAATAGATATTACAAGATGATCTAACCTGGGAATAAAGAGATAAAAGTCAATAATACAGAACAAACAGTGTGGGCCGGTGTAGAATAAAACACAACCTTTAACAATGAAATAATAGGTTCATTTTTTATATTGTTTATAAATATGTCAAAGCATAAAATAAATATAATATAATGTGGTTTTATTTTAAAAGTAAAGCAATATGTATACGAAGGTAACAGTATTATTAACCCCACTCTTCATTTACCATTATTAAGAATTATTAATAATACTATTTGTATACTTGTATTAATGTATATATGTCATTGAAAATGATGTCATAATTCAAAAATAACGCTAAAGAATTTACAAACATCAAAAATGCTGTCTATATGTGGTGTAAAATATATAATCGTAAAATTAATATTATATAAATAATAATAAATTAATTTCATTTTAATTGAATAAGGAAATTAGCTATATTAATTAGTATCCAAAATGTTTAGGTTATTTACAAGTCATATTCATCATATGAACTAGGTTTTATCAATTTTATTTATATGTGTTATATATATATATATATATATATATAATAAGAGCTATTTTAGATGTAGTCGTAGGTGAGTAATTGAAGTGATGTAATCAGTCGGTTTTAATTGAAACATAGTTATCTACTATAGATAGTTTAGTTCCAATTAATGTTTAGTAACGGTAGTTAATTCGGTAAATTATAAAATATTATGCTAGAAGATTATCAGTATGTGTTTCAATAAATAATCATATTTTATGTATATTGTATTGGCGGAATGATATTGGTTTTCAAGAAAATTATGTGGATAATCAAGTCAATGGACGAGTTAAGTATAACTCCGAGATATAATTTGGTATTTGTATAATAATAATAAATATTTCTTTTTATAATAGTATATACTTTTTTAAATAGTATTTTGTATTAATATTAGTAATAATAATATTATTATTACTAAAATAGAATAATAATATTAATATATAATATAGTAAAACTCAAATTAAAGAGAATATACATTAAATCTTGTGTCTTTTTAATTATTTATATATAATGAATACCTGGTTGCATTACTGACCGAATATTTTCTATGTCATAACGTCCCAACCAATAATTCAAAATACTTACCCATATATGTAACCATCATGTTAACAGTATTATTAGATTTATTTAACACTAAAACTATATTATTGATATATAAAAAATAAATTAATGTATTCATTTATATATCGTTTATAAATATTAATTAGTGAATATCAGTCATCAAACATAGACTATGTCTGAAAAAAATACTTACACATCTATATCATCATTCCAAATTACTTGCGAAAATTAATTATAACAATAATCTTTGATAATAGAAATTTTTTAATATTTAGGGTTAAGCCAAGATTACCTATAAATTACCAGTGATCTTAGGTTCAAACATATAATGCTTGTATCTAAAAATGTAATATTGTGCTTAATATTGTTATTAATAAATATTAAATATTTTAAAAAATCCTTATTTTCCTGTTTACAATAACATTTTTATTTCGTTATCGTTATCAAATTTATTACAATTATTAAATTTTAAAACTCTATTCTCTAATCTTCAAGGTAAGATATTTAGTAATATATTATACTAAAATGATATTAAAATAAATTACGACTTGTAATCCGATTTATTAACTACAACTGAATTAAAATACTATGTGAAACTGGTTTATTTATAACAATTTATTATTATATATAGATTCGAATACTACGAAATGATTTTTACCATATACATAGATAACACGTAGATCATACCAACAAGTAGTTAATATTGGTTTTAGTTAATTTATGATGTGCACTGGCTTCCAAATAGAAAACTCCAAAATTTGTGTTAACTATTTTCAAATATGATGTATTAGCAACTTGGTCATAACTTATTTTAAATATTCCTAATCCTAACCTATTAATGATATAAATATAAATGTATTCATCATATTAAAAAGAGCTTGAAAAAGCATAAGGTATAAAGCATAATGTATTTTTAATATTTAACCCTTTACAACCTGAAGTCATTTACTAAAATGCTCTTGAAAACCGGCAATATAATTTTTACACAAAGTGCATAAAAAATTATCAATGCATTATTTATTATCGTAAAATACTCTATGATTCATTAATATTTTCTACAGACAAGTTGACTTATTATTATGTATAATTTAAAAGTATTCAATATAAAATACTAATAAAATATAATATTGAAATAGCTATAATTATAAATTTTGATAAATCCTATTATAAATTACATATATTCGTAATACGATTTAATAATATTAATTATTCCTAAAAAAGATTAAAATCAATATAGATTGTGTAAATAAATAATGTATACTATATAAAAAATATATTACAAGTTAAATTATCATCAATATAATTAATTATAAATAGTTATATAATGAACATTAAAATATTATTATTTTTTTTTATTTTCAACTATATACTCTACATAAGTATACTTTTCTTATGTAGATATTAATAATTATATATTACAAGTTAACTTATTATTGATGACATTAAAATTATATTTAATAATTTTAAAAAAAATTAATAAAATAAATAATAATTAATTAGATAATGATTAATTAACCAAAATTTAAATAAAAAAAGTAACAAATATAATTTTAAAATAGTATCATCATCGGTTCAAGTCCAAACATATTTGCACTTGGTCCAGTCGCTTCTGTTAATTAATTTTCTTTTCGATCAGGAATAGCATAACTCCAACCATTTGGTGGAAACGAATCATTTACCTGAAATATTCAATATTTTTTTACAATAAATATAATATATTATACACTACTAGAACATATAAATAATATAAATATGATTATATATAATAAAAAACATGTTTCTAAAATACAATATTATAATTTGATAATATCAAACCAAGTGTATACTAACTCTTTCCATTACATTGCGTTGCATTCCAAACCTTCTCCTAACTAGTAACATGGTTGCTATAAATTTATTAAAATTATATATACATAATATAAATGAATTCAATACATATGATATAATATAAATTAATTTATTCACTTTTATTTATGGATTATGTTTGCATAATATATAATAAAATAGAAACCGAGATATCAGCACTTTCATTTTCATCGGATATATTAGGATCAAATATCTCCTAAATTTAATTTATGAAATTGACATTAGCAACCAAAAATAACAAAATGATCTCATAATTTGAAATATAATATATGATAAAAAGATATGTATTTGAAGTATTTATATTCTTATAAATGAAATCAATATATATATGTAGTACATATTTATTTAGAATTAGGTAATAATAAATAATCTATATACTTATTTTAGACAAAATAATAAACTATATCGATAATAAAATATAAACTTTAAAAAAAATATACATTTTATAAAAGTGTTTTATTAATTATATTAGATAGAATTATATGTCGAAATTGTAAATTATTATAAATAATATAATATACTAACAGGTATACTAGTATCAGATCCTGTAGAATCATCGGAACTTTCCAAATTCATAAAAAAATATCTAAAGCTTGCAATGCAGTATATCGTCTTTCAGCCATTTTAAAAATAATTGAGTAGACGCTTTAACGCTCATTATCTCAAAAAGTAGAACGGTAAATGCTTAATACCAAATTTGAAATTTATTTAGTATATAATTGTGTTTAATATACTGTAAATATTAGTAATTTTGATCCAATATGTTTTGAAATATAACCAATTAAATATTCTAATTTATTATTTATTTTTTAATTGTTTTTGAAAAATTTGTATGTTATAAAAACTAATTTTTATACATTACTATTTATCATGGTGTATTAAAAATTTTAGATTCTAATTGAGTTATTATATTTGTAAACAATGCATTCAAAATTTTAGAATTTAAAATATTATAAATTGTAAGAAAACATTATTATTTAAACAATTTTAAAACTCTATTCTCTAATCTTCAAGGTAAGATATTTAGTAATATATTATACTAAAATGATATTAAAATAAATTACGACTTGTAATCCGATTTATTAACTACAACTGAATTAAAATACTATGTGAAACTGGTTTATTTATAACAATTTATTATTATATATAGATTCGAATACTACGAAATGATTTTTACCATATACATAGATAACACGTAGATCATACCAACAAGTAGTTAATATTGGTTTTAGTTAATTTATGAAGTGCACTGGCTTCCAAATAGAAAACTCCAAAATTTGTGTTAACTATTTTCAAATATGATGTATTAGCAACTTGGTCATAACTTATTTTAAATATTCCTAATCCTAACCTATTAATGATATAAATATAAAAGTATTCATCATATTAAAAAGAGCTTGAAAAAGCATAAGGTATAAAGCATAATGTATTTTTAATATTTAAATATGAATATTTAAACGTACATTTTTTAATGTTTTTCCAAATGATCAGAATTTAACTTCGGCCATTTTTAATTGATTAAAATAAATAATATTAAAATTGTAATATTTAAAAATGTTTATTCTTTTAAACTTGATTATTTTTAATATGTATTACAGTATACTTAATTAATAATCTATTACATATAAATAAATACACACATATATATAAATATTATTTTAAAATTACAATTGCTAATATAAAAGTAAAATTGAATAATATTTATATGAAATAATTAATATATTGTTTTATAATGAACACACATAATTTTCTATTTAAAAAATATTTATCAATATATAAATATATTACGAATAAATATCAATACTATATTTAATATGTGTTAATACCTATATTATTGAATAAGTGTATATTTATTATAATTAATTGATTTTTAAATTAATTTATTCTTATATTTTTTTCTTATTTGCATCCTAATTTTTCCATATTTATTAATAATTTATCTAATAAATAAATAAGAATAAATATGTTGTTCTTCGTCATTTATATATCCAAATATAGAAAGTGATTGATATATCTAGAATACCATAATAATAATATAACAATATTTAAACATTGGTAATTGTTGTCAAATTCTTTTTTGTGCCAATTTTACTCTGTAAGCCTTGTTCCATAATAGTTGATATATATTATTTCTTTTTAAGGTCTTATCAGATCTTATATATCCTTCCTATGGATTTAAGCATTATTAAAATAATCACAAAAAAACACTGCTTTTTTGACTATAATTCTTATAATAAAACCAGAATTAAATCCTGTTTAGAAATCATTCAATATCATCTCTGGTCATTTTTCCAAATCCTAATAATAATATAAATTTAGATTCACTCCTATATCATGTTATATCACCTATCACCTGGATATAGTTGATCATTTTACAGATGGGGACTATATTGTAATATTAAATTCCCTTTTACATAAAATTTATATTTTTACATTTCACATATAATCATTATATAATGGTTTACAAATTTTATGAAATAAATATTAGTTTTAAATAATATCTCAGATTATTTAATAAATAACTCGAGTTCATTTAAATGATCACCAGTAAATATTTGGTTATTATAAAATAGAAGAAATTGATTCCCAAAGAAATAAATAGAAAAAATTCCTGTTATATAACCTTTTATAAATATATATCAATTATATAATCAATATATTAATTATTATAAAAAATTATATTATTAAAATTAGAAAACCAGCATATGCTACAATATAATATTAAACAATTTGCTTTCCTTTATTTTGTTCAATTAACATTTTGTAACTATTTCATTCCAGCTATAAATCACACAATAAAAACAGTTTTTATTTTTAATACAGAGTAATATTATCCAATGATTTAACTTTGAAAGTTAAATGCAAATTCCATCAAGTTTATGTGTCTATATATTCTGTTTTATAATATTATCGATATATAATTACTAAATTATAGGTTAATCGGTGATTATATAATATGTATATACATTACGTAAATATACCTCAGATATGGGTAAAATTAAAGATAATTGTACATTAGAGTGGATGGAAAAATAGATTTGTTTTGAATTTTCTTTTCATATATTTTTACAAATATTTTGTTTCCTCCAATGATTTTTAGTTTAACAGAGACTTGATAGAACATTTTAACATTGAGTAGATAAGAACAAATTTTAACAATTTTTTGCACATAGAAATAATTATCTTACATATACCATTTTTAGATATGTCATTAAATGGGCTAAATACTTTATAATAATAATTAAAAAAATATTAATTTAACATTTCTACCATTTCTACCTAGAAGTATATTTCTAGGAATATATTTTTAAAATTAATAAAAAAATATATACCAAATTAATAATATCTATAATGTTTTATTGTATGTATCATATTTATATCATATTCGATAACATTTATTAATATTGGTTTAAAATATATATTTCATACCTTCATTATATTATTTATGATAATTTGATTATTTATTCTAATTTTAAACTGATAATTTTACACCAATTTATTTTTAAAAATTAATTAATATTACATTTTTATAACAAAATCAGCTGTATCTGCGATCTCTTTTGTATACACTTATAAATCAGTCAATGTATTACTACTTATAGTAGTTGATATATATATATTTTAAAATCTATAAATCTCATAGCTTCATTCAGCTCACTAGTCAAAAGTAAAATGAAGCATTTTACAATTTTAAAATTTAAACAAACTACCATTGTACATGTGTAATATCACATTAACTATTAATAGTGTGTAAATAATATACATATTAATGTTTCAGTACATTCAACACTACATGATTATACATCTGATGTAATGATAGTATTATTGAGTTTATATTTGTATTTAACTTATTTAAGTTATTGTAATATAACAAAATTCAGCAGTGTTAAATATTATGTTAAATATTCATATTTATTTAAACATGGATATTCATATCATGAAAGTATATTTTATTATATATATAGGTTTTATGATTAGAAATTATATTAGAATCATTTGTTAACTAAATTAAAAATAATATTTTAGAAAATATATTGGCATGTAAGCTTATTCCATTTAAAATAAAAATATAATAAAAATAATTATATTAATCCACCAAATACAAAATCTGATACATTAAACTTTTAACTTCTGTGAACAATTAATTCTCTAGATTTTATAACCAAATTATAAAAATTATTGAGATTGTAAAAAATCATTGTTGTTTAGATAATTATATTTCTTTAAAACTCTGGTAGCACTGGTAAGAACAAAATATGTATCAATTATTATATATTAGAAACTTGATTGCTTACTTAAGTGTATACTGTATGTACTAATAATTAAATTACCTGAAATCGCTAGACCATAACATTAGATTGACAGTCAGTAACACCCCACTAAAAATATTGCTATAATATTGTATGACTTCTTAATCTTATATTTTATTGAATAACTTTTTAAATATATATTTTTTTAGATATAAATAATAAAGTACAAAATCCTCTATAAAATTCAACTTATTAAATCATTATTTTTAGAATGAATACCGAAGCAAAGAATATACTTGAAAATTTAAAATCTATGCAGCAAGAAGGAATTCTGACAGATTTCATTATAGAAAATAATAGAGAATCTATCAAGGTTTTAATCTATCACATTACTCATATCTAGGTAGTCTGGATATTTTATTATATTTTTAACTATAAACTTTAACCCAGTAAGTTCTGTTTAATTTGTATGAGTTCTTGGGTGTTTGTAAACATAGAAATACTATAACTATATATATATGACACATGTATAATATTTATATAGTTTAATATTCATTCCATGGTAATATTGCAATAAAGTAATTTCTATATACATTTATATTACCTAAACAATGAAAACCGGAGTTATAAATAGAATACATTCCTAAGATCAAAGTTCAGTTGCTCAGTAATCTAAATATGATATGAAGTGAAGATAAGATCAACACTGTATCATATCATACATATTTAGACAACTGGATGAATTCATGTATTATATCACCCCTTATAGTATATTATATAACATTACATTATAATAAGTAATGTAATAATATATTAAATAAACATAGGAATGATTTAAATAAATATGTTTAACACTTACACTTTATAAGATTAATACAATCTAGTCCTTTGGTTACTAGTAAAGTATTTACATTATATTTATAATGAGTTAATAATTATTAATTGTTTTTAATAATTATATTTATTGTAAATTATTTATTAACCATATAAGGAACTATTATTTATTGATCTAACTTCTATTACATCATATGAACAGGTTCACAGAAATGTGTTGGCTGCCAGCAGTCAATACTTTAAAGCTATGTTTCTCACAAAGATGAAGGAGTCTGCTGAACAACTCGTAGCATTTCATTATAACAAAGACATGTTCCAGCTTGTCTTAGACTACTTCTATTCTGGAGAAATCCACATTAATGAAGATAACTTTGCTGGTGTTATGGAAATCTCACATTATTTACAGGTTTAATATTCACTCGTTAAGGAATGCATTGTATTTAATAAAATCTAATAATAACTCATTGTCTTTCTTTTTACGTTTAAATTACTTAATTATTAAATTATAACTTTTGAATATATTATTAACATTTTTATTATCTATTTAACTTTTATTAAATTATTAATATTTAAGAATATGACAATTAACACTTTATTTAATACTAAAGATAAAAGCAGTAGTGTAATATTTAATAATTAATCTAATTAGCTAATTAATGATTTATTGTGATATAAATTGATATTTGCATACAACTAACACTACAACTAATGTGAATGCAGGTAGATGCTATTGTAAAGAGATGCAATGAATTCATTTGCAAATATCTACTAAAGAACCCCTCGTCTCCTTTGCTGGAGTATATTTACACTTATGAGATGGGGATATCTCCAGAAGAGATTCTTCTGAAAGTAAAGTCTCAGCTAGAGTCTGTGTACAAAGAAACTCTAGAGAAGTATGTGTTTCTGCGGACTACATTTACACAATTATTAACTATAATAAGTAATAGAGAATTAAATGCTAGGGATGAGTACGCTATAGTAAAGTGTGTAGTAATGTGGGTACTATATGATGTAGAAGATAGACTACCAAATGCCAACTCATTGTTAGAACTTGTAGATTGTGGTCTTTGTAGTAAAATTATGATGTTAGAGAATAAATCTATTAATACAAATGTTCCATTGTTAGACAAACTCCTACAACAATTACACATAAAAATCTCTATTTTAAATGATAACTGTACCAAGGGTTTAATTAAACATTACGGGGTAGAGAGAATCAATGCTATAGAAGTGCCTAGAGAAGTGCCTAGAGCCATTAAGTCTAGTTCTAAGTCTCTATGCCATGTGTCAGAAGATGGCATATACAACACTGCCACTAAAGAGAGACTAGTGCAATATAACTTTGGTGTAGTTGATTATGTAATCTATACAACTAAACAATTGTTATTCATCTTCTCATTTAGTGAAGGTAAAATGTATAAATATAACAATGCCACTAAAGAAGTAGTTGTGTGTAGTTACCCAACAAACTATTGCTTTAACTGGTTACCAACTGTTAATGAAACATCAGATGGTAGATTAGTTGTTATTGGAGGCTGGAGGAGTAATGGGAGCTACAGTAATGAAGTGAGATATTATGACATAGCTAATGACTCATGGAGTAAAGGTCAAAGTTTACCTTATGTTGTAGGTTGGCATGCAACTGTAGTAGATGGAGATGACATTTATGTTATTGGTGGTTTTAATGTTAATAATGTAATATGTTATAGGAATGGCACATGGCAGACTTTATCTCCTTTATTAAACAATAGAGATTGTCATATAGCTGTATTAGATGGTAAATGTATTTATGTATATGGAGGTTATACTAGAACTGATGGGGAATATTACGACATCTCTACTGACCAGTGGTCAGTTATTGATAATGCTGTGTACAAAAGTATTAACTGTTATAATTCTGTTATTGATGTAAACAAACGTTTATTGTACACATGTGAAGGTGATAATGTATATTCTATTTCATTAGACAAAAACATTAAATCTTTAGTATATGAAAATGTATCTTGTCGTTGTTTAGTCCTAATGCATGTGTGAGTTATTATTATTATCTAGTTTTGTCAATAAATAATAAACTTTACTTCAATTGTTCTTTCTTACACTTTATATAAAATTCCTTTAGCATTGTTTTGTAATGCAATAATTTAATGAAATTCTCATCTGCATAATTTAATTAATTAAATAAAGTTTTTATTCTAAAAAAAAGAGTTTTTATGTAACTTTCAAATTAATTGAAATATAAATATTATTGTATAAATTCTAAATTGCCCAATAATATAAATAATATAATTTATCTATTTTTAGATAAACTTATTATATGTTAATATATGTGATATCCTTAATTGGGTTTTAAAAAAAAGATAAATAAATAGTCTGAATTTTAGTCAATTATTCTGATAATTAATTTACTACACATAATTTGAAATAAACATACTATCAATTCTAAGAATCTGACCAATCACAGTAAAGAAACATATCCCTAGATTAAAAGTAAATAAATAAGTTATTTCATTCATAAATGTATTGCATTATTAGATATGATATGAATTTTATATTACATAAGAAAGTCTCAATATAACATTGGATGTTTAATTATAATGTATACTATTGTTACATATAATATGTTAAACTTATATTTAACCCAGTACATATTGATATAGAATATATATTTTAATATTATACTTATCTTGTATTAATATATTTAGTTATATATAACTATATTACTGTATACAGTAATATATATACAAATCATACCTCGTCTTGTGTAGTCCGCAGTGTATTTAGATATAACTTAGCATTAACTAATATCTCTGAATATTAATCTCTACAGTTATAAATTATAGTTAAGTATATCTGTATGTTGTATTAAATAGATAATTGCAATAGTCATTTAATCATATGAAGGAAGCAGTAGTTTATAAAGAGATGATTGTATATTCTTTTGTTATTTTCTATCAAATATAAATTAATTCATATTATTATGTTAGTTATTAAATATATAGTAAATATATATCCTAATGTTAAGATATTTTACTACATTATAGAACAAGCAGAGACCATTTGACACATTCTAATTTGTCTGTTATATCCTTTGTATAGCTTAACGGATACTTTATTTGCTAAGTTGATGTAGACCTCTTTACTTAAGTCTTTGTCATTATCAAGTGACATCTCCTTGACGTGCGGAGTTCTTCCCATTGTTATATTACATAATATTAACCATTATTTCCTTCGACAGCATTCAGTACAGTAGGATCCTAGTGAGAGGCAGATCTAGTGGTTTCTACAAAAGTTACGAGATGGCATATTTTGTTGAGTCCGTTATGAAGTTATCTTTATCTTCTCTTTAATTGAATTTAAATGTTTTACATTTACTTTATTATCTCTTAACAAGATGAGAATATATGTGTTAGTTGAGCATTATCTGACTTCTTGGCTGTCCTGCGGATACATATATTACAACCCCTCTAACATAGCCAACACATCGTTAGGTTGACTTAATCGCAGTAGATTTGTCGGAGTATGTTGTAAAATAAGATTTACATTCTTATCCGAAGGAATGAGCTTATAAGTACATGACTTCATTGTCTTAGTCAAAGGCGGGATGTTGGATGTTGTCTATCATAGGATGTTAACGACTAGCTATTGCTCGTGTACTTTATGTGTGTAGTGTGGTTTAAAACGCAGGTGCTACGGAGTTAATAATAAACCTAGTTATATATGCAAGTTTAGTTGTGCGACACGACATTTACGTGTAAAGTTAATAAGTGATAATGTACAGATAACGGCCCAGTATATAGCAACAGATCACGAGATGTGTGATCATGCGTGACGGTAATTTAGATGATGTAATCAGTCTGTAAGATACACACGCATTCTACAGAAAGATGATATATATTTCATAGACATCAACATGACTAATAGCATAAATTAAGTAGCTTGGACTGAATTAAATAGCATTTCCCTAAGTGATAAGTAGTTCAAAACTTGACCTACTCTCTTCCTTCCCGTAGTTGACCACTATATTGACCACTATATTTGCCACCGTGTATCATTAGAGGTCAGCAATATGTTATGAATATGATTTTACCTATATTACCACTAGTTTAACATTCTAACTTACTTTACTCCTTGGTTAAGTTGATTAGTAGTTACAATATCTCCGAGTACTTCCGTACACATTTACAGTAAATTCAGCTAATATTAGGAATAATATACATAACTTTTCTTAGATGTGACAATAGTAAATTACACTACCGCCTTCGCCTTTTCTGAATGTGTTGCTATTGTGCATTCAAATACTACATATCATAAATACAGAAGGGCCAGTGCACTGGGAGGCTACATGGACACATCGCTTAAACTTATTTCTTTATCTTCACTTTCATTGAAAACTCTCGCAGTTTATTGAACACGTTCAGCCTATTTATGATTTCTATGTAATCGCTTGCCTACATTAATATGTCTATATGACTATGATATAAAGGACCCTAAGTACGACTAATTACACTTGAATTAACCTAGCAAAGGAAGTTAACATCGTAATACTTTATGAACTCGAGGTAAATGAATCCCTCAATATATTAGTGTTAATACCCTTAAAGTCACATCGTACCATTACCTACCCGACATAATATGCAGTCTCAAGACTCCTCAGTTGATGTGAACTTCTCTCTTAACACCGTTATTAGTGGTGCCTTGATAGCTAAGTATTTAAGAGTTAGGCGTTGGAGAGGTGAGACAATATTAGAAATATCTATATATAGAATTAAATTTTCTAATCTATATCAAACTACTCTAAAACTTCAACAAAAAGTTATACTAACTTTATACTCACAAGTATGAACATACTCAACTTCTCAGTAGTTAATAAAAAGTTCTACAATCTACTGATAAAGAAAAGTATTATAATGATAATATATTGCAATCCCTATTCTTATTCCATCCGTCCTGATCAGAAGAATTATGGGCATGTCAAACATATCCAGTGGTAACAATGCCTTAGTCTAAATCCTAGGTAGTGAGATAGACTAGATTGGTAGGTAATCAAGATAAGGAAGTCTTTTTCTTAACATAGCAGAAGTTCTCACTTCCATAAACACGCAACTAGTATAGGATGTGGATATCATGTCCTCAATGGAATAAACTAAATGTATGGATAATATGTAATTGTATGATTAATGGTCCTGATTATATCAACGTATTTAAACTAACTTGCCCAACTCGGATAAGACTCATCTATTAATAAATATACACCGGTGTTTTGTAGGTTCTAGAACACATTCTAATTCATATTATGTAAAGTTGCACATAATTACATGTTGCTAGGGTAAGACTTCATGACAGGGTTATATAATGTTAGCATATATCTCATAAGTTAATCAATTACTGGAGATATAATATTGATATGCATAATACATTGTCAACATGTACATATTTATATAATATTTCATGCGTTACATTTTCCCGATGGGTAGTTCTTGTATTATCTTTATTTTCTGAAGTATATATTAATATATTATTGTTATTATTAATTTATTTATTGAGATTCAACAACAAAATAAGAAGAAGGAAATTCAAAAGTTAACTTTAATTAATTATTAATTAATACAGAATAATTAAAGAAATGCTAGAGTAACTCTTTATAATATATACACCAAATGTATCACTTGGTGCATATAACAAGTTAAATGTTATAACCTGTGTGCTGCTATATATAATTAGTTTGAAACGTATGAAGAAGATCTTATGTTGATCTATATTCAATTAATAATAAACAAAACAATTATTTATTTACAAAATAAAATATTTATAAATTAGCAATTATTATTTTCTAAGAATTTACTTATTTGATTTTAAATTTAATATTATTTAGTTGATTATGTGAATTAAATACAAATCATAACATCGATAAAAGTATATTTTAAATTTACCAAATGAATACTTTTGCATGTATATATAAAATAATATGACAACGAACTTTTAACAAATATAACTTATGAAATACAAAAACTGTTTATTCAAATAAACTGAAATGAACAATTAGAACAAAAGAGTGTCAATGACAATATCATTGAAGAAATCAATATATTCTAAAAAGATGAACATGACTCTAACTTAAGGCATTTCATGATTACCACAGAGAAGAATAACATCGCATCTGTTATAAAACAAGACAATGATGACCAATAAAAATGTCGATATTAGGAGCGACCTTTGTATTGAGCCATTTTACAATACATGATAATTAGTAACTCTGATATTGTAATAAACTAATTACCCCTATGTACAACAATCATGTTAACATATATAAAAAATACATTTTGTATTAATTAATTTTTTCAATTATATACCAATGGCGTGGTCCTTATAGGTCACGTTTTGATTGTAGACAAGAGTAGAGGGTTTTGTTATGCGTATATATTTATTTGCATTATGCATTTTTAGATCTTGAAGTTTTATGAGAGTGTTATATTGTATGTTAGTCTTTACAGTGTTTAGTTGAAGAAACAGTTACACGGGTGTCTACGTATTGCTGTGAGCGTATTTCTCCACGATATCAACTTTTTTTTATATTCACTTTTTATAGTCTGCATTTGATGTTCTATGAATGCATTTGATTGCGGATAGTACGGGCTCGATGTTATGCGTTTAAATTCCTAATCATTTGTAAATTGTGCGAATATTGGGGTAGAGAATTGTGGGCCGTTATCGGAGTGTATGATTTGTAGGGTACCGAACATGGAAAATGTGTCTTTGTATTTTGCTATGATTGTTGTGCTAGAAGTGGATATTGGTAGATTGTGAACGATTGGAGAAATAATAGACAATTCATAGGAAATATTGATTGTTTAAATAGAAGACTGCGACCGTTTTCCATGGACCATGGGGGAATAACTCTAGGTATTGATGGAGGTTTCCAGGTGAACGTTCTTTTTCTTGATGAATATCGCATGATGATATATTAATTCAAAGGTCGTATTTTCTTTTTTAAGCATGAACGACCTCTGGGTCATCTTTGGGTTATGTAACTCTTTAGTAATATATGAAGTTGTTCAGATTAGCTACCGATGTATAATTTAGTTTCTGTCCGAGATGTGAATTTCATGAAATAAATACTGACTTCTTTCGTTTCTTCGTGTATCCTATGAATTTCATTGAGGGATGCATCACGTGAGAAGGCATCCGCTAGTATAAGATCTTTACCGGGTCGGTGACATTTTGTACAGCCGTATATAACTGCTAGTAATTCTCTCTCTTTATTTGCGTATCTACGTACGGTTTCTGTTAGAGATCGTGACGGAAAACATATGGGTTTATCATCTTGAAGCAAAACTACTCATAAGTCTATTCCGCAAGCGTCTACTTTAATTGTTTTTGGCTTGCGAATGTCATAATAAGACAATGAAGATTGTTAAGAAATAACGTAGAAATAACCACGTCCCAATATCAGGCACGAGCGTCTAGTTTTAAGAATATGTTAACATTACATAATAGGTGGAGTATCTCCTATAATGTCTTTTGGGTGTAATGAGGATGGCTTAAGGCTTCGTTTAAATCTTTGGGATCTAGGCATATTCTTATTCTTTCCAGTTACCCATTGCGTAGGTTCAGATATGTGTACGACGACACCTCGAGATGTCATTAGTTTCAGTTCACGCTCTACTTCGTAGCGGATATTTATGGGGACTCTCCTTGCTGTATGGATTACAGTTGGTATATTCAGTTTATTTATATGTGCGTGATGCCTGGAAAAGACGGGGTAACGCGATAGTAGTGTTGGTAAATCTAGGTTGTGGTAATCGTCGGTGGATAAGTGGGGGTATGGGGTGTGCAATGCACACTGTGTATTTAGATATATATATATTCGGCTTATCCGGTGTATATCGGGGAGGACTAGATATGCGAGTGTTTGTTAAATTGTAAAGTTAAAAGTGATGAGATTGAGGATATGGCAGGAAGGGAGTCCTATAATAGGTGAACTTCTGGTATTGGCGATGTAAAATTCTTTATAGTTCGACCAATATATCTAGTTTCGTCATTTTTGAGGACGATAACGACTTTTTCTATGGGAATTAATTCGGCATCTAGAATTGCTTTGTGGACTTAATGAGATTCCTCAGATAAACTTGTCGAGAATGACGTCATCAGGTGTGCTGTATTTACACTTACCAGCTATTTCTCTTACTCTGTTTACGAATTGAGTTAATGACTCAGCTGTTAAGGGGCATTCACACAGAGCTTTTTACAGCTTTTAAGCTGCCTAATTAGGCAGCTTTAAGCTGCAGAAAAAGTTGGTAATTTAAAATGCGTTCACACTGAAAAAGCTCGAATAAAAAGCTCGAGCTGTCACTTTGAGCTTAATGTAAATACGCCCATATTTAAACCGTTATTTAATACGCACATATTTAAATTATATACAAATTATATTAATATTACAATACAATGAATACCAAATCACGTCGTATACGATAACTACTATTAATATTATATTTAAATCGGCAGATATTAAAACATCCATGTTAAAATAAAATTAAATAATATTAGCAAAGAAATGAATCTGACAATAAATAATAAATTTGCATAAATCAACAAAGAAAATCAGCTGTCAATCAATAGGTTAACCAATAAGGTGCATTCAAATATTCAAATAAGCCAGCTTTATGCTGACCTTTAGGCAAGAAATATTGGACATGTTCTATTTTGATAAAAAAGCAGAAAAAAGCTAGAAATATTGAACATATCTCGAATCCAGCAGAAAGCTGCCTAATTAGGCAGCTTAAAAGCTGTAAAAAAGCTCTGTGTGAATGCCCCTTTAGTTGCATGGTCTTCAATAATACTTGGCAGTGTACGAGTGGATTAACTTTTGAAAATACCACTTCTTCTAACATATTCCAGATGCAATGTAGGTTTTTTTTCTTTGTTTCAGTTTTATTATATTCGTCATAGATCTCAACGCTTGTTCCTGCCATGTATAATATAATTTATAGCAAATAGTAATATATGGTTATGTAAAATGTAACAATAAGTATATGTATATGTTATGTATAGGTATGTTATATTAAATAGATATGTATGTTATGTTTTTATGTTATTTATACATATTAGTATTATAAATGATACATTTTTATATATATATATATTTTTTTTTTTGGTCTAGTTTTGTTATATTTATACATATAAATATATATATATATATATATATATATATATATATATAGTGTATATATTGATTATATATTATATATACATCTATATGACTAAAATGTAAATATGTAAGATTACGACCTCGAAATAAAATATTTACTTTATACCAAGAAATTATGATGGATATGAAAACGAACTTCCTAATAATTCTAATATTCAATTTATACATCGCCATATATTCCATAATAATAATTATATTGATATCGATGTGTCATTTGATGGCACATGTCTAACTCACGTTTTCAGTAGTTTCTTTGGTGTATACACTGTGATTGAGGTGTCAACCCGTTTAGTAGTCAACTTTGTAGTTTTTAATGTTGGAATTATTAATATTATGTTATTATTATACAAATTATTATCATTATTACATTATATTTGTACACCATAATAAACTATTTGATTATATTTAATCTTTAAAAAATAGAATATATGTGTTAAAACATTATTATATATTATCTTTGAGGGCGTTTTTGACATTATATTTAAATTTTGTACAGCATTTGCTAATGCATTTTGTTTATAAACTGACTATTTAGAAAATTTCATAGATTGTTTATTATATATAGATAGAAATAATAATAAAACAGTTTATAAAAATATGATTTTATATTACTTTTATATCAATTCGCATTAATTGTGCTGAATTTTGACCAACAAATATTTAGGATATAATTTAGTTGTCTTGTCAATCTTATCATAATAATATATTATATTATAATTGAATACATTAATTATTCAGACTAGTAGTTTACAACATTAGAGGTATTTAAAAAATGATTATTTACATATGAGATTTCAATGCAGCGGATACACTTTAAGTATACATCTAGCTAAAGTCCACAACTCTAAATAACATCAAAGACGGTGATACATGTGAGATATTTATAGTTATTGATAATGTTGAGTAATATATTATACTATAAATAAATAACATAAAATACCACTTTACATTTTATAATATATTGAAAATTATAATTTAATTATTTATTATTTACTATATGTAGTATATATATGTTTATAAAATATTATATTTTAGTATCAGAATCCGTGTACATCGATTTGAATATGTGAGTTTAATAAATTATTTATTATAAAATGTAGAGTATAATGTATATACATAATATTTAAATAGTTTTGTATTATATTCCATTGTAAGGGTATAGGTTATATTCCTATATTTGATGTTATATCAATAGCATTGTAAATTAATTTGTGTTATATAATTTTTCTTCTATACATAGATTAATATGATGTAGTTAATAACTAATATTTAATAAAGTATAATATAAAACATGTAATTGATAATAGTGCATCTCAATAAATTATAATATAAAATAATGTCTACATATTTTCAATAGAAATTAATTAATAATAAAAAAAATAACAAATATGAATATAATTTAACTGCAATTACTCGAGATAATTGATATGACATAATTATATCTAATTACTAATTAAATTTGTAAAAAACTAATGAGATTATTATAATAAGAAATATTCATATATTTATGATATTTTATAATAATTATATTAACACTAATATATATAAATTCATATTTTTATAATAATCATAAATTAATTTTATAAATATATGATTATTATGATCTATATTCGTTAAAACAGACATTATATGATCCAGAATTGTACTAATATTATGAAAATAAATGATTAGTTATTGTAAAGTAATTGAATATATTGAGAATATATCGGAATTAGGTTTGCTATATATATATATATATATATATATATATATATATATATATATATTACATATGGATATATAAACAGTTATTTTACTAAAATAATTTTACATTTAAAATTTTAATTTATTATTTATTAATATTGAATGGAATATTACTATATATTAAATTATTAATATTATGATAGTAATTTATTTATATAGTTAAACAATAGATAAACACTATTTATAATATATTATATATATGATATATATATAATACTTTCAATAATGTAATACCATATATTATACAATTTTAGATCTCATCAAAATCAGTAATGGTATCTAATGGTATCTATATGGTATCTAAATTGCCCAATTAAATAATATAATTGATCTATTTTCAGATATACCTATTATATGTTAATATATGTGATATTCCTTAATTTTGTTTTAAAAAAAGATAAATAAATAGTCTGAATTTTATTAATTATTCTGATAATTAATTTACCACACATAATTTGAAATATACATACTATTAAATGTAATAATCTGACCAATCACAGTAAAGAAACATATCCCTAGATTAAAAGTAAATAAATAAGTTATTTCATTCATAAATGTATTGCATTATTAGATTTGATGTGAATTGTATATTACATAAGAAAGTGTCAATATAACATTGGATGTTTAATTACAATGTATACTATTGTTAGAATATATATTTTAATATTATACTTATTATACTCTTGTATTAATATATTTAGTTATATATAACTATATTACTGTCTACAGTAACTTACATCGACGTTAAGGATATATATTATATTATTTAATAAGAAAGTTTACAATTTAAAAATATTTTTGCATAGTGGTTACTGGTTCACACGGCAGGTGATAAGATGGTATTCATTATTTAGGTTGAGCCGAGTGTATACGAGACTTGAATCCTTCAGTGCGTTTACAGTGTCCCTGTTCAATCATCCAGTACGACGTGTCAAGAATGGTGTCGTTCAACGGATAAGGCACAATGCCAAGTGTTGATGTCATGGGTGAGTTGTCATATGATACTTCCAGTATTAAAATAAGAAATAAAGCCTGCATTAGATTATACTACGTACCTAACTGAAAATATATAACTTACCAAACTATTTTATATAATATGAATTAAATAACGCATACATTATATAATTAACATTATATAAAATAGTTATATAACAGATTATTAACACATTATTTATCTGTTAATCCAATATATCATTTAGCAGTATAATAACAATAATAATAAAATACCTACATATAGTTTAGTATGTTAAACTATATCAAATATGAGTAACTTAAATTGTATTAGCTAAATTAGCTAAAACAGTATATATAACACTATTTATAACACTATATATAACACTATATATAACACTATATATATAACACTATATATAACACTATATATAACACTATATATAACACTATATATAACACTATTTATAACACTATACATAATACTATATATAACACTACATATAACATTCTATATAACACTATATATAATAGTATATATAACACGATATATAACACTATACATAACACTATATATAACACTATATATAACACTATTTATAACCCTATTTATAACACTATATATAACACTATATATAACACTATATATAACACTATATATAACACTATATATAACACTCTACATAACACTATACATAATACTATATATAACACTACACATAACATTCTATATAACACTATATATAATAGTATATATAACACTATATATAACACTATACATAACACTATATATAACACTATATATAACACTATAGTGTATATATATATATATATATATATATATATATATATATATATATATATAACACTATATATAACATTATATATAACACTATTTATAACACTATATATAACACTATATATAACACTATATATAATACTCTACATAACTCTATACATAACACTATATATAACATTATATATAACACTATTTATAACACTATATATAACACTATATATAACACTATATATAATACTCTACATAACACTATACATAACACTATATATAACACTACATATAACATTCTATATAACACTATATATAATACTATATATAACACTATATATAACACTATACATAACACTATATATAACACTATATATAACACTATATATAACACTATATATAACACTATATATAACATTCTATATAACACTATATATAATACTATATATAACACTATATATAACACTATATATTGAATTGAATTGAAAAGTTTATTTATACACAAAATAACAAATAGATATGTACTCATTTGTGTTTTAAAGAGAATGAACTAATATTATAAGTAAATTAAATGATAAAATAAAATCAGATATAATCAGATAGAGGACTCTGACATTCGGGCAGATACATATGTGATCGGAATAGTCATAGACCATCCGCACAAGATCAATCCAAGATCTCATGTTGAGCATAGTAGATGATTTTTAACGGCCTTCTTAAATATTTTGATGGAATTACATCTTCGTAAATGTAGAGGAAGGTTGTTCCATAAAAATGGCGCTGAAACACTAAATCTTCTTTTACCATAGGTATCAAGATTAAATTTTTGATTTGATAGTAGCAGACTGTTATTAGATCTTAATGGGCGGGTATTTTCCTTTAGTTTAATAATATCATAAAGGTAGCGCGGCTGTTTAGCGTTTAGGGCAGTATATGTTAAACATAGTATTCTATACGCTGAATAATTTCTCATTTCAAGCCATCCTATTGATGTTAAACATTCGGTAATACTTTTATGGTCTTTTCGCTTAAAACCATATATCATTCTTACTATAATTCTTAATATACGATATAAATAATTTATTCTAGATTTAGTTATACCATAATATATAGAATTACAATAGTTAAAATGCGATATAATATAAGACTGAGAGATCATTAAAATTATGAAATGACATTAATTTTCTTATTTTTTTGACCTTACTAAAATAATAAAATGCTTTTTTAGCAGTAAATCGTAAGTGGTTATCTAAAAGCATATGTTCATCTATAATGACACCCAGACATTTTACGGTCTTAGAGGGTTCAACAATTAAATTATCAATTAAATATATAGGAAATTTATTTTGTGTTAAATTTTTTGAAATGTTAATCAGTTGTGTCTTGTCGATATTTAGTAGTAAATTGTTATTGATTAGCCAGTTGCGTATATTATTACTGCAATTAATGAGAGATGAGTTATCATTGTTTTTCAGTGGTAGAATCAGGTAAATTATAATATCGTCGGCAAATATATTGAATTTAATTTGGGGAAATTTAGGAATTAATAGAGATAATGGACGTAAATAAATTTAAAATAATAATGGTCCAAGTACGGAACCTTGTGGAACTCCATATTTTAGTTGGAATTCGTCTGATTGTATATCATTTATCAATGTTCGATACGTTCTATTTGTAATATAAGATTTCAGTAAGTCTAGTGCCTTATCAGCTATACCTATTTCCTCTAATCTATCCAATAAAATCTCATGAGAGATAGTATCAAATGCTGCTGACATATCTAATAACACAAGTTGAACTTTATTTCCCTCATCTATCGCATTATATATATTATCAAATATAGATACTATTGTAGTTTCTGTACTGTGGTTTTTGCTATATGCACTTTGATTTATAGGATATAGTTCATTTTCTGATAAATATTTAATGATTTGTTTACTAATGACCCTTTCAAATATTTTAGATAGAAAAGGAAGTTTGGAAATAGGACGGTAGTTTTTTAGTAATTTATCATCTAGATTACTGTTTTTAGTAGGATAGTAATTGTGGCATATTTAAGGGATTTTGGAAAAATATAAGTATGTATAGATTGTGATATTATGGATTGATAAAGTTATGTGAGAGTGGGTTCTATTAAGTCGGTAAGTTTTTTAGGTAATGAATCGTTATGAGGGTAGGATGATTTACATATTTTAACTAGTATTGATATTTCATACGATGAAGGGGACTTAAAATTTAGAAAGTATGATTTAGCAGTATTGTAAAGTGGTATAATGTATATTGGAATTTTATGTTTTATATCATTAATTGATTGTACTATATTTTTTATTTTATCATCAAAAAAGTTGGCGAATATATTTGGTAGTAATTCAATCGTATATGTTGGATATCTTGTTGGACTATAATTATTTGAAAGTCTGTTAATTAATGAATATATTTTTTTAGTATTTTTCCCATATATTTTTATTTTATCTTTAATAAAGCAAGTCTTAGTATGATTTAATAATTGGCTATATTGTTTGCGAATTGTATTAAAATTATTATAGTTAAACTGGGAATTGGTTTTAGTATATATTTTTTCAAATCTTCTTAATTTTCTTTTCATAGGTTCAAGTTCATTATTATACCATGGAGAATGAGCATGGTATGTTATATTTAATCTTTTTATAGGAGCAAATTTGTCTAAAGTAGATGTTAGGCAATTATTTAGCAATAGCGATGAAAGTATATTACCTTCTAGTAAAGATAATATATTATCTATGAAATCTTTAATGTTTATTTTATTAATTGATCTATATTTTATTAACTTTACTATAGGTACATTTTTCTTAATATTGATATTAAATTTAATCATATAGTTATCAGTTATAAGTTCACCCCTTGTAATTTCAGATATATAAATTTGACTGTTTATAGATGTTAAAACTATATCTATTATATGACCATGTATATGAGTTGCGAAAGTAATATGTTGTTTAAGTGAAAGGGTTTCTATTGTTTGTTTAAAAATATTATGAGGATATTTATTTTCGTCGTAATGATAATTAAAATCACCTAATATAATTAATTTATTTAATGGTATTTTGTTAGAATATGAGTTAGTTCACTAGTAAATAATTGTGTAGGAGTAGAGGGTGGTCTATAAACTAAGAGAATATCAAATATCGATAAATGGTTTATTTTAATTTTTAAAAATAAAGCTTGGCAATTTGTTAATATGTTTATTTGAATCTACAGTCATATTATTTTTTAAAAATATCGCTACACCTCCACCAAATGTGGATGTTATCCTGTCACATCTATAGCATGTGTATATTGCAAAGTTAAAGGTTATGTCATTGATTATATCTTGGTCATTATCTGTAAGCCATGTTTCTGTAATTGTAAGTAAGTCAATATCATGTTCAATAATATATTGCGTAATGTAATCAACATTTTTCCGTACTGATCTTGCATTGCACAATGCTATAGCTAGTCATTGATTTTGTGTATTTGTATTAGATACGCTATTATTTTGTACATATCTGCTATTAGTATATAGATTATTATGATTATTATTATTATTATTTTTATTAGTATTCAATAAAGACAAAATAAATTTAACATATGATTCATTGAATTGTTTTTCTACAGAATCAGAAATATACATCGGTTTTTCATACCAATTTATTTTATTATTTATTATTGAACGTAATTCATATATGTTAGATTTATAATTAAAAACACATTTTTTTTCATTAACTAAATTGGATTTAGTTGAATGATAAAGTATTTTACCATATTTAATAATTTGTTTTGATAAAAAAGGCAGTATAAGTAATTTATTAAAATTAGAATTAATTAAATTTATTTTACGTGCCATAAAAAGTCTTTTGCTGAATAATGATGTAAATAATAGAAAAACTGTTTTATTTCCAAATTCAAAATTAGAAATAATCTGTGTTGATAGATCCAGGTACTTTAGAATATTATTTATATAATTTATATTACAGTTTGCTTTTTCTAATTACTAGTTTATATTCATTATTCTTATCTTCAGTTGATGTATTAATAGGATCCGATTTTCTCATATCATCATTAGTTTTGATTTCCTTATTATTTGCTATTATATTTTTATTACGACTATCAATTTTATTGATTCCTAAACTAATAGTATCTAATGAGTTAGTGATAGCTTCTGAATATGTTTTATAAGTAGTTGTATTTAATAATAATTTGTTCATATTACTATTAATATTTTCTAATTTAGTATCTATTGAATTAATAATATCACTTTTAATTACATTATTTACACTATCTGTTTCCATATCGGAGCATCTATTTTTAGTTACAACAATTCATTTCTTACACACGAAAGGAAAATACCCGCAATTCATTATTTCCATACCTATTTTTAAGGGTTTCATTTTATTCTATCCTGATTTTGTCACTCCATAAGCTTGTAAGCATATATAATGCAATATATCATTGCATCCAGTGCATCTTATTGATGAAGTTGTCTCCTGTTCTTTACATACAATACAATTCATAATTGGAAAATACGGAATTATTTTGATATTGTAAAATTGTATAGTTAATTATATATAAGAATAACGGTGATTTATTTATAGAAAAGACGTCCGCACTCTACGAGAGAAAAATATCGAATCAATATAGCACTATATATAACACTATATATAACACTATATATAACACTATATATAACACTATATATAACACTATATATAACACTATATATAACACTATATATAACACTATATATAACACTATATATAACACTATATATAACACTATATATAACACTATATATAACACTATATATAACACTATATATAACACTATATATAACACTATATATAACACTATATATAACACTATATATAACACTATATATAACACTATATATAACACTATATATAACACTATATATAACACTATATATAATACTATATATAACACTATATATAACACTATATATAACACTATATATAACACTATATATAACACTATATATAACACTATATATAACACTATATATAACACTATATATAACACTATATATAACACTATATATAACACTATATACAACACTATATACAACACTATATATAACACTATATATAACACTATATATAACACTATATATAACACTATATATAACACTATATATAACACTATATATAACACTATATATAACACTATATATAACACTATATATAACACTATATATAACACTATATATAACACTATATATAACACTATATATAACACTATATATAACACTATATATAACACTATATATAACACTATATATAACACTATATATAACACTATATATAACACTATATATAACACTATATATAACACTATATATAACACTATATATAACACTATATATAACACTATATATAACACTATATATAACACTATATATAACACTATATATAACACTATATATAACACTATATATAACACTATATATAACACTATATATAACACTATATATAACACTATATATAACACTATATATAACACTATATATAACACTATATATAACACTATATATAACACTATATATAACACTATATATAACACTATATATAACACTATATATAACACTATATATAACACTATATATAACACTATATATAACACTATATATAACACTATATATAACACTATATATAACACTATATATAACACTATATATAACACTATATATAACACTATATATAACACTATATATAACACTATATATAACACTATATATAATACTATATATAACACTATATATAACACTATATATAACACTATATATAACACTATATATAACACTATACATAACACTATACATAACACTATACATAACACTATACATAACACTATACATAACACTATACATAACACTATACATAACACTATACATAACACTATACATAACACTATACATAACACTATACATAACACTATACATAACACTATATATAACACTATATATAATACTATATATAACACTATATATAACACTATATATAACACTATTTATAACACTATATATAACACTATATATAACACTATATTTAACACTATATATAACACTGTATATAACACTATATATAACACTATTTATAACACTATATATAACACTATATATAACACTATATATAACACTATATATAACACTATATATAACACTATATATAACACTATATATAACACTATATATAACACTATATATAACACTATATATAACACTATACATAACACTATACATAACACTATACATAACACTATACATAACACTATACATAACACTATACATAACACTATACATAACACTATACATAACACTATACATAACACTATACATAACACTATACATAACACTATATATAACACTATATATAATACTATATATAACACTATATATAACACTATATATAACACTATTTATAACACTATATATAACACTATATATAACACTATATTTAACACTATATATAACACTATATATAACACTATATATAACACTATATAACACTATATATAACACTATATAGAACAATATATATAACACTACATATAACACTACATATAACACTATATATAACACTATTTATAACACTATATATAACGCTATATATATAACACTATATATAACACTGTATATAACACTATATATAACACTATTTATAACACTATATATAAAACTATATATATAACACCATATATAACACTATATATAACACTATATATAACACCATATATAACACTATATATAACACTATATATAACACTATATATAACACTATATATAACACTATATATAACACTATATATAACACTATATATAACACTATATATAACACTATATATAACACTATATATAACATTATATAACACTATATATAACATTATATAGAACACTATATATAACACTATTTATAACAATATATAGAACACTATGTTTAACACTATGTATAACACTATATAGACAATATATATAACACTATATATAACACTATATATAACACTATATATAACACTATATATAACACTATATATAACACTATATAGAACACTATATATAACACTATATATAACACTATATATAACACCATATAGAACACTATATATAACACTATATATAACACTATATATAACACTATATATAACACTATATATAACACCATATAGAACACTATATATAACACTATATATAACACTATATATAACACTATATATAACACTATATATAACACTATATATAACACTATATAGAACACTATATATAACACTATATATAACACTATATATAACACTATATATAACACTATATATAACACTATATAGAACACTATATATAACACTATATATAACACTATATATAACACTATATATAACACTATATATAACACTATATATAACACTATATATAACACTATATATAACACTATATAGAACACTATATATAACACTATATATAACACTATATATAACACTATATATAACACTATACATAACACTATACATAACACTATACATAACACTATACATAACACTATACATAACACTATACATAACACTATACATAACACTATACATAACACTATACATAACACTATACATAACACTATACATAACACTATATATAACACTATATATAATACTATATATAACACTATATATAACACTATTTATAACACTATATATAACACTATATATAACACTATATTTAACACTATATATAACACTATATATAACACTATATATAACACTATATAACACTACATATAACACTATATATAACACTATTTATAACACTATATATAACGCTATATATATAACGCTATATATAACACTGTATATAACACTATATATAACACTATTTATAACACTATATATAAAACTATATATATAACACCATATATAACACTATATATAACACTATATATAACACTATATATAACACCATATATAACACTATATATAACACTATATATAACACTATATATAACACTATATATAACACTATATATAACACTATATATAACACTATATATAACACTATATATAACACTATATATAACACTATATATAACACTATATATAACACTATATATAACACTATATATAACACTATATATAACACTATATATAACACTATATATAACACTATATATAACACTATATATAACACTATATATAACACTATATATAACACTATATATAACACTATATATAACACTATATATAACACTATATATAACACTATATATAACACTATATATAACACTATATATAACACTATATATAACACTATATATAACACTATATATAACACTATATATAACACTATATATAACACTATATATAACACTATATATAACACTATATATAACACTATATATAACACTATATATAACACTATATATAACACTATATATAACACTATATATAACACTATATATAACACTATATATAATACTATATATAACACTATATATAACACTATATATAACACTATATATAACACTATATATAACACTATACATAACACTATACATAACACTATACATAACACTATACATAACACTATACATAACACTATACATAACACTATACATAACACTATACATAACACTATACATAACACTATACATAACACTATACATAACACTATACATAACACTATATATAACACTATATATAATACTATATATAACACTATATATAACACTATATATAACACTATTTATAACACTATATATAACACTATATATAACACTATATTTAACACTATATATAACACTGTATATAACACTATATATAACACTATTTATAACACTATATATAACACTATATATAACACTATATATAACACTATATATAACACTATATATAACACTATATATAACACTATATATAACACTATATATAACACTATATATAACACTATATATAACACTATACATAACACTATACATAACACTATACATAACACTATACATAACACTATACATAACACTATACATAACACTATACATAACACTATACATAACACTATACATAACACTATACATAACACTATACATAACACTATATATAACACTATATATAATACTATATATAACACTATATATAACACTATATATAACACTATTTATAACACTATATATAACACTATATATAACACTATATTTAACACTATATATAACACTATATATAACACTATATATAACACTATATAACACTATATATAACACTATATAGAACAATATATATAACACTACATATAACACTACATATAACACTATATATAACACTATTTATAACACTATATATAACGCTATATATATAACACTATATATAACACTGTATATAACACTATATATAACACTATTTATAACACTATATATAAAACTATATATATAACACCATATATAACACTATATATAACACTATATATAACACCATATATAACACTATATATAACACTATATATAACACTATATATAACACTATATATAACACTATATATAACACTATATATAACACTATATATAACACTATATATAACACTATATATAACACTATATATAACATTATATAACACTATATATAACATTATATAGAACACTATATATAACACTATTTATAACAATATATAGAACACTATGTTTAACACTATGTATAACACTATATAGACAATATATATAACACTATATATAACACTATATATAACACTATATATAACACTATATATAACACTATATATAACACTATATAGAACACTATATATAACACTATATATAACACTATATATAACACCATATAGAACACTATATATAACACTATATATAACACTATATATAACACTATATATAACACTATATATAACACTATATATAACACTATATAGAACACTATATATAACACTATATATAACACTATATATAACACTATATATAACACTATATATAACACTATATAGAACACTATATATAACACTATATATAACACTATATATAACACTATATATAACACTATATATAACACTATATATAACACTATATATAACACTATATAGAACACTATATATAACACTATATATAACACTATATATAACACTATATATAACACTATACATAACACTATACATAACACTATACATAACACTATACATAACACTATACATAACACTATACATAACACTATACATAACACTATACATAACACTATACATAACACTATACATAACACTATACATAACACTATATATAACACTATATATAATACTATATATAACACTATATATAACACTATATATAACACTATATATAACACTATATATAACACTATATAACACTATATTTAACACTATATATAACACTATATATAACACTATATATAACACTATATAACACTATATATAACACTATATAGAACAATATATATAACACTACATATAACACTACATATAACACTATATATAACACTATTTATAACACTATATATAACGCTATATATATAACACTATATATAACACTATATATAACACTATATATAACACTATATATAACACTATATATAACACTATATAGAACACTATATATAACACTATATATAACACTATATATAACACTATTTATAACACTATATATAACACTATATAGAACACTATATATAACACTATATATAACACTATATATAACACTATATATAACACTATATATAACACTATATAGAACACTATATATAACACTATATATAACACTATATATAACACTATATATAACACTATATATAACACTATATATAACACTATATATAACACTATATAGAACACTATATATAACACTATATATAGCACTATATATAACACTATATATAACACTATATATAACACTATATATAACACTATATATAACACTATATATAACACTATATATAACACTATATATAACACTATATATAACATTATATAACACTATATATAACATTATATAGAACACTATATATAACACTATTTATAACAATATATAGAACACTATGTTTAACACTATGTATAACACTATATAGACAATATATATAACACTATATATAACACTATATATAACACTATATATAACACTATATATAACACTATATATAACACTATATAGAACACTATATATAACACTATATATAACACTATATATAACACCATATAGAACACTATATATAACACTATATATAACACTATATATAACACTATATATAACACTATATATAACACCATATAGAACACTATATATAACACTATATATAACACTATATATAACACTATATATAACACTATATATAACACTATATATAACACTATATAGAACACTATATATAACACTATATATAACACTATATATAACACTATATATAACACTATATATAACACTATATAGAACACTATATATAACACTATATATAACACTATATATAACACTATATATAACACTATATATAACACTATATATAACACTATATATAACACTATATAGAACACTATATATAACACTATATATAACACTATATATAACACTATATATAACACTATACATAACACTATACATAACACTATACATAACACTATACATAACACTATACATAACACTATACATAACACTATACATAACACTATACATAACACTATACATAACACTATACATAACACTATACATAACACTATATATAACACTATATATAATACTATATATAACACTATATATAACACTATATATAACACTATTTATAACACTATATATAACACTATATATAACACTATATTTAACACTATATATAACACTATATATAACACTATATATAACACTATATAACACTATATATAACACTATATAGAACAATATATATAACACTACATATAACACTACATATAACACTATATATAACACTATTTATAACACTATATATAACGCTATATATATAACGCTATATATATAACGCTATATATAACACTGTATATAACACTATATATAACACTATTTATAACACTATATATAAAACTATATATATAACACCATATATAACACTATATATAACACTATATATAACACCATATATAACACTATATATAACACTATATATAACACTATATATAACACTATATATAACACTATATATAACACTATATATAACACCATATATAACACTATATATAACACTATATATAACACTATATATAACACTATATATAACACTATATATATAACACTATATATAACACTGTATATAACACTATATATAACACTATTTATAACACTATATATATAACACTATATATAACACTGTATATAACACTATATATAACACTATATAGAACACTATATATATCACTATATGTAACACTATATAAAACACTATATAGAACACTATATATAACACTGTATATAACACTATATATAAAACTATATAGAACACTATATATATCACTATATGTAACACTATATAAAACACTATATAGAACACTATATATAACACTATATGTAACACTATATATAACACTATATATAACACTATATATAACACTATATATAACACTACATATAACACTATATATAACACTATATATAACACTATATGGAACACTATATATAACACTATTTATAACACTATATATAACACTATATATAACACTATATATAACACTATATATAACACTATATATAACACTATATATACCACTATTTATAACACTATATAGAATACTATGTTTAACACTATGCTTAACACTATACATAACACTATATATAACACTATATATAACACTATATATAACACTATATATAACACTATATAACTATATAAATTTACCAGGATATTATACCATGTACCTTTCTAATAACAATATACTGTTATTTTTTGAAGATGTCTTCTGTTTTTTTTGGGTTACTGTCTCTTTCTGAGATGATTCCTGTTGACAATAAAATAACGATAATTTTTTTTAAATCAAAATAATAGATTAAATATTATTTTTGTGTAACTATGAGATACTTGGTAATCTTGTTTTCATTCGTGATTATTTAATTATTATAATATGTACAATTTACATTGTACATATAGAAAATTGAAAAGTTTATTAAAGTGGTAATCTATGTGGTTATGTTATTATATAGTTGTGCTAGGAAATTTAGTAAGATGTATTTTTTGTTAGAGAAAAAATCTGAGTAGTTATAGCTTAGCTCATTCATTACAAAATATACTTATAATAATTCATGTTGATATACGTTCATTATAAATTATTGCCATTTTAAGGATAACATAATTATGCCCATGACAATATCAGCATTTTATATTTTAAAAATCATTAATATTCACCATATGATTCTTTCCGCCACACATATAGTATCGATACGATGCAATAATGATGCAATAATATTTATGTGAGGGAAATTCTTTAAACATTATTAATATGATATTTAGGAAACGTAGGCTATCCTTTAATGGTATAATTGGTTATATTCCGAAATAACTTAAATTGCATTACCTACTAGTTAGAAAATGAATTCCTCTATGTTACGTTTAATTTAAATTAGCCAGTTTGAACCTTCTCATAATATATGTTAAATTGTATACCAAAGTATCTAATAATCTGTCATTCCGTCATAAACCGATAGAAGCTATACGTTTTGTTTTTATGATTGACTTCTATAAAATATAACTAACCCTAATGAAATTATCCATGTCACCGTATACACATACCCCTAACATATCATATAACACTTAATAATGTTATATATTTGTGTATTGTAGATCTATTTAATCATAAAAGTGAATATGGAATAATTTTGAAAAAATAAGAACAGGCCCAATTGAATTATACTTTAAGTGTGCAATTCATCTAAAACAATTACTGGAAAACAACAACTAAATCCAATCACATTCTTCAAATATGACTCAATAGCACAAATAATACATTACACACATTTGCTAAATTACTTAGCCACAATAAAAATTAATGTATCCTCAATTCTAGGGAAATATATTTAAGTTACAAATATATATTAAATTCTATCACACTTGTTAAATTTGTATACAACTCTTTTAAGATACTTTATTTACGTATTACAAGATCATTTTATGCATATAGTATAATCTGATAATATTATATAAATATAAAATTACACATTACTGTTAATTAAATAAGAAATTTTCAATATTAAACTTGTATCCTTATTTTAGATTCTTATATGCTTTTGAGGTTTTTTATTCACATTTTAAATAAATAATAATTTGTAGTCAAGTACAAGAAGAACTTATGCAATTTGATATGGATACGAATGATTCAACTAATTCAACAAGAGCCTCTACGATTGAATACGATTTATCTGATTCAGATTATGAGCCTGACATAATGTCACATCGGAGGTACTAACCCTTCTCAAAGAGATAGTAGGACCTATACTACCATACTATTACGACGCAAAATGCCCATTTTTGATACGAAATGTCAATTTGTATTCTAATTTTTATTATTTATGTACATATTATTTTTGATATTTATTAATTATTCTCGTATATATTTTATAAATAATAAATTTATATTCATTTATTACTGAAATATACTATTAATATGCTGCTTTTTATTTTGTATATTATAAATAATATATTTAAAATTGTATTAAAAAAATAATTATACATATTTAAATTAATTTTTAAAATTATTAATATGAATTTATATTTTATAAAATTTGTCATACAGTTTCGAGACATATATTCGGTAAGTATCAAATAAAATAATATAACAAATTATTTTTACAAAATTTTTTTTTAACTAATTACAAACAATATTTTTTTTGAAAAAATCAACATAATTTATTAATTATAAATATATCATTTAAGAGAATTTAATATTTTTATGCGCAATAATTAACTTTTTGTAATAAAAATATATATAAATGTATTATATTTGAATGAATTTCGGATGGATTAAATTAATAGTTCTATCCAACTGATTCAATAAAAGGTGACATTATTTTATAAAATATATAAAAAAAATATTCCTAGAAATTTCTATAATTAACCAAACTTAAATATTTAATATATATTTTAAAAATATATTCCAATCACTAGTTATATTATTAATAATACATAAAATTTTCATATTAATATTTACACAATTACTATATATAAAATCATTTTGAATTGGCTTCCTATTCCCTTAATGTAAATTTTTCTATCTAGCCCATGTTAAACTTCTAGGCACTATCGATAGAAATCTACTTGATCAATTTCAATTTTTTTTGACAAAGTTGTTAGATATGATCATAACTTGATATACGTTTTTGAAACTAAGAGTTTAATCATAAAAAGGTCATTTACGCCCCACCCTAGCGCACGCATCTCGATATATGCTTATACTTATATACCGTATATAGTTGGTATATATATCTATATATATATATATTTATATATATTTATACTTATATATATATATATATATATATAAGTATAAATATGTATAAATATGTATATATAAATATATAGATATATATATATATATATATATGAATATATATATATATATATATATATATATATAAATATATATATATATATATATATATATATATACAGATACATATGTTTACATATTTATTATATATAAGTATAAATATATTATATAATAACTATATAGATATTAATAATATAGAATCATATACTATATATTGTATATAGCATATTTTATATATAGCTTTATTTTATTTACATTGGAAAATTTAACTATATATACATATTTATATATTAAGTATTTATATAATATAATATATTATATAAATATTTATTATATATTTAAGTTGTAGATTATTATTATATATACTAATATATATTGTATTAGCTTATATTTTATTTATAGATTTATATAGTTTTGCAGTTTTATATAGCTTTACATAGCTTTATATATCATTCTATTATTAGATTCGAAATTACAACACGTGTTTTAAAATATGTACAGGATTTAATGAATACTTTGGTTTAGTAGATTTAATGAATACTTTGAGTACTATAACAAGAACTCCCATCATATAGGATAACTCATTTTTGTATTGGGTTAGGCTTTTTGTTTGTTTCTGTGTAGTTATTTTGAATAAATTAATCTAAATTTGATGCTAGATTAAGTTCATATACTATAATTATATTATTTGGGTTTATGTTTTTGGTTTGGATTCTGTTTAGGACTTATAAGTCCTAAAACTATAGTTTTAGATTTGAGTTTAGTTTTAGGTTTGTATTTGGGTTTTGTTCTTTATAGGTTTTTTTAAAAGTAAAATAATATATATTTAATCTCGGGCTATGTTCATATAATATAATTATAATATTTTGTTTAAGTTTGGTTCTATATGGGGTTTTGAATAAATTAAAATAATTTTGATGGCAGGATATGTTCATAGACTATAATTATATTATTTGTTTTTGGGTTTGGGTTTGGTTCTGCGTAGGCTTTTTTTAGAATATATTACAATACATTTTAATGCAGAGATATATTCATATACTATAATTATAATTTGGGCATTTGAATTTTTGCTTGGTTCAGCGTGGATTTTTTAAAAATAAATTAAATTCAATTTGATGCCAGCATATGTTCATATACAATAATTATAACATTTTATTTTGGTTTTAGGTTTATTTTTGTGTTTGGATTTATATGGTCTTTTTAAAAATATATTAAAATACATTTGATGTCATGCTATGTTCACATACTATAAATATAATCTTTGGGTTTTGGTTTGGGTTTGAGTTTTGGATTGGATTTAGTTATTTGTTGGTTTTTTATATAAAATAATATAAATTTGATGCTACGGTATGTATATATACTATAATTAGAATATTCGCATTTAAGTTTTTGATTGGTTTTGATATCTATTTTTTTTAAATAAATAAAAATAAATTTAATGTTCATATAAAGTTCTAGAAAATGATATTATAGAGTTATATAACTATATATTGTATAATTTTATATATTGATTTATATGGCTTTGTATAGCATTATATAGCTTTATATTATTTATATTGGTAAGTTTAACTATATCTACATATTTATATAGTTATAATACATATACATCAAATATTTAAGTTGTAGATTAATATATATAAGTATATATATTATATATACTAATAGTATTGCGTTATATAGTATATATTGTATATAGCTTATATTTTATATATAGATTTACATAGCTTTATATATAATTCTATTATTAGATTCGAAATTACAACCTGTGTTTTAAAATATAAGTACAGGATTTAATGAAAACGTTGGTTTCTCTGCGATTAAAGTCAACTCGAATGAGATTAATAAAAATTAATAACGAATTCGGAATATTAACCCCAAAAGCTATTAGATTGCAATTTCTATAATTTATAAAAATAATATTTTTGTTTTCCTCAAAAAAGTTCATACTTGACTGTGAATTTAAAAAATGTTTCCGTTCTCCTCGGCTCTCGCGCTCGATTTCTCGACTAATATACTATATTTTCTTTAGAAACTTATACCTATATATAGACAATTGATAGAGCTACAAATCCTTCATATATATTTATATTCCATAAATCAGTTTTTAGTACCGTAAATAGGAGGTAAAGTTGAAAAATCACTTTTTTAGATTTTACTTTTTTGGAACCACTTTTCGGGTATTAATTTAATTTTTGAAAATATCTAAATCCTATGTCTTAGAGTTCGACCGTATCCTACTTTTCTTATATCGATATCGATATTTATTTAAATATATTTAGAGATAATGCACGTTATATTTTTATAAGTTTTTCTAAATCGAAATTCGAATGTCTCGAGTAAATCGATGAATCACCCAGCGCTCTCAATCTCTATATACGTATATAGGAAGGTATAGGCGAAACTAAGTTAGCGTAAACTTGAATATGAATTTAAATGTATGTATTGTATAGTACTGTTATATCGTCATAATATGATATATTAACTGCACTATAATGCTATACTATAACATTACTCCCATCATATTGTATCGGGTTCGTTTTTTTGTTTGGTTCTGTGAGTATTTTTTTTGAATAAATTAATATAAATTTGACGCCAGGTTAAGTTCATATACTATAATTATAATGTTTGGGTTACTGTTTTGCTTTGAGTTTGTTTTTAGGTTAGGATTTGAGTTTATATTTGGGTTTGAGTTTGTATTTTTATTTTTTTATGTAGTTTTTTTTGAATAAAATAATATAAATTAAATATTTAGCTATGTTCGTATATTAAAATTATAATTTTTAAGTTTGCGGTTGGGTTTGGTTCTATGTGGATTTTTTTTGGAATATATTAAAATAAAGTTGATGTCGGACTATATTCGTAAACTATAATTATAATGTATATGTTTGGATTTAGGTTTAGTGCTTTGTGGGTTTTTCTTTAAATAAATTAAAATAAATTTAACGCCAGGCTTCTATAATTATAATATTTGCATTTAGTATTTTTTGGGTTAGGTTTTATTTCTGTTTTTGAATTAGTGTTAAGTTTAGATTTAGTTTTAGATTTTTATTGGGGTTTTTTGAACAAATTATATATCTATTCGATGTCGAACCTCGTATACCTTAATTATAATTTTAGATTTGCGCATGTTTTTGGTTGTGTGAGTTTTTTTTAAGATATTAAAATAAATTTGATCCCAAGATAATTATATTTGCATTTAGGTTTTTTTTAGATTTAGGTTTGGGATTAGTTATAGATTTGGGTATTGGTTTGACTGATTGTGCTACTATACATTAACACTAATAATCAAACGACTACCCAACTACACTAATGAACTCAATATATAATCGTTAGCGTGTTACGTATACTATATATTTTACGATGCAAGGTTTCCGACTGCGTATTGGCATGTTTCCGAGTTGGTTTTTTAAAATAAATTTATTAAATTTCATGCTAGGGAATGCTCATATACTATAATTAGAATATTTGCACTTAAATTTTTGATATATAGATTTTTATATGTTATATATGTTTTTTTAAAAATTAATTTAAATAAATTTAATGTTCATCATATAATTATAATGAGCATATCATATCATTTTATTGATGTCGTAAATATGTTATATTATATTGATTTCCGATTTGGTTCATGTAAATTATTTTATTAAATACATTATATACATCCTCAGATTTGTAATATATATAAATTTATACACAGAAATTAATAGTTTAATTATTGATTGCATTCACAATGTCTTGCGCTTGTTATATATAAATAATAGAGGTTAATTCTTCTATTTGTTCACTCAATTTTTCATATTCTACTAGTAATCTTAGTAGAGATAGTAAAATCAAATCGTCCATATCCGACATAGTATACCGTAGGATTATATATTTTATCAAAATATTAATATTTATTTATAAAATATTCTTTAATCAATGATAGCCTATCATTGATAGGCATATATTGTATTCGTAGATCATTATTATGCTTATCGTGTGATCGGTTATTATAAATTTTAATATAAAGTCATTTAAAATTTACGCCCATCTTCATGTATCTTACTATTACGCCCCTTTCTATGCTGCATTACGATCATCTACGCACGTAATGTAAACATCCTATATTAGTTTGTTTACACAATACCTAATGTAAGGTTACACCATCTTTCTATTGCTATCGACACGCCCATTCGTGTATATATACGCTCGAATATTCAATAAGAATCAGTTATATTTTAACTTTAAATAAAAGTGAAATATTATATATTTACTCAACAACTTTATTAAGAACTCTATTTACATAAATATAAGGTTACCTTTTTACATTATAACAATATTAGTAGCATCATCGTAATACTTTATATTTTAACATCAAATAGTATATTAATATAACAATACTTCTATTGTAATACTTTTATAAATTTATATAATTCTAAAAGTAGTTAAAATTACTTAATTAACTCAGTTTTTATAAAATTCATTATTTCATTATTAAATCATTATTTTTAGAATGAATACCGAAGCAAAGAATATACTTGAAAATTTAAAATCTATGCAGCAAGAAGGAATTCTGACAGATTTCACTATAGAAAATAATAGAGAATCTATCAAGGTTTTAATCTATCACATTACTCATATCTAGGTAGTCTGGATATTTTATTCTATTTTTAACTATAAACTTTAGCCCAGTAAGTCCTGTTCAATTTTATGGGTTCTTGGGTGTTTGTAAACATAGAAATACTATAACTATATATAACACATAGACTAATTTAAATATATATATATATAAAGTAATTTCTATTATACATTTATATTACCTAAACAATGAAAACCAGAGTTATAAATAGAATACATTCCTAAGATCAAAGTTCAGTTACTCAGTAATATAAATATGATATGAAGTGAAGATAACATCAACACTGTATCATATCATACATATTTAGACAACTGGATGAATTCATGTATTATATCACATCTTATAGTATATTATATAACATTACATTATAATAAGTAATGTAATAATATATTAAATAAACATAGGAATGATTTAAATAAATATATTTAACACTTACACTTTATAAGATTAATACAATTTAGTCATTTGGTTACTAGTAAAGTATTTACATTATGTTTATAATGAGTTAATAATTATATTTATTGTAAATTATTTATTAACCATATAAGGAACTATTATTTATTGATCTAACTTCTATTACATCATATGAACAGGTTCACAGAAATGTGTTGGCTGCCAGCAGTCAATACTTTAAAGCTATGTTTCTCACAAAGATGAAGGAGTCTGCTGAACAACTCGTAGCATTTCATTATAAGAAAGACATGTTCCAGCTTGTCTTAGACTACTTCTATTCTGGAGAAATCCATATTAATGAAGATAACTTTGCTGGTGTTATGGAAATCTCACATTATTTACAGGTTTAATATTCACTCGTTAAGGAATGCATTGTATTTAATAAAATCTAATAATAACTCATTGTCTTTCTTTTTACGTTTAAATTACTTAATTATTAAATTATAACTTTTGAATATATTATTAACATTTTTATTATCTATTTAACTTTTATTAAATTATTAATATTTAAGTATATGACAATTAACACTTTATTTAATACTAAAGATAAAATCAGTAGTGTAATATTTAATAATTAATCTAATTAGCTAATTAATGATTTATTGTGATATAAATTGATATTTGCATACAACTAACACTACAACTAATGTGAATGCAGGTAGATGCTATTGTAAAGAGATGCAATGAATTCATTTGCAAATATCTACTAAAGAACCCCTCGTCTCCTTTGCTGGAGTATATTTACACTTATGAGATGGGGATATCTCCAGAAGAGATTCTTCTGAAAGTAAAGTCTCAGCTAGAGTCTGTGTACACAGAAACTCTAGAGAAGTATGTGTTTCTGCGGACTACATTTACACTATTATTAACTATAATAAGTAATAGAGAATTAAATACTAGGGATGAGTACGCTATAGTAAAGTGTGTAGTAATGTGGGTACTATATGATGTAGAAGATAGACTAACACATGCCAACTCATTGTTAGAACTTGTAGATTGTGGTCTTTGTAGTAAAAGTATGATGTTAGAGAATAAATCTATTAATACAAATGTTCCATTGTTAGACAAACTCCTACAACAATTACACATAAAAATCTCTATTTTAAATGATAACTGTACCAAGGGTTTAATTAAACATTACGGGGTAGAGAGAATCAATGCTATAGAAGTGCCTAGAGAAGTGCCTGGAGCCATTAAGTCTAGTTCTAAGTCTCTATGCCATGTGTCAGAAGATGGCATATACAACACTGCCACTAAAGAGAGACTAGTGCAATATAACTTTGGTGTAGTTGATTATGTAATCTATACAACTAAAGAATTGTTATTCATCTTCTCATATAGTGATGGTAAAATGTATAAATATAACAATGCCACTAAAGAAGTAGTTGTGTGTAGTTACCCAACAATCTATTGCTTTGACTGGTTACCAACTGTTAATGAAACATCAGATGGTAGATTAGTTGTTATTGGAGGCAGTAGGAGTAATGTGAGCTATAGTAATGAAGTGAGATATTATGACATAACTAATGACTCATGGAGTAAAGGTCAAAGTTTACCTTATGCTGTAGGTTGTCATACAACTGTAGTAGATGGAGATGACATTTATGTTATTGGTGGTGTTAATGTTAATAAAGTAATACGTTATAGGAATGGCACATGGCAGACTTTATCTCCTTTATTAAACAATAGAGATTGTCATATAGCTGTATTAGATGGTAAATGTATTTATGTATATGGAGGTTATACTAGAACTGATGGGGAATATTACGACATCTCTACTGACCAGTGGTCAGTTATTGATAATGCTGTGTACAAAAGTATTAACTGTTATAATTCTGTTATTGATGTAAACAAACGTTTATTGTACACATGTGAAGGTGATAATGTATATTCTATTTCATTAGACAAAAACATTAAATCTTTAGTATATGAAAATGTATCTTGTCGTTGTTTAGTCCTAATGCATGTGTGAGTTATTATTATTATCTAGTTTTGTCAATAAATAATAAACTTTACTTCAATTGTTCTTTCTTACACTTTATATAAAATTCCTTTAGCATTGTTTTGTAATGCAATAATTTAATGAAATTCTCATCTGCATAATTTAATTAATTAAATAAAGTTTTTATTCTAAAAAAAAGAGTTTTTATGTAACTTTCAAATTAATTGAAATATAAATATTATTGTATAAATTCTAAATTGCCCAATAATATAAATAATATAATTTATCTATTTTTAGATAAACTTATTATATGTTAATATATGTGATATCCTTAATTGGGTTTTAAAAAAAAGATAAATAAATAGTCTGAATTTTAGTCAATTATTCTGATAATTAATTTACTACACATAATTTGAAATAAACATACTATCAATTCTAAGAATCTGACCAATCACAGTAAAGAAACATATCCCTAGATTAAAAGTAAATAAATAAGTTATTTCATTCATAAATGTATTGCATTATTAGATATGATATGAATTTTATATTACATAAGAAAGTCTCAATATAACATTGGATGTTTAATTATAATGTATACTATTGTTACATATAATATGTTAAACTTATATTTAACCCAGTACATATTGATATAGAATATATATTTTAATATTATACTTATCTTGTATTAATATATTTAGTTATATATAACTATATTACTGTATACAGTAATATATATACAAATCATACCTCGTCTTGTGTAGTCCGCAGTGTATTTAGATATAACTTAGCATTAACTAATATCTCTGAATATTAATCTCTACAGTTATAAATTATAGTTAAGTATATCTGTATGTTGTATTAAATAGATAATTGCAATAGTCATTTAATCATATGAAGGAAGCAGTAGTTTATAAAGAGATGATTGTATATTCTTTTGTTATTTTCTATCAAATATAAATTAATTCATATTATTATGTTAGTTATTAAATATATAGTAAATATATATCCTAATGTTAAGATATTTTACTACATTATAGAACAAGCAGAGACCATTTGACACATTCTAATTTGTCTGTTATATCCTTTGTATAGCTTAACGGATACTTTATTTGCTAAGTTGATGTAGACCTCTTTACTTAAGTCTTTGTCATTATCAAGTGACATCTCCTTGACGTGCGGAGTTCTTCCCATTGTTATATTACATAATATTAACCATTATTTCCTTCGACAGCATTCAGTACAGTAGGATCCTAGTGAGAGGCAGATCTAGTGGTTTCTACAAAAGTTACGAGATGGCATATTTTGTTGAGTCCGTTATGAAGTTATCTTTATCTTCTCTTTAATTGAATTTAAATGTTTTACATTTACTTTATTATCTCTTAACAAGATGAGAATATATGTGTTAGTTGAGCATTATCTGACTTCTTGGCTGTCCTGCGGATACATATATTACAACCCCTCTAACATAGCCAACACATCGTTAGGTTGACTTAATCGCAGTAGATTTGTCGGAGTATGTTGTAAAATAAGATTTACATTCTTATCCGAAGGAATGAGCTTATAAGTACATGACTTCATTGTCTTAGTCAAAGGCGGGATGTTGGATGTTGTCTATCATAGGATGTTAACGACTAGCTATTGCTCGTGTACTTTATGTGTGTAGTGTGGTTTAAAACGCAGGTGCTACGGAGTTAATAATAAACCTAGTTATATATGCAAGTTTAGTTGTGCGACACGACATTTACGTGCAAAGTTAATAAGTGATAATGTACAGATAACGGCCCAGTATATAGCAACAGATCACGAGATGTGTGATCATGCGTGACGGTAATTTAGATGATGTAATCAGTCTGTAAGATACACACGCATTCTACAGAAAGATGATATATATTTCATAGACATCAACATGACTAATAGCATAAATTAAGTAGCTTGGACTGAATTAAATAGCATTTCCCTAAGTGATAAGTAGTTCAAAACTTGACCTACTCTCTTCCTTCCCGTAGTTGACCACTATATTGACCACTATATTTGCCACCGTGTATCATTAGAGGTCACCAATATGTTATGAATATGATTTTACCTATATTACCACTAGTTTAACATTCTAACTTACTTTACTCCTTGGTTAAGTTGATTAGTAGTTACAATATCTCCGAGTACTTCCGTACACATTTACAGTAACATTCAGCTAATATTAGGAATAATATACATAACTTTTCTTAGATGTGACAATAGTAAATTACACTACCGCCTTCGCCTTTTCTGAATGTGTTGCTATTGTACACTCAAATACTACATATCCTATATACAGAAGGGCCAGTGCACTGGGAGGCTACATGGACACATCGCTTAAACTTATTTCTTTATCTTCACTTTCATTGAAAACTCTCGCAGTTTATTGAACGCGTTCAGCCTATTTATGATTTCTATGTAATCGCTTGCCTACATTAATATATCTGTAACTATAATATAAAGGACCCTAAGTACGACTAATTACACTTGAATTAACCTAGCAAAGGAAGTTAACATCGTCATACTTTATGAACTCGAGGTAAATTAATCCCTCAATATATTAGTGTTAATACCCTTAAAGTCACATCGTACCATTACCTACCCGACATAATATGCAGTCTCAAGACTCCTCAGTTGATGTGACCTTCTCTCTTAACACCGTTATTAGTGGTGCCTTGATAGCTAAGTATTTAAGAGTTAGGCTTTGGAGAGGTGAGATAAAATTAGAAATATCTATATATAGAATTAAACTTTCTAATCTATATCAAACTACTCTAAAACTTCAACAAAAAGTTATACTAACTTTATTCTCACAAGTATGAACATACTCAACTTCTCAGTAGTTAATAAAAAGTTCTCTAATCTACTGATAAAGAAAAGTATTATAATGATAATATATTGCAATCCCTATTATTATTCCATCCATCCTGATCAGAAGAATTCTGGGCATGTCAAACATATCCAGTGGTAACATCCCTTAGTCTAAATCCTAGGTAGTGAGATAGACTAGATTGGTAGGTAATCAAGATAAGGCAGTCTTTTTCTTAACATAGCAGAAGTGTTCAGTTCCATAAACACGCAACTAGTATAGGATGTGGATATCATGTCCTTAATGGAATAAACTAAATGTATGGATAATATGTAATTGTATGATTAATGGTCCTGATTATATCAACGTATTTTGACTAACTTGCCCAACTCGGATAATACTCATCTATTAACAAATATACACCGGTGTTTTGTAGGTTCTAGAACACATTCTAATTCATATTATGTAAAGTTGCACATAATTACATGTTGCTAGGGTAAGACTTCATGACAGGGTTATATAATGTTAGCATATATCTCATAAGTTAATCAATTACTGGAGATATAATATTGATATACATAATACATTGTCAACTGCTACATATTTATATAATATTTCATGAGTTACATTTTCCCAATGGGTAGTTCTTGTATTATCTTTATTTTCTGAAGTATATATTAATATATTATTGTTATTATTAATTTATTTATTGAGATTCAACAACAAAATAAGAAGAAGGAAATTCAAAAGTTAACTTTAATTAATTATTAATTAATACAGAATAATAAAAGAAATGCTAGAGTAACTCTTTATAATATATACACCAAATGTATCACTTGGTGCATATAACAAGTTAAATGTTATAACCTGTGTGCTGCTATATATAATTAGTTTGAAACGCATTAAGATCTTATTTGTATCATAATTCAATTAATAATAAACAAAACAACTATTTATTTACAAAATAAAATATTTATAAATTAGCAATTATTATTTTCTAAGAATTTACTTATTTGATTTTAAATTTAATATTATTTAGTTGATTGTGTGAATTAAATACAAATCATAACATCGATAAAAGTATATTTTAAGTTGACCAAATGAATACTTTTGCATGTATATATAAAATAATATGACAACGAAGTTTTAACATATATAACTTATGAAATACAAAAACTGTTTATTCAAATAAACTGAAATGAACAATTAAAACAAAAGAGTGTCAATGACAATATCATTGAAGAAATCAATATATTCTAAAAAGATGAACATGACTCTAACTTAAGGCATTTCATGATTACCACAGAGAAGAATAACATCGCATCTGTTATAAAACAAGACAATGATGACCAATAAAAATGTCGATATTAGGAGCGACCTTTGTATTGAGCCATTTTACAATACATGATAATTAGTAACTCTGATATTGTAATAAACTAATTACCCCTATGTACAACAATCATCTTAACATATATAAAAAATACATTTTGTATTAATTAATTTTTTCAATTATATACCAATGGCGTGGTCCTTATAGGTCACGTTTTGATTGTAGACAAGAGTAGAGGGTTTTGTTATGCGTCTATATTTGTTTGCATTATGCATTTTTAGATCTTGAAGTTTTATGAGAGTGTTATATTGTATGTTAGTCTTTACAGTGTTTAGTTGAAGAAACAGTTACACGGGTGTCTACGTATTCCTGTGAGCGTATTTCTCCACGATATCAACTTTTTTTATATTCACTTTTTATAGTCTGCATTTGATGTTCTATGAATGCATTTGATTGCGGATATTACGGGCTCGATGTTATGCGTTTAAATTCCTAATCATTTGCAAATTGTGCGAATATTGGGGTGGAGAATTGTGGGCCGTTATCGGAGTGTATGATTTGTAGGGTATCGAACATGGAAAATGTGTCTTTGTATTTTGCTATGATTGTTGTGCTAGAAGTGGATATTGGTAGATTGTGAATGATTGGAGAAATAATAGACAATTCATAGGAAATATTGATTGTTTAAATAGAAGACTGCGACCGTTTTCCATGGACCATGGGGGAATAACTCTAGGTATTGATGGAGGTTTCCAGGTGAACGTTCTTTTTCTTGATGAATATCGCATGATGATATATTAATTCAAAGGTCGTATTTCCTTTTTTAAGCGTGAACGACCTCTGGGTCATCTTTGGGTTATGGACGGAAAACATATGGGTTTATCATCTTGAAGCAAAACTACTCATAAGTCTATTCCGCAAGCGTCTACTTTAATTGTTTTTGGCTTGCGAATGTCATAATAAGACAATGAAGATTGTTAAGAAATAACGTAGAAATAACAACGGCCCAATATCAGGCACGAGCGTCTAGTTTTAAGAATATGTTAACATTACATAATAGGTGGAGTATCTCCTATAATGTCCTTTGGGTGTAATGCGGATGGCTTAAGGCTTCGTTTAAATCTTTGGGATCTAGGCATATTCTTATTCTTTCCAGTTACCCATTGTTTAGGTTCAGATATGTGTGCGACGACACCTCGAGATGTCATTAGTTTCAGTTCATGCTCTACTTCGTAGCGGATATTTATGGGGACTCTCCTTGCTGTATGGATTACAGTTGGTATATTCAGTTTATTTATATGTGCGCGATGCCTGGAAAAGACGGGGTAACGCGATAGTAGTATTGGTAAATCTAGGTTGTGGTAATCGTCGGTGGATAAGTGGGGGTATGGGGTGTACAATGCACACTGTATATTTAGATATATGTATATTGGGCTTGTCCGGTGTATATCGGGGAGGACTTGGGATGCGAGTGTTTGTTAAATTGTAAAGTTAAAAGTGATGAGATTGAGGATATGGCAGGAAGGGAGTCCTATAATAGGTGAACTTCTGGTATTGGCGATGTAAAATTCTTTATAGTTCGACCAATATATCTAGTTTCGTCATTTTTGGGGACGATAACGTCTTTTTCTATGGGAATTAATTCGGCAGCTAGAATTGCTTTGCGGACTTCGGTTAATGAGATTCCTCCGATAAACTTGTCGAGAATGACGTCATCAGGTGTGCTGTATTTACACTTACCAGCTATTTCTCTTACTCCGTTTACGAATTGAGTTAACGACTCAGCTGTTAGTTGCATGGTCTTCAATAATACTTGGCGGTGTACGAGTGGATTAACTTTTGAAAATAGCACTTCTTCTAACATATTCCAGATGCAATGTAGGTTTTTTTTTCTTTGTTTCAGTTTTATTATATTCGTCATAGATCTCAACGCTTGTATCTGCCATGTATAATATAATTTATAGCAAATAGTAATATATGGTTATGTATCATGTAACAATAAGTATATGTATATGTTATGTATAGGTATGTTATATTAAATAGATATGTATTTTATGTTTTTATGTTATTTATACATATTAGTATTATAAATGATACATTTTTTTGGTCTAGTTTTGTTATATTTTTATATATATATATATATATGTTAGTCTAGTTGTGCTATTTATATATATATATAAATATATATATATATATATATATATATATATATATAAAGTGTATATATAGATTATATATACATCTATATGACTAAAATGTAAATATGTAAGATTACGACCTCGAAATTAAATATTTACTTTATACCAAGAAATTATGATGGATATGAAAACGAACTTCCTAATAATTCTAATATTCAATTTATACATCGTCATATATTCCATAATAATAATTATATTGATATCGATGTGTCATTTGATGGCACATATCTAACTCACGTTTTCAGTAGTTTATTTGGTGTATACACTGTGATTGAGGTGTCAACCCGTTTAGTAGTCAACTTTGTAGTTTTTAATGTTGGAATTATTAATATTATGTTATTATTATACAAATTATTATCATTATTACATTATATTTGTACACCATAATAAACTAATTGATTATATTTAATCCTTAAAAAATAGAATACATGTGTTAAAACATTATTATATATTATCTTTGAGGGCGTTTTTGACATTATATTTAAATTTTGTACAGCATTTGCTAAAGCATTTTGTTTATAAACTGACTATTTAGAAAATGTCATAGATTGTTTATTATATATAGATAGAAATAATAATAAAACAGTTTATAAAAATATGATTTTATCAATTCGCATTAATTGTGCTGAATTTTGACCAACAAATATTTAGGATATAATTTAGTTGTCTTGTCAATCTTATCATAATAATATATTATATTATAATTGAATACATTAATTATTCAGACTAGTAGTTTACAACATTAGAGGTATTTAAAAAATGATTATTTACATATGAGATTTCAATGCAGCGGATACCATTTAAGTATACATCTAGCTAAAGTCCACAACTCTAAATAACATCAAAGACGGTAATACATGTGAGATATTTATAGTTATTGATAATGTTGAGTAATATATTATACTATAAATAAATAACATAAAATACCACTTTACAATATATTGAAAATTATAATTTAATTATTTATTATTTACTATATGTAGTATATTTATGTTTATAAAATATTATATTTTAGTATCAGGATCTGTTTACATCGATTTGAATATGTGAGTTTAATAAATTATTTATTATAAAATGTAGAGTATAATGTATATACATAATATTTAAATAGTTTAGTATTATATTCCATTGTAAGGGTATAGGTTATATTCCTATATTTGATGTTATATCAATAGTATTGTAAATTAATTTTTGTTATATAATTTTTGTTCTTTACATAGATTAATATGATGTAGTTAATAACTAATATTTAATAAAGTATAATATAAAACATGTAATTGATAATAGTGCATTTCAATAAATAATAATATAAAATAATGTCTACATATTTTCAATAGAAATTAATTAATAATAAAAAAATAACAAATATGAATATAATTTAACTGCAATTACTCGAGATAATTGATATGACATAATTATATCTAATTTCTAATTAAATTTGTAAAAAACTAATGAGATTATTATAATAAGAAATATTCATATATTTATGATATTTTATAATAATTATATTAACACTAATATATATAAATTCATATTTTTATAATAATCATAAATTAATTTTATAAATATATGATTATTATGATCTATATTCGTTAAAAAAGACATGATATGATCCAGAATTATACTAATATTAAGAAAATAAATGATTAGTTATTGTAAAGTAATTGAATATATTGAGAATATATCGGAATTAGTTTTGCTATATATATATATATATATATATATATACATATATATATATATATATATATATATATATATATATATATATTACATATGGATATATAAACAGTTATTTTACTAAAATAATTTTACATTTAAAATTTGAATTTATTCTTTATTAATATTGAATGGAATATTACTATATATTAAATTATTAATATTACGGTAGTAATTTATTTATATAGTTAAACAATATATAGATAAACTCTATTTATAATATATCATATATATGATATATATATAATACTCTTAATAATGTAATACCATATATTATACAATTTTAGATCTCATTAAAATCAGTAATAGTATCTATAATAATATATTTATGTGTGGATGAACAATGGACATTGACCAATCATCTTCTATAATAATATAATACGAGTTCAGAAAATCTATTTATATTTATTTAATGCGGGGGAACGAAAAAAAAGTCGAAAATAATTTTATTAGTATAATAAATTAAGTATTCGAAAATACGGTTTTCGAATAAAATTCGGATTTTTCTAATTTTCCCCCCCGACCTCCCCGGGCCGAAGAGAAATATAATAGCGTCTAAAAAAGTCGGAAAAATTGAATATTAGTATAATAAATTAAGTATTCGGAATTTTCTAGAGCCCCGATAGTACTCCGAAAGTTTAGAAAATTTGCGTCCCGCTAGATACGGGTATCGGCTACGACTTAGGATCTCTATATTTTTAGATTTCGTTTCTATTAGTACGCCGATACCGATCTAATTACACCCGACTAGCCTATTCTAAGCGCTATTATATACGTGGCTGATATCATACTCCAGACAGAAATTAACGTTTTATTTGGCGTGCGTTACTTACTCGATAGTTTATCGGCGATTACTCGATAACCGTTGGAGATTATTAAAATCCGAATACGGATTCGGAATCCTCGCCCCTAAGTCTATAAGGTAGCCATTCGAGATTATCGAATTTATCGATTTATAATAAAAAAAAGTATAAAAACGCCCGCAAACGAGTTTTCAACGTTTCATATTTTCCATTATACAGGCGTATGTAAATCTTATCCTTGATCTAGGTCAATTAATCCAGCATCGCGATGTCTCATTTAATGAATCTAATGTATAATATAGATGCGCATGTTAGGGTGGAGCGTCGGTTACAAAACATATATGTTTATATAGAATATTAAAGATAATCATGAATAAGATATTTCTATAATATTACTTTTTTTTTTGGTTAGCCCAAATCGTTATTGATTATAAAATTTTGAACTTTAAAAAATTCTATTTTGTTATATTTATATTCGAAAATGTATTTACGCATGCGCAGAAAATAATAAATGTTTTGTTTATTAAAAATTCAAATTTTAAAATTATTTACATTATACATTATATACATTTACTCCTTATTTATTCATCATGAACTTGAGAAATGCGAACGATTTTAAAGGCAAATTTGAATCTTGCTTAATTTGAATCTTTAGCAAATTTGCAAATTTGAATCTTTAGGGTTAATGTCAAGTTATAAATTGCCAACATATTTAGATATTGCCAAACATTATCTATTTATTTTTACAAATAAAAAAACGACTTTGGCGGCAACTACTGATCGAATACTTGAAATTTGGTTTTCGGCATCTATTCCATCGATACATCGGCGATGCGTATTACAGAAAATCGAACGATATATAAAGATAATTAATACATTATGGAAAGATGTATCTAAGCATATATTTGAGGCAAAATTGAAAATCCACATTGAAAAATATAATATACTCTTTGATATATGCTCATGTAAATGTAGAGATTATGACATGTGTAGATATAGTATAAAGGAAAAAAGAATATCGTTTGCCGAAATTGTATTTTTTATAGATCAGAGAACAGAAAGGAGAATGCATATTAATATAGATAGAACTGTTCCTACAACACCACAAAGCAGAATTGCATCAACTAGAAAGTAAGTTCATATATAATATGTTTGTAATAAAAATTATATTTAAATTTGTATACAACTCTTTTAAGATACTTTATTTACGTATTACAAGATCATTTTATGCATATAGTATAATCTGATAATATTATATAAATATCAAATTACACATTACTGTTAATTAAATAAGAAATTTTCAATATTAAACTTGTATCCTTATTTTAAATTCTTATATGCTTTTGAGGTTTTTTATTCACATTTTAAATAAATAATAATTTGTAGTCAAGTACAAGAAGAACTTATGCAATTTGATGTGGATACGAATGATTCAACTAATTCAACAAGAGCCTCTACGATTGCATACGATTTATCTGATTCAGATTATGAGCCTGACATAATGTCACATCGGAGGTACTAACCCTTCTCAAAGAGATAGTAGGACCTATACTACCATACTATTACGACGCAAAATACCCATTTTTGATACGAAATATCAATTTGTATTCTAATTTTTATTATTTATGTACATATTATTTTTGATATTTATTAATTATTCTCGTATATATTTTATAAATAATAAATTTATATTCATTTATTACTGAAATATACTATTAATATGCTGCTTTTTATTTTGTATATTATAAATAATATATTTAAAATTGTATTAAAAAAATAATTATACATATTTAAATTAATTTTTAAAATTATTAATATGAATTTATATTTTATAAAATTTGTCATACAGTTTCGAGACATATATTCGGTAAGTATCAAATAAAATAATATAACAAATTATTCTTACAAAATATTTTTTTAACTAATTACAAACAATATTTTTTTTGAAAAAATCAACATAATTTATTAATTATAAATATATCATTTAAGAGAATTTAATATTTTTATGCGCAATAATTAACTTTTTGTAATAAAAATATATATAAATGTATTATATTATTATATTTGAATGAATTTCGGATGGATTAAATTAATAGTTCTATCCAACTGATTCAATAAAAGGTGACATTATTTTATAAAATATATAAAAAAAATATTCCTAGAAATTTCTATAATTAACCAAACTTAAATATTTAATATATATTTTAAAAATATATTCCAATCACTAGTTATATTATTAATAATACATAAAATTTTCATATTAATATTTACACAATTACTATATATAAAATCATTTTGAATTGGCTTCCTATTCCCTTAATGTAAATTTTTCTATCTAGCCCATGTTAAACTTCTAGGCACTATCGATAGAAATCTACTTGATCAATTTCAATTTTTTTGACAAAGTTGTAGATATGATCATAACTTGATATACGTTTTTGAAACTAAGAGTTTAATCATAAAAAGGTCATTTACGCCCCACCCTAGCGCACGCATCTCGATATATGCTTATATATATATATATATATATATTATATATATTATATATATATATATATATATATATATATATATATATATTATATATGTATATATATATATATACAGATACATATGTTTACATATTTATTATATATAAGTATAAATATATTATATAATAACTATATAGATATTAATAATATAGAATCATATACTATATATTGTATATAGCTTTATTTTATTTACATTGGTAAATTTAACTATATATACATATTTATATATCAAGTATTTATATAATATAATATATTATATAAATATTTATTATTTAAGTTGTAGATTAATATATATAAGTATATTTATTATATATACTAATATATATTGTATTAGCTTATATTTTATTTATAGATTTATATAGTTTTGCAGTTTTATATAGCTTTACATAGCTTTATATATCATTCTATTATTAGATTCGAAATTACAACACGTGTTTTAAAATATGTACAGGATTTAATGAATAATTTGGTTTAGTAGATTTAATGAATACTTTGAGTACTATAACGAGAACTCCCATCATATAACTCATTTTTGTATTGGGTTAGGCTTTTTGTTTGTTTCTGTGTAGTTTTTTTTTGAATAAATTAATCTAAATTTGATGCTAGATTAAGTTCATATACTATAATTATATTATTTGGGTTTATGTTTTTGGTTTGGATTCTGTTTAGGACTTATAAGTCCTAAAACTATAGTTTTAGATTTGAGTTTAGTTTTAGGTTTGTATTTGGGTTTTGTTCTTTATAGGTTTTTTTAAAAGTAAAATAATATATATTTAATCTCGGGCTATGTTCATATAATATAATTATAATATTTTGTTTAAGTTTGGTTCTATATGGAGTTTTGAATAAATTAAAATAATTTTGATGGCAGGATATGTTCATAGACTATAATTATATTATTTGTTTTTGGGTTTGGGTTTGGTTCTGCGTAGGCTTTTTTTAGAATATATTACAATACATTTTAATACAGAGATATATTCATATACTATAATTATAATTTGGGCATTTGAATTTTTGCTTGGTTCAGCGTGGATTTTTTAAAAATAAATTAAATTAAATTTGATGCCAGCATATGTTCATATACAATAATTATAACATTTTATTTTGGTTTTAGGTTTATTTTTGTGTTTGGATTAATATGGTCTTTTTAAAAATATATTAAAATACATTTGATGTCATGTTCACATCTATGTTCACATACTATAAATATAATGTTTGGGTTTTGGTTTGGGTTTGAGTTTTGGATTGGGTTTAGTTATTTGTTGGTTTTTTATATAAAATAATATAAATTTGATGCTACGGTATGTATATATACTATAATTAGAATATTCGCATTTAAGTTTTTGATTGGTTTTGATATATATTTTTTTTAAATAAATAAAAATAAATTTAATGTTCATATAAAGTTCTAGAAAATGATATTATAGAGTTATATAACTATATATTGTATAATTTTATATATTGATTTATATGGCTTTGTATAGCATTATATAGCTTTATATTATTTATATTGGTAAGTTTAACTATATCTACATATTCATGTAGTTATAATACATATACATCAAATATTTAAGTTGTAGATTAATATATATAAGTATATATATTATATATACTAATAGTATTGCGTTATATAGTATATATTGTATATAGCTTATATTTTATATATAGATTTACATAGCTTTATATATAATTCTATTATTAGATTCGAAATTACAACCTGTGTTTTAAAATATAAGTACAGGATTTAATGAAAACGTTGGTTTCTCTGCGTTTAAAGTCAACTCGAATGAGATTAATAAAAATTAATAACGAATTCGGAATATTAACCCCAAAAGCTATTAGATTGCTATTTCTATAATTTATAAAAATAATATTTTTGTTTTCCTCAAAAAAGTTCATACTTGACTGTGAATTTTAAAAATGTTTCCGTTCTCCTCGGCTCTCGCGTTCGATTTCTCGACTAATATACTATATTTTCTTTAGAAACTTATACCTATATATAGACAATTGAGATTTACAAATCCTTCATATATATTTATATTCCATAAATCCAGTTTTTAGTACCGTAAATAGGAGGTAAAGTTGAAAAATCACTTTTTTAGATTTTACTTTTTTGGAACCACTTTTCGGGTATTAATTTAATTATTTTTGAAAATATCTAAATCCTATGTCTTAGAGTTCGACCGTATCCTACTTTTCTTATATCGATATCGATATTTATTTAAATATATTTAGAGATAATGCACGTTATATTTTTATAAGTTTTTCGAAATCGAAATTCGAATGTCTCGAGTAAATCGATGAATCACCCAGCGCTCTCAATCTCTATATACGTATATAGGAAGGTATAGGCGAAACTAAGTTAGCGTAAACTTGAATATGAATTTAAATGTATGTATTGTATAGTACTGTTACATCGTCATAATATGATATATTAACTGCACTATAATGCTATACTATAACATTACTCCCATCATATTGTATCGGGTTCGTTTTTTTGTTTGGTTCTGTGAGTATTTTTTTTGAATAAATTAATATAAATTTGACGCCAGGTTAAGTTCATATACTATAATTATAATGTTTGGGTTACTGTTTTGCTTTGAGTTTGTTTTTAGGTTAGGATTTGAGTTTATATTTGGGTTTGAGTTTGTATTTTTATTTTTTTATGTAGTTTTTTTTTGAATAAAATAATATAAATTAAATATTTAGCTATGTTCGTATATTAAAATTATAATTTTTAAGTTTGCGGTTGGGTTTGGATCTATGTGGATTTTTTTTAGAATATATTAAAATAAAGTTGATGTCGGACTAAATTCGTAAACTATAATTATAATGTATATGTTTGGATTTAGGTTTAGTGCTTTGTGGGTTTTTCTTTAAATAAATTAAAATAAATTTAACGTCAGGCTTCTATATAATTATAATATTTGCATTTAGGATTTTTTGGGTTAGGTTTTATTTCTGTTTTTGAATTAGTGTTAAGTTTAGATTTAGTTTTAGATTTGAATTGGGGTTTTTTGAACAAATTATATATATATTCGATGTCGAACCATATTCGTATACCTTAATTATAATTTTAGATTTGCGCATGTTTTTGGTTGTGTGAGTTTTTTTTAAGATATTAAAATAAATTTGATCCCAAGATAATTATATTTGCATTTAGGTTTTTTTTAGATTTAGGTTTGGGATTAGTTATAGATTTGGGTATTGGTTTGACTGATTGTGCTACTATACATTAACACTAATAATCAAACGACTACCCAACTACACTAATGAACTCGATATATAATCGTTAGCGTGTTACGTATACTATATATTATACGATGCAAGGTTTCCGACTGCGTATTGGCATGTTTCCGAGTCGGTTTTTTAAAATAAATTTATTAAATTTCATGCTAGGGAATGCTCATATACTATAATTAGAATATTTGCACTTAAGTTTTTGATTGGTATATATAGATTTTTATATGTTATATATGTTTTTTTTAAAATTAATTTAAATAAATTTAATGTTCACCATATAATTATAATGAGCATATCATATCATTTTATTGATGTCGTAAATATGTTATATTATATTGATTTCCGATTTGGTTCATGTAAATTATTTTATTAAATACATTATATACATCCTCAGATTTGTAATATATATAAATTTATACACAGAAATTAATAGTTTAATTATTGATTGCATTCACAATGTCTTGCGCTTGTTATATATATATAATAGAGGTTAATTCTTCTATTTGTTCACTCAATTTGTCATATTCTACTAGTAATCTTAGTAGAGATAGTAAAATCAAATCGTCCATATCCGACATAATATACCGTAGGATTATATATTTTATCAAAATATTAATATTTATTTATAAAATATTCTTTAATCAAGAATAGCCTATCATTGATAGGCATATATTATATTCGTAGATCATTATTATGCTTATCGTGTGATCGGTTATTATAAATTTTAATATAAAGTCATTTAAAATTTACGCCCATCTTCATGTATCTTACTATTACGCCCCTTTCTATGCTGCATTACGATCATCTACGCACGTAATGTAAACATACTATATTAGTTTGTTTACACAATACCTAATGTAAGGTTGCACCCGCTTTCTATTGCTATCGACACGCCCATTCGTGTATATATACGCTCGAATATTCAATAAGAATCAGTTATATTTTAACTTTAAATAAAAGTGAAATATTATATATTTACTCAACAATTTTATTAAGAACTCTATTTACATAAATATAAGGTTACCTTTTTACATTATAACAATAGTAGTAGCATCATCGTAATACTTTATATTTTAACATCAAATAGTATATTAATATAACAATACTTCTATTGTAATACTTTTATAAATTTATATAATTCTAAAAGTAGTTAAAATTACTTAATTAACTCAGTTTTTATAAAATTCATTATTTCATTATTAAATCATTATTGTTAGAATGAATACCGAAGCAAAGAATATACTTGAAAATTTAAAATCTATGCAGCAAGAAGGAATTCTGACAGATTTCACTATAGAAAATAATAGAGAATCTATCAAGGTTTTAATCTATCACATTACTCATATCTAGGTAGTCTGGATATTTTATTCTATTTTTAACTATAAACTTTAGCCCAGTAAGTTCTGCTTAATTTGTATGAGTTCTTGGTGTTTGTAAACATAGAAATACTATAACTATATATATAACACATAGACTAGTTTAAATATATATATATATATTTAATACTTTGTATGATATAAACTATAGAGAATATGACACATGTATAATATTTATATAGTTTAGTATTCATTCCATGGTAATATTGCAATAAAGTTATTTCTATATACATTTATATTACCTAAACAATGAAAACCAGAGTTATAAATAGAATACATTCCTAAGATCAAAGTTCAGTTACTCAGTAATCTAAATATGATATGAAGTGAAGATAACATCAACACTGTATTATATCATACATATTTAGACAACTTGATGAATTCATGTATTATATCACCCCTTATAGTATATTATATAACATTACATTATAATAAGTAATGTAATAATATATTAAATAAACATAGGAATGATTTAAATAAATATATTTAACACTTACACTTTATAAGATTAATACAATTTAGTCATTTGGTTACTAGTAAAGTATTTACATTATGTTTATAATGAGTTAATAATTAATAATTGTTTTTAATAATTATATTTATTGTAAATTATTTATTAACCATATAAGGAACTATTATTTATTGATCTAACTTCTATTACATCATATGAACAGGTTCACAGAAATGTGTTGGCTGCCAGCAGTCAATACTTTAAAACTATGTTTCTCACAAAGATGAAGGAGTCTGCTGAACAACTCGTAGCATTTCATTATAAGAAAGACATGTTCCAGCTTGTCTTAGACTACTTCTATTCTGGAGAAATCCACATTAATGAAGATAACTTTGCTGGTGTTATGGAAATCTCACATTATTTACAGGTTTAATATTCACTCGTTAAGGAATGCATTGTATTTAATAAAATCTAATAATAACTCATTATCTTCCTTTTTATGTTTAAATTACTTAATTATTAAATTATAACTTTTGAATATATTATTAACATTTTTATTATCTATTTAACTTTTATTAAATTATTAATATTTAAGTATATGACAATTAACACTTTATTTAATACTAAAGATAAAAGCAGTACTGAAATATTTAATAATTAATCTAATTAGCTAATTAATGATTTATTGTGATATAAATTGATATTTGCATACAACTAACACTACAACTAATGTGAATGCAGGTAAATGCTATTGTAAAGAGATGCAATGAATTCATTTGCAAATATCTACCAACGAACCCCTCGTCTCCTTTACTGGAGTATATTTACACTTATAAGATGGGGATATCTCCAGAAGAGATTCTTCTGAAAGTAAAGTCTCAGCTAGAGTCTGTGTACACAGAAACTCTAGAGAAGTATGTGTTTCTTCGGACTCCATTTACACAATTATTAACTATAATAAGTAATAGAGAATTAAATGCTAGGGATGAGTACGCTATAGTAAAGTGTGTAGTAATGTGGGTACTATATGATGTAGAAGATAGACTACCAAATGCTAACTCATTGTTAGAACTTGTAGATTGTGGTCTTTGTAGTAAAATTATGATGTTAGAGAATAAATCTATTAATACAAATGTTCCATTGTTAGACAAACTCCTACAACAATTACACATAAAAATCTCTATTTTAAATGATAACTGTACCAAGGGTTTAATTAAACATTACGGGGTAGAGAGAATCAATGCTATAGAAGTGCCTAGAGAAGTGCCTGGAGCCATTAAGTCTAGTTCTAAGTCTCTATGCCATGTGTCAGAAGATGGCATATACAACACTGCCACTAAAGAGAGACTAGTGCAATATAACTTTGGTAAAGTTGATTATGTAATCTATACAACTAAACAATTGTTATTCTCATTTAGTGAAGGTAAAATGTATAAATATAACAATGCCACTAAAGAAGTAGTTGTGTGTAGTGACCCAACAAACTATTGCTTTGACTGGTTACCAAGTGTTAATGAAACATCAGATGGTAGATTAGTTGTTATTGGAGGCAGGAGGAGTAATGGGAGCTGTAGTAATGAAGTGAGATATTATGACATAGCTAATGACTCATGGAGTAAAGGTCAAAGTTTACCTTATGCTGTAGGTTGTCATACAACTGTAGTAGATGGAGATGACATTTATGTTATTGGTGGTTATAATGTTAATAATGTAATATGTTATAGGAATGGCACATGGCAGACTTTATCTCCTTTATTAAACAATAGATATTGGCATATAGCTGTATTAGATGGTAAATGTATTTATGTATATGGAGGTTATAATAGAACTGACTGTGAATGTTACGACATCTTAACTGACCAGTGGTCAGTTATTGGTAATGCTGTGTACAAAAGTATTTACTGTTATAATTCTGTTATTGATGTAAACAAACGTTTATTGTACACACGTGAACGTGATAATGTATATTCTATTTCATTAGACAATAACATTAAATCTTTAGTATATGAAAATGTATCTTGTCGTCGTTTAGTCCTAATGCATGTGTGAGTTATTATATTGTTCTTTCTTACACTTTACATAAATCCTTTAGCATTGTTTTGTAATGCAGTAATTTAATGAAATTCTCATCTGCATAATTTAATTAATTAAATAAAGTTTTTATTCTAAAAAAAGAGTTTTTATGTAACTTTCAAATTAATTGAAATATAAATATTATTGTATACATTCTAAATTGACCAATTAAATAATATAATTTATCTATTTTTAGATAAACTTATATGTTAATATATGTGATATCCTTAATTTTGTTTTAAAAAAAAGAAATAAATAGTCTGAATTTTATTTAATTATTCTGATAATTAATTTACTACATATAATTTGAAATAAACATACTATCAATTCTAAGAATCTGACCAATCACAGTAAAGAATCATATCCCTAGATTAAAAGTAAATAAATAAGTTATTTCATTCATAAATGTATTGCATTATTAGATATGATATGAATTTTATATTACATAAGAAAGTTACATAATAACTTATATTTAACCCAATACATATTGATATAGAATATGTATTTTAATATTATACTTATCTCTTGTATTAATATATTTAGTTATATACAACTATATTACTGTATACAGTAATATATATACAAATAATATCTAGTCTTGTGTAGTCCGCAGTGTATTTTGATATAACTAAGCATTAACTAATATCTCTGAATATTTATCTCTACAGTTATAAATTATATTTAAGTATATCTGTATGTTGTATTAAATAGATAATTGCAATAGTCATTTAATCATATGAAGCAAGCAGTAGTTTATAAAGAGATGATTGTATATTCTTTTGTTATTTCCTATCAAATATAAATTAATTCATATTATTATGTTAGTTATTAAATATATAGTAAATATATATCCTAATGTTAAGATATTTTACTACATTATAGAACAAGCAGAGACCATTTGACACATTCTAATTTGTCTGTTATATCCTTTGTAGCTTGATAGCTACCTTGATAGCTAAGTATTTAAGAGTTAGGCGTTGGAGAGGTGAGACAATATTAGAAATATCTATATATAGAATTAAACTTTCTAATCTATATCAAACTACTCTAAAACTTCAACAAAAAGTTATACTAACCTTATACTCACAAGTATGAACATACTCAACTTCTCAGTAGTTAACAAAAAGTTCTCTAATCTACTGATAAAGAAAAGTATTATAATGATAATATATTGCAATCCCTATTCTTATTCCATCCGTCCTGATCAGAAGAATTATGAGCATGTCAAACATATCCAGTGGTAACATCCCTTAGTATAAATCCTAGGTAGTGAGATAGACTAGATTGGTAGGTAATCAAGATAAGGCAGTCTTTTTCTTAACATAGCAGAAATGTTCAGTTCCATAAACACGCAACTAGTATAGGATGTGGATATCATGTCCTCAATGGAATAAACTAAATGTATGGATAATATGTAATTGTATGATTAATGGTCCTGATTATATCAACGTATTTAAACTAACTTGCCCAACTCGGATAAGATTCGTCTATTAACAAATATACACCGGTGTTTTGTAGGTTCTAGAACACATTCTAATTCATATTATGTAAAGTTGCACATAATTACATGTTGCTAGGGTAAGACTTCATGACAGGGATATATGATGTTAGCATATATCTCATAATGTAATCAATTACTGGAGATATAATATTGATATACATAATACATTGTCAACTGGTACATATTTATATAATATTTCATGAGTTACATTTTCACGCTATGTAGTTCTTGTATTATCTTTATTTTCTGAAGTATATATTAATATATTATTGTTATTATTAATTTATTTATTGAGATTCAACAACAAAATAAGAAGAAGGAAATTCAAAAGTTAACTTTAATTAATTATTAATTAATACAGAATAATAAAAGAAATGCTAGAGTAACTCTTTATAATATATACACCAAATGTATCACTTGGTGCATATAACAAGTTAAATGTTATAACCTGTGTGCTGCTATATATAATTAGTTTGAAACGTATGAAGAAGATCTTATTTGTATCATAATTCAATTAATAATAAACAAAACAATTATTTATTTACAAAATAAAATATTTATAAATTATCAATTATTATTTTCTAAGAATTTACTTATTTGATTTTAAATTTAATATTATTTAGTTGATTGTGTGAATTAAATACAAATCATAACATCGATAAAAGTATATTTTAAGTTGACCAAATGAATACTTTTGCATGTATATATAAAATAATATGACAACGAAGTTTTAACATATATAACTTATGAAATACAAAAACTGTTTATTAAAATAAACTGAAATGAACAATTAAAACAAAAGAGTGTCAATGACAATATCATTGAAGATATCAATATATTCTAAAAAGATGAACATGACTCTAACTTAAGGCATTTCATGATTACCACAGAGAAGAATAACATCGCATCTGTTATAAAACAAGACAATGATGACCAATAAAAATGTCGATATTAGGAGCGACCTTTGTATTGAGCCATTTTACAATACATGATAATTAGTAACTCTGATATTGTAATAAACTAATTACCCCTATGTACAACAATCATGTTAACATATATAAAAAATACATTTTGTATTAATTAATTTTTTCAATTATATACCAATGGCGTGGTCCTTATAGGTCACGTTTTGATTGTAGACAAGGGTAGATGGGTTTGTTATGCGTCTATATTTGTTTGCATTATGCATTTTTAGATCTTGAAGTTTTATGAGAGTGTTATATTGTATGTTAGTCTTTACAGTGTTTAGTTGAAGAAACAGTTACACGGGTGTCTACGTATTGCTGTGAGCGTATTTCTCCACGATATCAACTTTTTTTTATATTCACTTTTTATAGTCTGCATTTGATGTTCTATGAATGCATTTGATTGCGGATATTACGGGCTCGATGTTATGCGTTTAAATTCCTAATCATTTGCAAATTGTGCGAATATTGGGGTGGAGAATTGTGGGCCGTTATCGGAGTGTATGATTTGTAGGGTATCGAACATGGAAAATGTGTCTTTGTATTTTGCTATGATTGTTGTGCTAGAAGTGGATATTGGTAGATTGTGAATGATTGGAGAAATAATAGACAATTCATAGGAAATATTGATTGTTTAAATAGAAGACTGCGACCGTTTTCCATGGACCATGGGGAATAACTCTAGGTATTGATGGAGGTTTCCAGGTGAACGTTCTTTTTCTTGATGAATATCGCATGATGATATATTAATTCAAAGGTCGTATTTTCTTTTTTAAGCGTGAACGACCTCTGGATCATCTTTGGGTTATGTAACTCTTTAGTAATATATGAAGTTGTTCAGATTAGCTACCGATGTATAATTTAGTTTCTGTCCGAGGTGTGAATTTCATGAAATAAATACTGACTTCTTTCGTTTCTTCGTGTTTCCTATGAATTTCATTGAGGGATGCATCACGTGAGAAGGTATCCGCTAGTATAAGATCTTTACCGTGTCGGTGCAATTTTGTACAGCCGTATATAACTGCTAGTAATTCTCTCTCTTTATTTGCGTATCTACGTACGGTTTCTGTTAGAGATCGTGACGGAAAACATATGGGTTTATCATCTTGAAGCAAAACCACTCATAAGTCTATTCCGCAAGCGTCTACTTTAATTGTTTTTGGCTTGCGAATGCCATAATAAGACAATAAAGATTGTTAAGAAATAACGTAGAAATAACCACGTCCCAATATCAGGCACGAGCGTCTAGTTTTAAGAATATGTTAACATTACATAATAGGTGGAGTATCTCCTATAATGTCCTTTGGGTGTAATGAGGATGGCTTAAGGCTTCGTTTAAATCTTTGGGATCTAGGCATATTCTTATTCTTTCCAGTTACCCATTGTTTAGGTTCAGATATGTGTGCGACGACACCTCGAGATGTCATTAGTTTCAGTTCATGCTCTACTTCGTAGCGGATATTTATGGGGACTCTCCTTGCTGTATGGATTACAGTTGGTATATTCAGTTTATTTATATGTGCGTGATGCCTGGAAAAGACGGGGTAACGCGATAGTAGTATTTGTAAATCTAGGTTGTGGTAATCGTCGGTGGATAAGTGGGGGTATGGGGTGTGCAATGCACACTGTGTATTTAGATATATGTATATTGGGCTTGTCCGGTGTATATCGGGGAGGACTAGGGATGCGAGTGTTTGTTAAATTGTAAAGTTAAAAGTGATGAGATTGAGGATATGGCAGGAAGGGAGTCCTATAATAGGTGAACTTCTGGTATTGGCGATGTAAAATTCTTCGACCAATATAGTTCGACCAATATATCTAGTTTCGTCATTTTTGGGGCGATAACGTCTTTTTCTATGGGAATTAATTCGGCAGCTAGAATTGCTTTGTGGACTTCGGTTAATGAGATTCCTCAGATAAACTTGTCGAGAATGACGTCATCAGTTGTGCTGTATTTACACTTACCAGCTATTTCTCTTACTCCGTTTACGAATTGAGTTAACGACTCAGCTGTTAGTTGCACGGTCTTCAATAATACTTGGCGGTGTACGAGTGGATTAACTTTTGAAAATAGCACTTCTTCTAACATATTCCAGATGCAATGTAGGTTTTTTTTCTTTGTTTCAGTTTTATTATATTCGTCATAGATCTCAACGCTTGTTCCTGCCATGTATAATATAATTTATAGCAAATTAGTAATATATGGTTATGTAACATGTAACAATAAGTATATGTATATGTTATGTATAGGTATGTTATATTAAATAGATATGTATGTTATGTTTTTATGTTATTTATACATATTAGTATTATAAATGATACATTTTTTTATATATATATACGTTTTGTTATATTTATATATATATATGTTAGGCTAGTTGTGCTATTTATATATATATATATATATATATATATATATATATATAGTGTATATATTGATTATATATTATATATACATCTATATTACTAAAATGTAAATATGTAAGATTACGACATCGAAATAAAATATTTACTTTATACCAAGAAATTATGATGGATATGAAAACGAACTTCCTAATAATTCTAATATTCAATTTATACATCGTCATATATTCCATAATAATAATTATATTGATATCGATGTGTCATTTGATGGCACATGTCTAACTCACGTTTTCAGTAGTTTATTTGGTGTATACACTGTGATTGAGGTGTCAACCCGTTTAGTAGTCAACTTTGTAGTTTTTAATGTTGGAATTATTAATATTATGTTATTATTATACAAATTATTATCATTATTACATTATATTTGTACACCATAATAAACTATTTGATTATATTTAATCTTTAAAAAATAGAATATATGTGTTAAAACATCATTATATATTATCTTTGAGGGCGTTTTTGACATTATATTTAAATTTTGTACAGCATTTTCTAAAGCATTTTGTTTATAAACTGACTATTTAGAAAATTTCATAGATTGTTTATTATATATAGATAGAAATAATAATAAAACAGTTTATAAAAATATGATTTTAAATTACTTTTATATCAATTCGCATTAATTGTGCTGAATTTTGACCAACAAATATTTAAGATATAATTTAGTTGTCTTGTCAATCTTATCATAATAATATATTATATTATAATTGAATACATTAATTATTCAGACTAGTAGTTTACAACATTAGAGGTATTTAAAAAATGATTATTTACATATGAGATTTCAATGCAGCGGATACCATTTAAGTATACATCTAGCTAAAGTCCACAACTCTAAATAACATCAAAGACGGTAATACATGTGAGATATTTATAGTTATTGATAATGTTGAGTAATATATTATATTTTCTTATAAAATATTTTCATTAATACTCAATAAAATAATTTCCAATTTCAAGTATTCATACTGTCAGTTAGTTGAAAATAGACACGCCCAGCGATACATTAACAGAATTGTTAAATTTTAATAATATAATAATTACTTTAATAAAGTAATTCTTTATATACGATATTACTGAATGTATCTACTTATTTTTTAATTGGGGAGACATAAGTATTTACTTTACTGATCTCGGTCTTGCTAATATGATATACTATATATTTTTTGAATTAAATGTATTTGATAATACTAATATAATATTAAATAGTAAATTTCCAAAGGAATATATATATTATAAACTATTAAATGCAAAAGTTAGTTAACTAACTCGGCGGTATTAAATATCAAGTATGATAATAAATATCATACATTGTATATATATTTAAATATAACTAACAATCTGTATAAAATGATAAATAATTTACAAAGTTAATTAAATATATGTTTTCTCATATAATCTCATATAATGTAGTGTTACATGCAGTTTCAATATTTTCGATGCTGCCTGTTGAATACCGATAATCAAATTGAAATTAAAAATGGATTTTAATTAAAATAATATTATAATTTCTATTAGAGAATATTAAAATTATATGTGGGTAAAATTAGATATTATTTTTATATTATAATATATATATATAATTCTGATAACCTTACAAACATAAACTCCGCAATTGTGTGAATCTTGTTGTGCATAGTATGTTTCATATTTTATTATAAATTCTTTGTTTAGAATATTGTGTAGAAAATTTTTAGTTATTTAAAAATAAATTAAAAATACTTAATTCCCCATATAATAATTTATCTAAATAAACTATAGAAAATAATGAATACATATATATAATTGTAAATAATTTACTGAAATTGCACAGCTTTTTTTAAGCATTGTTCTTCGAAAGATAAACTGTCAATAATATATATATAATTCACCTTAGCATCAGCATACATCAATACCCAATGAGAATCATTTATTAGTAGTGGCAATATTAAAATATTGATATCAATGAATTGCACCTGAATGTAGATAATATTAATAATGAAAATACAAAATATTCATATTGATATTATATTTAAAAAATATATATTTATAATATTCATAGTACATTACAAACTTTGCGAAAGGAAAAAATAGTTGTATTGAAACTAATCCTAAATGAGAATCAAATATAAATATATTTTGTAAATTCCCTTCTTTTACCAATGATTGAATATAAAATCTAATAACCTAAAAAATCAAAAAACAAAAGATTTCAAATATAACTTTAAAAATAAGTGAATATTTTAATATAAGTTAGATAAGTTAAATTTTAAATTTCAACATTATCATCGAGCCATGCTTTCCCGCATAATGTATATAATGAGGATTTGTATAGCCCGACAACTGGAGTACATCGATCGACCATCGCCTGAATATTATGATAGATTCAATAATGTTATTAATTAGTCTTGAATATTAATATAATAACTATTTAAAAAATCTGATATTATAATAATAACATCGGTAACTTCACTTCGAATACAATTGTTCATTGAAGATTGATTAATGGAAATCAAATCAGCAGAGTATTTCTATATATAAATTTGTATTTTATTTTTATGTCAAGTTATATTTAATGTAAATACACTCAATTTAATAAAAAATTTAATGTAAAAAATATAATATTCAAACTATTTTAATATATCTAACATTATTCTGTTTATTGTTAGAATCAAAATCTTCTATAATATTATCAAATACACTGAAATCTGTTTCTAATATTAATAAGGTTCATTTAAAAATGATAATTAACCATGTATATTAGTTAATATATATTAATATATATATATTTGAATAATCTTATTATTGTAATAAAATATGTTTATACAAACTGCTTTCAAACTTATATATACTGTAATCTAACCCTGTAAGTTTATTTCTCTTTTAGCATAACAATGATCTTCATATATTAATTCTAGTTTATTAATAACTAAAAAGTATATTTAATGAATAAATATAAATTTAAAAAAATATTGTGTTCTTTTATACTATAATATATATATAGATTAAATATATAAATTAACCAACCTGTAATTTCTTTATCTTTATAATATTTGTTGTAAGGCTTTAAATGAATATGAGAATATTTTTTTTTCAATACCTTATTTGTCTTCAAATCTTTGAGCGTTAATCTATTTCTATTGTCAATATAAATAATCTCATAACTTCCTAACCACTTTGGCAAAGTCCTCCCTCCTACATTCTTTACAATTTTTAGATTTCTCCTTAATATTAAATCTCCTATTTTAAAAACAAATAGTTTTATTTTGCATTTCCCTAATTCCTCGTATCTTTTTTTTTTGCTTTATTTGTGCACTAGCAATATTTTCTAGTACTTTCATTTTTACTTCTGATCTTTTTAATATATCATTTTCAACATTTTTAATGTTTTCTTCGGTTATATGGAAATTAATAATAGTATCATTTTCAGTATCCAATTCTCTTAGTACTATTGCATTACGACCAAATAACAAATAAAATGGAGTATATTTAGTCGTATATTGTTTTTCTATATTGATTGAGAATGATATGTCTTGTAACATATCACTCCAATATTGACCTTCATAGCAGTATTTAGATATCCTTGTCTAAAATAAATAGAATAAATATTATAAAAAAATATTCAAAATGGTAACCAATATATATTTTAGTATATGTTTTAAATGAAGCAAAAATATAATATTTCAGAAATAAATGTATTTATAAATTACTGTTTAATTAATTTGTTCACAAACCTCAAATATCCTGCTCCAAATGAAGGCTAAAGCAAAAATAATAAAAATTAATATAACCAAAAACTAAACCAAACCAAAAACTTAATATTTTATATTCAAATAAAAATATGCGGTGCCAGTAAAAAAATAATCATAGTACATGCATATTTATACATATTTATACATGCATATTTATATAATCAAAATAAAGAAAATAAACAGAATTAAATTCATTTAAAAAAGAAAAATATTAACTGTCACAAAAGAATACCTTAACTGTCGCATTCATCCTTTCACACAACCCATTAGTTTGGGGATGATATGCGGAGGTTATCAATTTTTTGACTCCATATTTTTTTAAGAATTCTTTATTTAACTTTACAATTAGGATAAAATAAATTAATTGAAGAATCGAGTATTTATATTAAATATATAAAAGTATTTAATTAAATATAATATTAAAAACCTTATTGACAAACTCGGATCCTTGATCAGATAATCTTTGAGGTGCACCATATAAACAAAAAAAAAGAATTTAAAGATCTAAGAAATTAAATTTTTAAAATACAAAAATTATATAGAATATATAATCTATTAATATAATATTTATATCTTTAAAAAAAAACTAGTAAAGTCATATTAAATATAATCAAGTTAGCATGATAAACTGTATATATTTATATTATAAATATAATCAATAACCGTATTATGTTGACAGCAATGTTATTCTCTATTGGAAATAATGTAACAAACTTCGTATAATAATCAATTATCGTTAATACATACCTATATTCATTACTGTAGAGTAAACAAAATCATGAATATCAAATAATAAGATTGTATCAAGCAATATTGTTATTTAATATATAATAAAATATAGAAACATTTATATATATATGTCAAACAATGTTGGTATAGGTCCGATTAAATCAATTCCTACCATATCCCAAGGACCATTAACTTTAATAGGATGTAAAATAGGTGCAATTGTCAGAATTTGTTCAAAGCGCTGGCATGTATCGCAACATTTGATCTAATTATTGATAGTATATAAATATTTACATTTTTAATAATATTATTTAATACAAATTATTGTTTTATTATTAATATATTTAATAAAGATTGCGATAAATTTTTAAAATGACAAACAAAATTTTCTACATCGGCTCGCATTCCTTTCCAACTATATCTTTCATTAAGTTTTCCTAGTGTCTTAATTCTAGAAAAATGTATTTACAATATATAAGAAATATTATTATTACCTTTATGATAAACTATTTACATAGATAACAATACATGTATATATTAATATTAATATTTAATTTGTGTATTTACATATTATTTAATCATATATTATATATTATTTAAAATTTAACAAATATCATTACTTACATTCCGGAATGTCCTGATTCAGAATGAAAATTTATCAAGATTTCATTCTTCTGTAAATCATTCATTATAATTATTTTTTCGACTCCTTTCTGTCTCTTCATTAACACTAATAAGTAATGATAGCATAAGTTGAAGCATATAATAATAATTATATTTGCTTTCATTATTAATTTTGTAATGTGTAATTAAAATATAACGACAATAATAATCTCCTAGTATATGATAAAATAACTTTTATATATAGTATATAAATTAATACAAATTATATAATAATACTAATAAAGAATAAGTTACATTATATCCCATCTTAAAATAATTTTAAGAAAATGTATATTTATTTATTACATTAAAATTATATTATTTTTTGTATTATATAAAAGGTAATAAGTAAAGTAATATTATATATATATATATATTTAGTATCGAGTATTTAGTTTATTATGCAATATAGATAGTATAACAATTTGAATAGAAACAATCATAGGTACACTAAATAATAATTACCTTTGTTTTTGATGAAGAAATTATCATCAGATCTCGATAATTTATTATTCAGTATTCTGTTGATATTATATTTTTGATTTAGTGAAGCCTTAGTTGAAAATGTATTATTTAATAAAAAATAATAAATTTCTTTGACTAAATCGAAACTCATACAATATAATTAATAACAATTTAAAAATTATACACATGTAATAATTTGAATTTCAAATTAATCACGCCTATAAATACGCCCAATTATAAAATAATTAAATCATATTTAATATTAATTAAAAAAATATATTGTGATAAATAATGATTAATTACATTATTTGTAATCATTGTAGAATTATAATTTATTTTTATATAATTTTTTAAATTGTATTACAATGAAAATAGATAAAATCACAGGAAGTGTGCCAAATTGCATACGACACTATTACACTCCTTGTTATTATATAACAATCTAATACGAGATTCATAAATAAATAAAAGTATATGTTCAACTTTACAATGTTAATTTATTAAATATATATAATCTCATATTTTCTGTATTTTTGAAATAATTTAATTTCTTCGATGCAGCCTGTACATTTTTGTAAACAAGCGTAAACACCACAATTATACGAATTTTTTTGTTCGTATAAATTTTCGTAAGATAAAGTGAATACAATATTTAATAATTTTGATAGATAAACCCTACAAATGTTAATAAAATTAGTAATTTTAGTTATATATATATTATGAATATTTTATGAGTCAATGTCACAGTGATATTGTAAAAATTCACATGTAAAAATTTGAATTTTAATTCAAAATACTTTAGACACGCCTATAAGTAAATAAATAAATTTATCAATATAATATTTTACAAACATATTATAGTAAAAATGTATTTTAATACAAAATAACTATAAATGCAATTAGTATTTTTATAGTTTGTACTATATATTTTTAAATAATTGATTTGTAAATGTATACAAAAATATCAGATTATGTCACATGTTATAATCCATATTGCATACGACAGCTGCATTACGATCATCTACGCACGTAATGTAAACTTCCTATATTAGTTTGTCTACACAATACCTAATGGAATGTTGCACCATCTTTCTATTGCTATCGACACGCCCACTCGTGTATATATACGCTCGAATATTCAATAAGAATCAGTTATATTTTAACTTTAAATAAAAGTGAAATATTATATATTTACTCAACAATTTTATTAAGAACTCTATTTACATAAATATAAGGTTCACTTTTTACATCATAACAATATTAGTAGCATCATCGTAATACTTTATATTTTAACATCAAATAGTATATTAATATAACAATACTATTGTAATACTTTTATAAACTTATATAATTCTAAAAGTAGTTAAAATTACTTAATTAACTCAGTTTTTATAAAATTCATTATTTCATTATTAAATCATTATTTTTAGAATGAATACAGAAGCAAAGAATATACTTGCAAATTTAAAATCTATGCAGCAAGAAGGAAATCTGACAGATTTCACTATAGAAAATAATAGAGAATCTATCAAGGTTTTAATCTATCACATTACTCATATCTAGGTAGTCTGGATATTTTATTCTATTTTTAACTATAAACTTTAGCCCATTAAATTTAACAACACTGCCAGCAAAATAATAACATATAATAGATGTTTGTTAATCAGTCATATCGGATAACTTTTAACTTATGGAATATGATACAACACTGTATCAAAATATATAAATTATTATATAAACATATAAATACTATAACTATATATATATATATATAACACATAGACTAGTTTAAATATATATATATATATATATTAAATTCTTTGTATGATATAAACTATAGAGAATATGACACATGTATAATATTTATATAGTTTAGTATTCATTCCATGGTAATATTGCAATAAAGTCATTTCTATATACATTTATATTACCTAAACAATGAAAACCAGAGTTTTAAATAGAATAAATTCCTAAGATTTAAATGATTTAAATAAATATATTTAACACTTACACTTTATAAGATTAATACAATCTAGTCCTTTGGTTACTAGTAAAGTATTTACATTATATTTATAATGAGTTAATAATTAATAATTGTTTTTAATAATTATATTTATTGTAAATTATTTATTAACCATATAAGGAACTATTATTTATTGATCTAACTTCTATTACATCATATAAACAGGTTCACAGAAATGTGTTGGCTGCCAGCAGTCAATACTTTAAAGCTATGTTTCTCACAAAGATGAAGGAGTCTGCTGAACAACTCGTAGTATTTCATTATAAGAAAGACATGTTCCAGCTTGTCTTAGACTACTTCTATTCTGGAGAAATCCACATTAATGAAGATAACTTTGCTGGTGTTATGGAAATCTCACATTATTTACAGGTTTAATATTCACTCGTTAAGGAATGCATTGTATTTAATAAAATCTAATAATAACTCATTGTCTTTCTTTTTATGTTTAAATTACTTAATTATTAAATTATAACTTTTGAATATATTATTAACATTTTTATTATCTATTTAACTTTTATTAAATTATTAAACATTAATATTTAAGTATATGACAATTAACACTTTATTTAATACTAAAGATAAAAGCAGTAGTGAAATATTTAATAATTAATCTAATTAGCTAATTAATGATTTATTGTGATATAAATTGATATTTGCATACAACTAACACTACAACTAATGTGAATGCAGGTAGATGCTATTGTAAAGAGATGCAATGAATTCATTTGCGAATATCTACTAAAGAACCCCTCGTCTACTTTACTGGAGTATATTTACACTTATGAGATGGGGATATCTCCAGAAGAGATTCTTCTGAAAGTAAAGTCTCAGCTAGAGTCTGTGTACACAGAAACTCTAGAGAAGTATGTGTTTCTGCGAACTCCATTTACACAATTATTAACTATAATAAGTAATAGAGAATTAAATGCTAGGGATGAGTACGCTATAGTAAAGTGTGTAGTAATGTGGGTACTATATGATGTAGAAGATAGACTACCAAATGCCAACTCATTGTTAGAACTTGTAGATTGTGGTCTTTGTAGTAAAATTATGATGTTAGAGAATAAATCTATTAATACAAATGTTCCATTGTTAGACAAACTCCTACAACAATTACACATAAAAATCTCTATTTTAAATGATAACTGTACCAAGGGTTTAATTAAACATTACGGGGTAGAGAGAATCAATGCTATAGAAGTGCCTAGAGAAATGCCTAGAGCCATTAAGTCTAGTTCTAAGTCTCTATGCCATGTGTCAGAAGATGGCATATACAACTCTGCCACTAAAGAGAGACTAGTGAAATATAACTTTGGTGCAGTTGATTATGTAATCTATACAACTAAACAATTGTTATTCATATTCTCATTTAATGAAGGTAAAATGTATAAATATAACAATGCCACTAAAGAAGTAGTTGTGTGTAGTTACCCAACAAACTATTGCTTTAACTGGTTACCAAGTGTTAATGAAACATCAGATGGTAGATTAGTTGTTATTGGAGGCAGGAGGAGTAATGGGAGCTATAGTAATGAAGTGAGATATTATGACATAGCTAATGACTCATGGAGTAAAGGTCAAAGTTTACCTTATGCTGTAGGTTGTCATACAACTGTAGTAGATGTAGATGACATTTATGTTATTGGTGGCGGTAATGTTAATACAGTAATACGTTATAGGAATGGCACATGGCAGACTTTATCTCCTTTATTAAACAATAGATATAGGCATATAGCTGTATTAGATGGTAACTGTATTTATGTATATGGAGGTGATAATAGAACTGATGGGGAATATTATGACATCTCTACTGACCAGTGGTCAGTTATTGATAATGCTGTGTACAAAAGTATTAACTATTATAATTCTGTTATTGATGTAAACAAACGTTTATTGTACTCACGTGAAGGTGATAATGTATATTCTATTTCATTAGACAATAACATTAAATCTTTAGTATATGAAAATGTATCTTGTTGTCGTTTAGTCCTAATGTGAGTTATTATTATTATCTAGTTTTGTCAATAAATAATAAACTTACTTCAATTGTTCTTTCTTACACTTTATATAAAATTCCTTTAGCATTGTTTTGTAATGCAATAATTTAATGAAATTCTCATCTGCATAATTTAATTAATTAAATAAAGTTTTTATTCTAAAAAAAGAGTTGGTATGTAAATTAATTTGAATATAAATTCTAAATTACCCAATTAAATAATATAATTGATCTATTTTTTAGATAAACCTGTTATATGTTAATATATGTTATATTCCTTAATTGTTTTAAAAAAAGATAAATAAATAGTCTGAATTTTATTTAATTATTCTGATAATTAATTTACTACACATAATTTGAAATAAACATACTATCAATTCTAAGAATCTGACCAATCACAGTAAAGAAACATATCCCTAGATTAAAAGTAAATAAATAAGTTATTTCATTCATAAATGTATTGCATTATTAGATATGATATGAATTTTATATTACATAAGAAAGCGTCAATACATTGAATGTTGTATACTATTGTTACATATAATATGTTAAACTTATATTTAACCAAATACATATTGATATAGAATATATATGTATTGCATTATTAAATTTGATATTTAATTACAATGTATTGTTAGAATATATATTTTAATATTATACTTATTATACTCTTGTATTAATATATTTAGTTATATATAACTATATTACTGTATACAGTAATATATATATATATATATATATAAATAATATCTAGTCTTGTGTAGTCCGCAGTGTATTTAGATATAACTAAGCATTAACTAATATCTCTGAATATTCATCTCTACAGTTATACATCATAGTTAAGTATATCTGGAAGTTATATTAAATAGATAATTGTAATTGTCACTTCATCATATGAAGGAAACAGTAGTTTATAAAGAGATGATTGTATATGTATATTATATGATTGTATTAATATGTTAGTTATTACATATATATTTCAGTTTAATATTGGATACATTTAAATTAAATACAATATTTCATAATTAATATCTGAACTTTAATATTTTGTTGTATTTCTAAACTCTGAACATATTGTTTACCATCCAAGTTCTTTACGACACAGAAATATATTATTATAAATTATCAATATTTTATTTTGTAATACCATATTAATAAAAACTATAAATAATATATTTATTAATATTTGTACTAAAATATGTAAGTATTATGTAAAATTTGCTACAATATATGATATAATCATTCATAATTTTAAGATCATATATATATATATATATATTATATATATATTATATATATATATATATTATATATATATATATATATATATATATATATATATATATATATATATATGAACTAACTCTGAAATAGAATATTCTACAAAACCCGGAAGTAGAAATTATCAGCACCAGTGACACATTTTACATCCGACACATTTTGAAAAATATACTCACTCCGATGAATATATTACTAAACATGTGATCTTCAATTCTAGAGTGATTTGATCATATCTAATTGTTTCTATATATTATCTGTAATATTATATAACATTCATAAAATATTAGAATCTATGTTTGCATGAATCTATGATATGTGAATAAAGTGAATTGATCTTCGACTCGAAGTAGTAGTTTACCTCTAAGTTACACAAATGCACAATTGATAAGAGGCGAGTAGGAAGGGCAATTCGTGATTAGTCGTGAATGCCATCTAGTTGCGACTGCACCAACGCTATTCCCAACATTACCAGGCACGCGGAGTTATGTAATAGTTTTTTATAATCGTGTTACGCGTTACCACAATTATAGGGTAACATAAACTAAATACAATTATATAAGCATGTGTATTGTGTGCCCTGACAAAACTACTGTTCTAAGATAATATATTTAAATATTGTATTCTATTGTTTTGATGTAATCACCTTATAATATTTATCCGAATCCGATTATATAACCAATATAATTTCCGAAAAACCAGATGATATAACTATTATGCAATTTTAATAATTAATTTAAAATTAAAGTAAACAACTATTTATAGGCCTTCCTCGGCTGGCTTGATAACGACTTTAGGATGTTTGGGATTATTCTTGGGAAGGACTGAAAACAAGTTGGGGCAGAATGATTTGACATTAAACTAATTTAGTGTTTATTGAATACAACGAGATTATTAAATATTATAGATTATACTCATAAGTATGTATATATAAATATATTTGAATAGTAATTTAGTATATCATTTAATCTATGTACACATTTAATTATATATTTTGATCTATAAATTATATTTATGTTATTATCTCTTATTATAGTATCTTTTATCTTATCCCTTATCTATTCATATTAATTATATTAGTTTATTTAAGTTATTGGAATAATGCTTGTTATTTAATAAAATTAATTGTAAAATTAAGATTGGATGTTATGTTTACATTATTTATCTGTTAATCCAATATAGCATTAAGCAGTATAATAACAATAATAATAAAATACCTACATATAGTTTAGTATGTTAAACTATATCAAATATGAGAAACTTAAATTGTATTAGCTAAAATATAACACTATATATAACACTATATATAACACTATTTATAACACTATTTATAACACTATTTATAACACTATTTATAACACTATATATAACACTATATATAATACTAGGTATCACTATATATGACACTATATATAATATTATATATAACACTATATATAATACTATATATAACACTATATATGACACTATATATAACACTATATATAACACTATATATAACACTGTATATAACACTATATATAACATTATATATAACACTATATATAATACTATGTATCACTATATATAACACTATGTATAATATTATATATAACACTATATATAACCCTATATATAACACTATATATAAAACTATATATAACACTATATATAACACTATATATAACACTATATATAACACTATGTTTAACACTATATAGAACACTATATATAACACTATATATAACACTATATATAACACTACATATAACACTATATATAACATTATATATAACACTATATATAACACTATATATAACACTATATATAACACTATATATAACACTATATATAACACTATATATAACACTATATATAACACTATATATAACACTATATATAACACTATATATAACACTATATATAACACTATATAGAACACTATATAGAACACTATATATAACACTATATATAACACTATATATAACACTATATATAACACTATATATAACACTATATATAACACTATATATAACACTATATATAACACTATATATAACACTATATATAACACTATATATAACACTATATATAACACTATATATAACACTATATATAACACTATATATAACACTATATATAACACTATATATAACACTATATATAACACTATATATAACACTATATATAACACTACATATAACACTATATATAACACTATATATAACACTATATATAACACTATATATAACACTATATATAACACTATATAGAACACTATATATAACACTATATAGAACACTATATATAACACTATATATACCACTATTTATAACACTATATATAACACTATATATAACACTATTTATAACACTATATATAACACTATATATAACACTATAAATAACACTATATATAACACCTTATATAACACTATATGGAACACTATATATAACACTATTTATAACACTATATAGAACACTATGTTTAACACTATGTTTAACACTATATATAACACTATATATAACACTATATATAACATTATATATAACACTATATAGAACACTATATATAACACTATTTATAACACTATATATAATATTATATATAACACTATATATAATACTATATATAACACTATATATAACACTATATAGAACACTATGTTTAACACTATGTTTAACACTATACATAACACTATATATAACACTATATATAACACTATATATAACACTATATATAACACTATATATAACACTATATATAACACTATATATAACATTATATATAACACTATATATAACACTATATATAACACTATATAGAACACTATGTTTAACACTATGTTTAACACTATATATAACATTATATATAACACTATATATAACGCTATATATAATGCTATATATAACGCTATATATAACGCTATATATAACACTATATATAAAACTATATATAACACTTTATATAACACTATATATAACACTATATGGAACACTATATATAACACTATTTATAACGCTATATAGAACGCTATATATAACACTATATATAACACTATATATAACACTATATATAACACTATATATAACACTATATATAACATTATATATAACACTATATATACCACTATATAGAACACTATATATAACATTATATATAACACTATATATAACACTTAATATAACACTATATATAACACTATATATAACACTATGTTTAACACTATATATAACACTATATATAACACTATATATAACACTATATATAACACTATTTATAACACTATATAGAACACTATATATAAAACTAAATATAACACTATATATAACACTTTATATAACACTATATATAACATTATATATAACACTATATATAACACTATATATATAATACTATACATAATACTATATAGAACACTATATATAAAACTAAATATAACACTATATATAACACTTTATATAACACTATGTTTAACACTATATAGAATACTATATAAAACACTATATATAACACTATATATAACCCTATATATAACACTATATATAACACTATATATAACACTATATAACACTATATATAACACTATATATAACACTATTTATAACACTATATATAACACTATATATATAACACTATATATAACACTGTATATAACACTATATATAACACTATTTATAACACTATATATATAACACTATATATAACACTGTATATAACACTATATATAACACTATATAGAACACTATATATATCACTATATGTAACACTATATAAAACACTATATAGAACACTATATATAACACTGTATATAACACTATATATAAAACTATATAGAACACTATATATATCACTATATGTAACACTATATAAAACACTATATAGAACACTATATATAACACTATATGTAACACTATATATAACACTATATATAACACTATATATAACACTATATATAACACTACATATAACACTATATATAACACTATATATAACACTATATGGAACACTATATATAACACTATTTATAACACTATATATAACACTATATATAACAATATATATAACACTATATATAACACTATATATAACACTATATATACCACTATTTATAACACTATATAGAATACTATGTTTAACACTATGCTTAACACTATACATAACACTATATATAACACTATATATAACACTATATATAACACTATATATAACACTATATAACTATATAAATTTGCCAGGATATTATACCATGTACCTTTCTAATAACAATATACTGTTATTTTTTGAAGATGTCTTCTGTTTTTTTTGGGTTACTGTCTCTTTCTGAGATGATTCCTGTTGACAATAAAATAACGATAATTTTTTTTAAATCAAAATAATAGATTAAATATTATTTTTGTGTAACTATGAGATACTTGGTAATCTTGTTTTCATTCGTGATTATTTAATTATTATAATATGTACAATTTACATTGTACATATAGAAAATTGAAAAGTTTATTAAAGTGGTAATCTATGTGTTTATGTTATTATATAGTTGTGCTAGGAAATTTAGTAAGATGTATTTTTTGTTAGAGAAAAAATCTGAGTAGTTATAGCTTAGCTCATTCGTTACAAAATATACTTATAATAATTCATGTTGATATACGTTCATTATAAATTATTGCCATTTTAAGGATAACATAATTATGCCCATGACAATATCAGCATTTTATATTTTAAAAATCATTAATATTCACCATATGATTCTTTCCGCCACACATATAGTATCGATACGATGCAATAATAATGATGCAATAATATTTATGTGAGGGAAATTCTTTAAACATTATTAATATGATATTTAGGAAACGTAGGCTATCCTTTAATGGTATAATTGGTTATATTCCGAAATAACTTAAATTGCATTACCTACTAGTTAGAAAATGAATTCCTCTATGTTACGTTTAATTTAAATTAGCCAGTTTGAACCTTCTCATAATATATGTTAAAGTGTATACCAAAGTATCTAATAATCTGTCATTCCGTCATAAACCGATAGAAGCTATACGTTTTGTTTTTATGATTGACTTCTATAAAATATAACTAACCCTAATGAAATTATCTATGTCACCGTATACACATATAACCTCTAGAATATGATGCCTACATGATAATAACAATACAATTAATTACGGATGAACAATGAGTTGATGAGATATATATTTTAATTCATTTTTCAATTAATAATAATAACTAGTAGCAAGGTATTCAATTTGCAGTAAATATATCATTATATAACAATACTTCAGTAGTGATAACAATGACTGTTTAAATATGTATTGGGGATAAGACAATAAGAGTAAATAGATAGATGTTTAATTGACAGTTATATATATATATTATTCACTAAGTAGGTTTACTATATAGTAAATTTACTACATATAGTGGATTATTTATTCATAGGGAACCAGTTATGTAACAGTATATGTAGCAGTATACTTATCCCAGTATAATATAATACCAAATATGAAATAATAGATATTTATATTTTGGTATTATTATAAAAGTACAATATTCTATTTCTTTGGTTTCAAAATGTATAATTATTAAAAAATAATAGTTTAATCTTATACATAATATGTTTTAATTATAATTATTATAAACATATTAATACCACAATTAATGACTTTTGCCAGATCTTGCATCCAGGTGCTTCGGGTGAATAGAATATGCCGATGACCTACAGCTTCTGGTAAGGTTATAATATATATATATATATATATATATATATATATATAGAAACTAACTCTGAAATAGAATATTCTACAAAACCCGGAAGTAGAAGTTATCAGCACCAGTGACACATTTTACATCCGACACATTTTGAAAAATATACTCACTCCGATGAATATATTACTAAACATGTGACCTTCAATTCTAGAGTGATTTGATCATATCTAATTGTTTCTATATATTATCTGTAATATTATATAACATTCATAAAATATTAGAATCTATGTTTGCATGAATCTATGATATGTGAATAAAGTGAATTGATCTTCGACTCGAAGTAGTAGTTTACCTCTAAGTTACACAAATGCACAATTGATAAGAGGCGAGTAGGAAGGGCAATTCGTGATTAGTCGTGAATGCCATCTAGTTGCGACTGCACCAACGCTATTCCCAACATTACCAGGCACGCGGAGTTATGTAATAGTTTTTTATAATCGTGTTACGCGTTACCACAATTATAGGGTAACATAAACTAAATACAATTATATAAGCATGTGTATTGTGTGCCCTGACAAAACTACTGTACTAAGATAATATATTTAAATATTGTATTCTATTGTTTTGATGTAATCACCTTATAATATTTATCCGAATCCGATTATATAACCAATATAATTTCCGAAAAACCAGATGATATAACTATTATGCAATTTTAATAATTAATTTAAAATTAAAGTAAACAAATATTTATAGCAACTATAAATAATGTAGTAACAATTACAAAGTTTATTTTGATACCTGGTGATGATACCTGGTGTCAGTTAACCCTAGGTAATAACCCAGGGCACTAACCCTGGATATTAACCTGGATATTAACCCTAGGTAATAACCCAGGGCACTAACCCTGGATATTAACCCTGGTCACTGACCCTGTACACTAACCTGGACATTAACCTCGAGCACTAATCTTTGACATTAACTCTGGGCACTAACCTTGGATACTAACCCTAGACATTAATCCAGGGTATTAACCCATGACATTAACCCGTGGGCACTAACCCTGGACATTAACTATATATAACATTATATAGAACACTATATAGAACACTATATATAACACTATATATAACACTATATATAGCACTATATATAACACTATATATAACACTATATATAACACTATATATATAACACTATATATAACACTGTATATAACACTATATATAACACTATATATAAAACTATATATATAACACCATATATAACACTATATATAACACCATATATAATACTATATATTACACTATATATAACACTATATATAACACTATATAGAACACTATATAGAACACTATATAGAACACTATATATAACACTCTATATAACACTATATATAACACTATATAGAACACTATATATAACACTATATATAACACTATATATAGCACTATATATAACACTATATATAACACTATATATAACACTATATATAACACTATATATAACACCATATATAACACCATATAGAACACTATATATAACACTATATATAACACTATATATAACACTATATATAACACTATATATAACACTATAAATAACACTATATATAACACTATATATATAACACCATATATAACATTATATATAACACTATATATAACACCATATATACCACTATATATAACCCTATATATAACACTATATATAACACTATATATAACACTACATATAACACTATATATAACACTATATATAACACTCTATATAACACTATATATAACAATATATATAACACTATATATAACACTATGTTTAACACTATATAGAACACTATATATAACACTATATATATAACTACATATAACACTATATATAACATTATATATAAAACTATATATAACACTATATATAACACTATATATAACACTATATATAACACTATATATAACACTATATATAACACTATATATAACACTATATGGAACACTATATATAACACTATTTATAACACTATATAGAACACTATGTTTAACACTATGTTTAAAACTATATATAACACTATATATAACACTATATATAACATTATATATAACATTATATATAACACCATATAGAACACTATATATATAACACTATTTATAACAATATATAGAACACTATGTTTAACACTATATATAACACTATACATAACACTATATATAACACTATATATAACACTATACATAACACTATATATAACACTATATATAACACTATATATAACACTATATATAACACTATATAGAACACTATATATAACACTATATAGAACACTATATATAACACTATATATAACACTATATATAACACTATATATAACACTATATATAACACTATATATAACACTATATATAACACTATATATAACACTATATATAACACTATATATAACACTATATATAACACTATTTATAACACTATATATAACATTATATATAACACTACATATAACACTATATATAACACTATATATAACACTATATATAACACTATATATAACACTATATATAACACTATATATAACACTATATATAACACTATATATAACACTATATATAACACTATATAGAACACTATATATAACACTATATATAACACTATATATAACACTATATATAGCACTATATATAACACTATATATAACACTATATATAACACTATATATAACACTATATATAACACTATATATAACACTATATATAACACTATATAGAACACTATATATAACACTATATATAACACTATATATAACACTATATATAACACTATATATAACACTATATATAACACTATATATAACACTATATATAACACTATATATAGCACTATATATAACACTATATAGAACACTATATATAACACTATATATAACACTATATATAACACTATATATAACACTATATATAACACTATATATAGCACTATATATAACACTATATAGAACACTATATATAACACTATATATAACACTATATATAACACTATATATAACACTATATATAACACTATATATAACACTATATATAACACTATATATAACACTATATATAGCACTATATATAACACTATATAGAACACTATATATAACACTATATATAACACTATATATAACACTATATATAACACTATATATAACACTATATATAGCACTATATATAACACTATATATAGCACTATATATAACACTATATATAGCACTATATATAACACTATATATAACACTATATATAGCACTATATATAACACTATATAGAACACTATATATAACACTATATATAACACTATATATAACACTATATATAACACTATATATAACACTATATATAACACTATATATAACACTATATATAACACTATATATAACACTATATATAACACTATATATAACACTATATATAACACTATATATAACACTATATATAGCACTATATATAACACTATATAGAACACTATATATAACACTATATATAACACTATATATAACACTATATAGAACACTATATATAACACTATATATAACACTATATATAACACTATATATAACACTATATATAACACTATATATAGCACTATATATAACACTATATAGAACACTATATATAACACTATATATAACACTATATATAACACTATATATAACACTATATATAACACTATATATAACACTATATATAACACTATATATAACACTATATATAACACTATATATAACACTATATATAACACTATATATAACACTATATATAACACTATATATAACACTTTATATAACACTATATATAACACTATATATAACACTATATATAACACTATATATAACACTATATATAACACTATATATAACACTATATATAACACTATATATAACACTATATATAACACTATATAGAACACTATATATAACACTATATATAACACTATATATAACACTATATATAACACTATTTATAACACTATATATAACACTATATAGAACACTATATATAACACTATATATAACACTATATATAACACTATATAGAACACTATATATAACACTATATATAACACTATATATAACACTATATAGAACACTATATAAAACACTATATAAAACACTATATATAACACTATATATAACATTATATAATATACATTACGCAATGTTTTGACCTCTAACCTCGCCATATGTAAAACATAGTCCCAGTCCGCTACAGTTTCATTCCAGCAGAGCTTCTCATTGCAATCCGCCTCTACCAGCTCCAGCGTATGCTCGGGGTTTTACTTCAGGAGTTCTCGGATAGGTTTCACCTATTGTTGAAAGTGTTTAAGTAAGGTACTAATGCTATATCGTCTGCAAGTAACTAATTATATCCTTCGCGCCATTATTGATTTCGTAGTGAAGAACAACTTATTTGTAAAATTGTAATTACAATTTGTGATTTATTTTTAAATTATTCCGATGAAATATAATCATAATAAATATATAAATGTTCAATCCTTGAGAAGTTTTATTGATAGCTGTTGAACTATAGTTCAAAAATGTTATGATAGGATATCCAAACCGTAATGGTGATATTAATTGTAATAGTAATAGTAATAATAATAAATAATAATAATTGCGAAAAAGATTATGATAGTTAGTTAGATATTATCAATTACAGTTTATATTTTATAAAGTAAAGTAAATGTAAATTTGAGTATCGTCAATATAAATATGCTAGTTTTTATATATTGATGAATTTAGTATTTATGTGAGATGTAATGTAAGTTTTCCGACAGTAAACTTGACCATTCTTATCGCAAATGTTGTCAATAATTTTTGATTCATTTAAAAAACTCCTTATTTTTAAAACTACAACTATTTTCCAAATTACCAAATAATTAGTAAATTAATAAGTGATTTATTGAAATATCCCAAGTTAAAAGTGCATAGGCTCAGTCATATATATCATGTTCTAGTTTATTTATATAACTATATAGTATTATTTGTTGTTTAAGTGCTTCAAATTGTATTTTGGTATCAAATTAATACTAGTGATCTGAACATACAAAATATATTAATATAGGTAATGTAATTCTTATTAGCATTGATTATAAGATCTAAGATATTCGGTGGTTCTTTTTGTAAGTTTAAATTAAGTTACGGTTGTAAATATGTTGCTTTTTAAAAGTTAGGCAATTTAGAGCAAATACTTCGAAATACAATTTAGTTTTAACATGTTTTTGTTTGTGATTTCGCAAAGCATTTAAATAAAAAATTGTTATTTAAATTAAATAGAAAAAATATATTGAATATCGAAAATTCACTAACAATTTTATATCATTATTTATAAACAGATTTAATTTGAATTCTGAATTATAGAAGCCTGGCATTTAATTTATTTTAAATTTATACCCAAACCGAATCTAAACTCAACATATAAATAGAATAACTACTACAATAACTATTACAATAATAACAATCATAACAACTACAATATCTTTTACAATAACTACTATAATAACTACAAGACTCTCTACTACTATATTTCTATAATAGATATTACAAGATGATCTAATCTGGGAATAAAGAGATAAAAGTCAATAATACAGAACAAACAGTGTGGGCCGGTGTAGAATAAAACACAACCTTTAACAATGAAATAATAGGTTCATTTTTTATATTGTTTATAAATATGTCAAAGCATAAAATAAATATAATATAATGTGGTTTTATTTTAAAAGTAAAGCAATATGTATACGAAGGTAACAGTATTATTAACCCCACTATTCATTTAACATTATTAAGAATTATTAATAATACTATTTGTATACTTGTATTAATGTATATATGTCATTGAAAATGATGTCATAATTCAAAAATAACGCTAAAGAATTTACAAACATCAAAAATGATGTCTATATGTGGTGTAAAATATATAATAGTTAAATTAATATTATATAAATAATAATAAATTAATTTCATTTTAATTGAATAATGAAATTATCTATATTAATTAGTATCCAAAATTTTAGGTTATTTACAAGTCATATTCATCATATGAACTAGGTTTTATCAATTTTATTTATATGTGTTATATATATATATATATATATATATATATATATAATAAGAGCTATTTTAATGTAGTCGTAGGTGAGTAATTGAAGTGATATAATCAGTCGGTTTTAATTGAAACATAGTTATCTACTATAGATCGTTTAGTTCCAATGTTTAGTAACGGTAGTTAATGTTTAGTAACGGTAGTTAATTCGGTAAATTATAAAAGATTATGCTAGAAGATTATCAGTATGTGTTTCAATAAATAATCATATTTTATGTATATTGTATTAGCGGAATGATATTGGTTTTCAAGAAAATTATGTGGATAATCAAGTCAATGGACGAGTTAAGTATAACTCCGAGATATAATTTGGTATTTGTATAATAATAATAAATATTTCTTTTTATAATAGTATATACTTTTTTAAATAGTATTTTGTATTAATATTAGTAATAATAATATTATTATTACTAAAATAGAATAATAATATTAATATATAATATAGTAAAACCCAAATTAAAGAGAATATACATTAAATCTTGTGTCTTTTTAATTATTTACATATAATGAATACCTGGTTGCATTACTGACCGAATATTTTCTATGTCATAACGTCCCAACCAATAATTCAAAATACTTACCCATATATGTAACCATCATGTTAACAGTATTATTAGATTTATTTAACACTAAAACTATATTATTGATATATAAAAAATAAATTAATGTATTCATTTATATATCGTTTATAAATATTAATTAGTGAATATCAGTCATCAAACATAGACTATGTCTGAAAAAAATACTTACACATCTATATCATCATTCCAAATTACTTGCGAAAATTAATTATAACAATAATCTTTGATAATAGAAATTTTTTAATATTTAGGGTTAAGCCAAGATTACCTATAAATTACCAGTGATCTTAGGTTCAAACATATAATGCTTGTATCTACAAATGTAATATTGTGCTTAATATTGTTATTAATAAATATTAAATATTTTAAAAAATCCTTATTTTCCTGTTTACAATAACATTTTTATTTCGTTATCGTTATCAAATTTATTACAATTATTAAATTTTAAAACTCTATTCTCTAATCTTCAAGGTAAGATATTTTGTAATATATTATACTAAAATGATATTAAAATAAATTACGACTTGTAATCCGATTTATTAACTACAACTGAATTAAAATACTATGTGAAACTGGTCTATTTATAACAATTTATTATTATATATAGATTCGAATACTACGAAATGATTTTTACCATATACATAGATAACACGTAGATCATACCAACAAATAGTTAATATTGGTTTTAGTTAATTTATGAAGTGCACTGGCTTCCAAATAGAAAACTCCAAAATTTGTGTTAACTATTTTCAAATATGATGTATTAGCAACTTGGTCATAACTTATTTTAAATATTCCTAATCCTAACCTATTAATGATATAAATATAAATGTATTCATCATATTAAAAAGAGCTTGAAAAAGCATAAGGTATAAAGCATAATGTATTTTTAATATTTAAATATGAATATTTAAACGTACATTTTTTAATGTTTTTCCAAATGATCAGAATTTAACTTCGGCCATTTTTAATTGATTAAAATAAATAATATTAAAATTGTAATATTTGAAAATGTTTATTCTTTGTAAACTTGATTATTTTTAATATGTATTACAGTATACTTAATTAATAATCTATTACATATAAATAAACACACACATATATAAATATTATTTTAAAATTATAATTGCTAATATAAAAGTAAAATTTAATAATATTTATATGAAATAATTAATATATTGTTTTATAATGAACACACATAATTTTCTATTTAAAAAATATTTATCAATATATAAATATATTATGAATAAATATATATTTACTATATTTAATATTATATTTAATACTATATATTCAATACTATATTTAATATGTATTAATACCTATATTATTGAATAAGTGTATATTTATTATAATTAATTGATTTTTTAAATTAATTTATTCTTATATTTTTTTCTTATTTGCATCCTAATTTTTCCATATTTATTAATAATTTATCTAATAAATAAATAACAATAAATTTGTTGTTCTTCGTCATTTATATATCCAAATATAGAAAGTGATTGATATATCTAGAATACCATAATAATAATATAACAATATTTAAACATTGGTAATTGTTGTCAAATTCTTTTTTGTGCCAATTCTACTCTGTAAGCTTTGTTCCATAATAGTTGATATATATTATTTCTTTTTAAGGTCTTATCAGATCTTATATATCCTTCCTGTGGATTTAAGCATTATTAAAATAATCACAAAAAAACACTGCTTTTTTTGACTATAATTCTTATAATAAAACCAGAATTAAATCCTGTTTAGAAATCATTCAATATCATCTCTGGTCATTTTTCCAACTCCTAATAATAATATAAATTTAGATTCACTCCTATATCATGTCTGGATATAGTTGATCATTTTACAGATGGGGACTATATTGTAATATTAAATTCCCTTTTACATAAAATTTATATTTTTACATTTCACATATAATCATTATATAATGGTTTACAAATTTTATGAAATAAATATTAGTTTTAAATACCAGTAAATATTTGGTTATTATAAAATAGAAGAAATTGATTCCCAAAGAAATAAATAAAAAAATTCCTGTTATATAACCTTTTATAAATATATATCAATTATATAATCAATATATTAATTATTATAAAAAATTATATTATTTAAATTAGAAAACCAGCATATATATGCTACAATATAATATTAAACAATTTGCTTTCCTTTATTTTGTTCAATTAACATTTTGTAACTATTTCATTCCAGCTATAAATCACACAATAAAAACAGTTTTTATTTTTAATACAGAATAATATTATCCAATGATTTAACTTTGAAAGTTAAATGCAAATTCCATCAAGTTTATGTGTCTATATACTCTGTTTTATAATATTATCGATATATAATTACTAAATTATAGGTTAATCGGCGATTATATAATATGTATATACATTAGTACATAGATAATTTTTACGTAAATATACCTCAGATATGGGTAAAATTAAAGATAATTGTACATTAGAGTGGATGGAAAAATAGATTTGTTTTGAATTTTCTTTTCATATATTTTTACAAATATTTTGTTTCCTCCAATGATTTATAGTTTAACAGAGACTTGATAGAACATTTTAACATTGAGTAGATAAGAACAAATTTTAACAATTGTTTGCACATAGAAATAATTATCTTACATATGTCATTTTTAAATATGTCATTAAATGGGCTAAATACTGTAATAATAATTAAAAAAATATTAATTTAACATTTCTACCATTTCTACATAGAAGTATATTTCTAGGAATATATTTTTAAAATTAATAAAAAAATATATACCAAATTAATAATTTCTATAATGTTTTATTGTATGTATCATATCTATATCATATTTGATAACATTTATTAATATTGGTTTAAAATATATATTTCATACCTTCATTATATTATTTATGATAATTTGATTATTTATTCTAATTTTAAACTGATAATTTTACACCAATTTATTTTAAAAAAATTAATTAATATTACATTTTTATAACAAAATCAGCTGTATCTGCGATCTCTTTTGTATACACTTATAAATGCAGTCAACGTATTACTACTTATAGTAGTTGATATATATATATTTTAAAATCTATAAATCTCATAGCTTCATTCAGCTCACGAGTCAAAAGTAAAATGAAGCATTTTACAATTTAAACAAACTTCTTTGAAAATTTCAAGTTTCATGAAATTAATTATTAATAATTTAATTTCCATTTGAGTTATTAAAATATTCTTGTTCATTATTAAAATATTTTAAAAAAATCCTTTACCCATATTGTGTTTTATTATATAATATCTTTATATTATTTTATATAAACATTTGTATTATTACTAACTATCTACTCTATTGTACATGTGTAATATCACATTAACTATTAATAGTGTTTTTATAATATACATATTAATGTTTCAGTACATTTAACACTCTACAGGATTATACATCTGATGTAATGATAGTATTATTGAGTTTATATTTGTATTTAACTTATTTAAGTTATTGTATTATAACAAAATTCAGCAGTGTTAAATATTCATATTTATTTAAACATGAATATTCATATCATGAAAGTATATTTTATTATATATATAGGTTTTATGATTAGAAATTATATTAGAATCATTTGTTAACTAAATTAAAAATAATATTTTAGAAAATATATTGGCATGTAAGGTTATTCCATTGGAAATAAAAATATAATAAAAATAATTATATTAATCCACCAAATACAAAATCTGATACATTAAACTTTTAACTTCTGTGAACAATTAATTCTCTAGATTTTATAACCAAATTATAAAAATTATTGAGATTGTAAAAAATCATTGTTGTTTAGATAATTATATTTCTTTAAAACTCTGGTAGCATTGGTAAGAACAAAATATGTATCAATTATTATATATTAGAAACTTGATTGCTTACTTAAGTGTATACTGTATGTACTAATAATTAAATTACCTGAAATCGCTAGACCATAACATTAGATTGACAGTCAGTAACACCCCACTAAAAATATTGCTATAATATTGTATGACTTCTTAATCTTATATTTTATTGAATAACTTTTTAAATATATATTTTTTTAGATATAAATAATAAAGTACAAAATCCTCTATAAAATTCAACTTATTAAATCATTATTTTTAGAATGAATACCGAAGCAAAGAATATACTTGAAAATTTAAAATCTATGCAGCAAGAAGGAATTCTTACAGATTTCACTATAGAAAATAATAGAGAATCTATCAAGGTTTTAATCTATCACATTACTCATATCTAGGTAGCCTGGATATTTTATTATATTTTTAACTATAAACTTTAGCCCAGTAAGTCCTGTTCAATTTGTATGGGTTCTTGGGTGTTTGTAAACATAGAAATACTATAACTATATATATATAACACATAGACTAGTTTAAATATATATATATATATTTAATTATTTGTATGATATAAACTATAGAGAATATGACACATGTATAATATTTATATAGTTTAGTATTCATTCCATGGTAATATTGCAATAAAGTAATTTCTATATACATTTATATTACCTAAACAATGAAAACCAGAGTTATAAATAGAATACATTCCTAAGATCAAAGTTCAGTTACTCAGTAATCTAAATATGATATGAAGTGAAGATAACATCAACACTATATCATATCATACATATTTAGACAACTTGATGAATTCATGTATTATATCACCCCTTATAGTATATTATATAACATTACATTATAATAAGTAATGTAATAATATATTAAATAAACATAGTAATGATTTAAATCAATATATTTAACACTTACACTTTATAAGATTAATACAATCTAGTCCTTTGGTTACTAGTAAAGTATTTACATTATGTTTATAATGAGTTAATAATTAATAATTGTTTTTAATAATTATATTTATTGTAAATTATTTATTAACCATATAAGGAACTATTATTTATTGATCTAACTTCTATTACATCATATGAACAGGTTCACAGAAATGTGTTGGCTGCCAGCAGTCAATACTTTAAAGCTATGTTTCTCACAAAGATGAAGGAGTCTGCTGAACAACTCGTAGCATTTCATTATAAGAAAGACATGTTCCAGCTTGTCTTAGACTACTTCTATTCTGGAGAAATCCACATTAATGAAGATAACTTTGCTGGTGTTATGGAAATCTCACATTATTTACAGGTTTAATATTCACTCGTTAAGGAATGCATTGTATTTAATAAAATCTAATAATAACTTATTGTCTTTCTTTTTACGTTTAAATTACTTAATTATTAAATTATAACTTTTGAATATATTATTAACATTTTCATTATCTAGTTAACTTTTATTAAATTATTAATATTTAAGTATATGACAATTAACACTTTATTTAATACTAAAGATAAAAGCAGTAGTGAAATATTTTATAATTAATCTAATTAGCTAATTAATGATTTATTGTGATATAAATTGATATTTGCATACAACTAACACTACAACTAATGTGAATGCAGGTAGATGCTATTGTAAAGAGATGCAATGAATTCATTTGCCAATATCTACTAAAGAACCCCTCATCTCCTTTACTGGGGTATATTTACACTTATGAGATGGGGATATCTCCAGAAGAGATTCTTCTGAAAGTAAAGTCTCAGCTAGAGTCTGTGTACAAAGAAACTCTAGAGAAGTATGTGTTTCTGCGGACTCCATTTACACAATTATTAACTATAATAAGTAATAGAGAATTAAATGCTAGGGATGAGTACGCTATAGTAAAGTGTGTAGTAATGTGGGTACTATATGATGTAGAAGATAGACTAACACATGCCAACTCATTGTTAGAACTTATAGATTGTGGTCTTTGTAGTAAAAGTATGATGTTAGAGAATAAATCTATTAATACAAATGTTCCATTGTTAGACAAACTCCTACAACAATTACACATAAAAATCTCTATTTTAAATGATAACTGTACCAAGGGTTTAATTAAACATTACGGGGTAGAGAGAATCAATGCTATAGAAGTGCCTAGAGAAGTGCCTGGAGCCATTAAGTCTAGTTCTAAGTCTCTATGCCATGTGTCAAAAGATGGCATATACAACACTGCCACTAAAGAGAGACTAGTGCAATATAACTTTGGTGTAGTTGATTATGTAATCTATACAACTAAACAATTGTTATTCTCATTTAGTGAAGGTAAAATGTATAAATATAACAATGCCACTAAAGAAGTAGTTGTGTGTAGTGACCCAACAAACTATTGCTTTGACTGGTTATCAACTGTTAATGAAACATCAGATGGTAGATTAGTTGTTATTGGAGGCAGGAGGAGTAATGGGAGCTGTAGTAATGAAGTGAGATATTATGACATAGCTAATGACTCATGGAGTAAAGGTCAAAGTTTACCTTATGCTGTAGGTTATCATACAACTGTAGTAGATGTAGATGACATTTATGTTATTGGTGGCGGTAATGTTAATACAGTAATACGTTATAGGAATGGCACATGGCAGACTTTATCTCCTTTATTAAACAATAGATATAGGCATATAGCTGTATTAGATGGTAACTGTATTTATGTATATGGAGGTGAATATAGAACTGATGGGGAATATTATGACATCTCTACTGACCAGTGGTCAGTTATTGATAATGCTGTATACAAAAGTATTAAGTCTTATAATTCTATTATTGATGTAAACAAACGTTTATTGTACACACGTGAAGGTGATAATGTATATTCTATTTCATTAGACAATAACATTAAATCTTTAGTATATGAAAATGTATCTTGTTGTCGTTTAGTCCTAATGTGAGTTATTATTATTATCTAGTTTTGTCAATAAATAATAAACTTACTTCAATTGTTCTTTCTTACACTTTATATAAAATTACTTTAGCATTGTTTTGTAATGCAATAATTTAATGAAATTCTCATCTGCATAATTTAATTAATTAAATAAAGTTTTTATTCTAAAAAAAGAGTTGGTATGTAAATTAATTTGAATATAAATTCTAAATTACCCAATTAAATAATATAATTGATCTATTTTTTAGATAAACCTGTTATATGTTAATATATGTTATATTCCTTAATTGTTTTAAAAAAAGATAAATAAATAGTCTGAATTTTATTTAATTATTCTGATAATTAATTTACTACACATAATTTGAAATAAACATACTATCAATTCTAAGAATCTGACCAATCACAGTAAAGAAACATATCCCTAGATTAAAAGTAAATAAATAAGTTATTTCATTCATAAATGTATTGCATTATTAGATATGATATGAATTTTATATTACATAAGAAAGTGTCCATATAACATTGGATGTTTAATTACTATTGTTACATATAATATGTTAAACTTATATTTAACCCAATACATATTGATATAGAATATATATTTTAATATTATACTTCTCTCTCGTATTAATATATTTAGTTATATATAACTATATTGCTGTATACAGTAATATATATACAAATAATATCTAGTCTTGTGTAGTCCGCAGTGTATTTTGATATAACTAAGCATTAACTAATATCTCTGAATATTCATCTCTACAGTTATAAATTATAGTTAAGTATATCTGGAAGTTGTATTAAATAGATAATTGCAATTGCCACTTTCATATCCATATTATTACATTAGTTATTAAATATATAGTAAATATATATCCTAATGTTAAGATATTTTACTACATTATAGATTAAGCAGAGACCATTTGACACATTCTAATTTGTCTGTTATATTCTTTGTATAGCTTAACGGATACTTTATTTACTAAGTTGATGTAGACCTCTTTACGTAAGTCTTTGTCATTATCAAGTGACATCTCCTTGACGTACGGAGTTCTTCCCATTGTTATATTACATAATATTAACCATTATTTCCTTAGACAGCATTCAATACAGTAGGATCCTAGTGAGATGCAGATCTAGTGGTTTCTACAAAGTTACGAGATGGCATATTTTGGTGAGTCCGTTATGAAGTTATCTTTATCTTCTCTTTAATTGAATTTAAATGTTTTACATTTACTTTATTATCTCTTAACATGACGAGAATATATGTGTTAGTTGAGCATTATCTGACTTCTTGGATGTCCTGCGGATACATATATTACAACCCCTCTAACATAGCCAACACATCGTGAGGTCGACTTAATCGCAGTAGATTTGTCGGAGTATGTTGTAAAATAAGATTTACATTCTTTTCCGAAGGAATGAGCTTATAAGTACATGACTTCATTGTCTTAGTCAAAGGCGGGATGTTGGATGTTGTCTATCATAGGATGTTAACGGCTAGCTATTGCTCGTGTACTTTATGTGTGTAGTGTGGTTTAAAACGCAGGTGCTACGGAGTTAATAATAAACCTAGTTATATATGCAAGTTTAGTTGTGCGACACGACATTTACGTGCAAAGTTAATAAGTGATAATGTACAGATAACGGCCCAGTATATAGCAACAGATCACGAGATGTGTGATCATGCGTGACGGTAATTTAGATGACGTAATCAGTCTGTAAGATACACACGCATTCTACAGAAAGATGATATATATTTCATAGACATCAACATGACTAATAGCATAAATTAAGTAGCTTGGACTGAATTAAATAGCATTTCCCTAAGTGATAAGTAGTTCAAAACTTGACCTACTCTCTTCCTTCCCGTAGTTGACCACTATATTGACCACTATATTTGCCACCGTGTATCATTAGAGGTTACCAATATGTTATGAATATGATTTTACCTATATTACCACTAGTTTAACATTCTAACTTACTTTACTCCTTGGTTAAGTTGATTAGTAGTTACAATATCTCCGAATACTTCCGTACACATTTACAGTAACATTCAGCTAATATTAGGAATAATATACATAACTTTTCTTAGATATGACAATAGTAAATTACACTACCGCCTTCGCCTTTTCTGAATGTGTTGCTATTGTGCATTCAAATACTACATATCCTAAATACAGAAGGGCCAGTGCACTGGGAGGCTACATGGACACATCGCTTAAACTTATTTCTTTATCTTCACTTTCATTGAAAACTCTCGCAGTTTATTGAACGCGTTCAGCCTATTTATGATTTCTATGTAATCGCTTGCCTACATTAATATGTCTGTAACTATAATATAAAGAACCTAAGTACGACTAATTACACTTGAATTAACCTAGCAAAGGAAGTTAACATCTTTATGAACTCGAGGTAAATGAATCCCTCAATATATTAGTGTTAATACCCTTAAAGTCACATCGTACCATTACCTACCCGACATAATATGCAGTCTCAAGACTCCTCAGTTGATGTGACCTTCTCTCTTAACACCGTTATTAGTGGTGCCTAGATAGCTAAGTATTTAAGAGTTAGGCTTTGGAGAGGTGAGACAATATTAGAAATATCTATATATAGAATTAAACTTTCTAATCTATATCAAACTACTCTAAAACTTCAACAAAAAGATATACTAACCTTATACTCACAAGTATGAACATACTCAACTTCTCAGTAGTTAATAAAAAGTTCTCTAATCTACTGATAAAGAAAAGTATTATAATGATAATATATTGCAATCCCTATTCTTATTCCATCCGTCCTGATCAGAAGAATTATGGGCATGTCAAACATATCCAGTGGTAACATCCCTTAGTCTAAATCCTAGGTAGTGAGATAGACTAGATTGGTAGGTAATCAAGATAAGGAAGTCTTTTTCTTAACATAGCAGAAGTGCTCACTTCCAGAAACACGCAACTAGTATAAGATGTGGATATCATGTCCTCAATGGAATAAACTAAATGTATGGATAATATGTAATTGTGTGATTAATGGTCCTGATTATATCAACGTATTTAAACTAACTTGCCCAACTCGGATAAGACTCGTCTATTAACAAATATACACCGGTGTTTTGTAGGTTCTAGAACACATTCTAATTCATATTATGTAAAGTTGCACATAACTACATGTTGCTAGGGTAAGACTTCATGACAGGGTTATATAATGTTAGCATAGATCTCATAATGTAATCAATTACTGGAGATATAATATTGATATGCATAATACATTGTCAACTTCTACATATTTATATAATATTTCATGCGTTACATTTTCCCGATGGGTAGTTCTTGTATTATCTTTATTTTCTGAAGTATATATTAATATATTATTGTTATTATTAATTTATTTATTGAGATTCAACAACAAAATAAGAAGAAGGAAATTCAAAAGTTAACTTTAATTAATTATTAATTAATACAGAATAATAAAAGAAATGCTAGAGTAACTCTTTATAATATATACACCAAATGTATCACTTGGTGCATATAACAAGTTAAATGTTATAACCTGTGCGCTGCTATATATAATTAGTTTGAAACGTATGAAGAAGATCTTATTTGTATCATAATTCAATTAATAATAAACAAAACAATTATTTATTTACAAAATAAAATATTTATAAATTAGCAATTATTATTTTCTAAGAATTTACTTATTTGATTTTAAATTTAATATTATTTAGTTGATTATGTGAATTAAATACAAATCATAACATCGATAAAAGTATATTTTAAATTTACCAAATGAATACTTTTGCACGTATATATAAAATAATATGACAACGAACTTTTAACAAATATAACTTATGAAATACAAAAACTGTTTATTCAAATAAACTGAAATGAACAATTAAAACAAAACAGTGTCAATGACAATATCATTGAAGAAATCAATATATTCTAAAAAGATGAACATGACTCTAACTTAAGGCATTTCATGATTACCACAGAGAAGAATAACATCGCATCTGTTATAAAACAAGACAATGATGACCAATAAAAATTTCGATATTAGGAGCGACCTTTGTATTGAGCCATTTTACAATACATGATAATTAGTAACTCTGATATTGTAATAAACTAATTACCCCTATGTACAACAATCATGTTAACATATATAAAAAATACATTTTGTATTAATTATTTTTTTCAATTATATACCAATGGCGTGGTCCTTATAGGTCACGTTTTGATTGTAGACAAGGGTAGAGGGTTTTGTTATGCGTCTATATTTGTTTGCATTATGCATTTTTAGATATTGAAGTTTTATGAGAGTGTTATATTGTATGTTAGTCTTTACAGTGTTTAGTTGAAGAAACAGTTACACGGGTGTCTACGTATTGCTGTGAGCGCATTTCTCCACGATATCAACTTTTTTTTATATTCACTTTTTATAGTCTGCATTTGATGTTCTATGAATGCATTTGATTGCGGATATTACGGGCTCGATGTTATGTGTTTAAATTCCTAATCATTTGCAAATTGTGCGAATATTGGGGTGGAGAATTGTGGGCCGTTATCGGAGTGTATGATTTGTAGGGTACCGAACATGGAAAATGTGTCTTTTTATTTTGCTATGATTGTTGTGCTAGAAGTGGATATTGGTAGATTGTGAATGATTGGAGAAATAATAGACAATTCATAGGAAATATTGATTGTTTAAATAGAAGACTGCGACCGTTTTCCATGGACCATGGGGGAATAACTCTAGGTATTGATGGAGGTTTCCAGGTGAACGTTCTTTTTCTTGATGAATATCGCATGATGATATATTAATTCAAAGGTCGTATTTTCTTTTTTAAGCGTGAACGACCTCTGGGTCATCTTTGGGTTATGTAACTCTTTAGTAATATATGAAGTTGTTCAGATTAGCTACCGATGTATAATTTAGTTTCTGTCCGAGGTGTGAATTTCATGAAATAAATACTGACTTCTTTCGTTTCTTCGTGTATCCTATGAATTTCATTGAGGGATGCATCACGTGAGAAGGCATCCGCTAGTATATTTACCGGGTCGGTGCAATTTTGTACAGCCGTATATAACTGCTAGTAATTCTCTCTCTTTATTTGCGTATCTACGTACGGTTTCTGTTAGAGATCGTGACGGAAAACATATGGGTTTATCATCTTGAAGCAAAACTACTCATAAGTCTATTCCGCAAGCGTCTACTTTAATTGTTTTTTTGCTTGTAAATGTCATAATAAGACAATGAAGATTGTTAAGAAATAACGTAGAAATAACAACGGCCCAATATCAGGCACGAGCGTCTAGTTTTAAGAATATGTTAACATTACATAATAGGTGGAGTATCTCCTATAATGTCCTTTGGGTGTAATGAGGATGGCTTAAGGCTTCGTTTAAATCTTTGGGATCTAGGCATATTCTTATTCTTTCCAGTTACCCATTGCGTAGGTTCAGATATGTGTGCGACGACACCTCGAGATGTCATTAGTTTCAGTTCATGCTCTACTTCGTAGCGGATATTTATGGGGACTCTCCTTGCTGTATGGATTACAGTTGGTATATTCAGTTTATTTATATGTGCATGATGCCTGGAAAAGACGGGGTAACGCGATAGTAGTGTTTGTAAATCTAGGTTGTGGTAATCGTCGGTGGATAAATGGGGGTATGGGGTGTGCAATGCACACTGTATATTTAGATATATGTATATTGGGCTTGTCCGGTGTATATCGGGGAGGACTTGGGATGCGAGTGTTTGTTAAATTGTAAAGTTAAAAGTGATGAGATTGAGGATATGGCAGGAAGGGAGTCCTATAATAGGTGAACTTCTGGTATTGGCGATGTAAAATTCTTTATAGTTCGACCAATATATCTAGTTTCGTTATTTTTGGGGACGATAACGACTTTTTCTATGGGAATTAATTCGGCAGCTAGAATTGCTTTGTGGACTTCGGTTAATGAGATTCCTCAGATAAACTTGTGGAGAATGACGTCATCAGTTGTTCTGTATTTACACTTACCAGCTATTTCTCTTACTCCGTTTACGAATTGAGTTAACGACTCAGCTGTTAGTTGCACGGTCTTCAATAATACTTGGCGGTGTACGAGTGGATTAACTTTTGAAAATAGCACTTCTTCTAACATATTCCAGATGCAATGTAGGTTTTTTTTTCTTTGTTTCAGTTTTATTATATTCGTCATAGATCTCAACGCTTGTTCCTGCCATGTATAATATAATTTATAGCAAATAGTAATATATGGTTATGTATCATGTAACAATAAGTATATGTATATGTTATGTATAGGTATGTTATATTAAATAGATATGTATGTTATGTTTTTATGTTATTTATACATATTAGTATTATAAATGATACATTTTTTTATTTATATATACATTTTTTTGGTCTAGTTTTGTTATATTTATATATATATATATATATGTTAGTCTAGTTGTGCTATTTATATATATATATAAATATATATATATATATATATATATATATATATAGTGTATATATTGATTATATATACATCTATATGACTAAAATGTAAATATGTAAGATTACGACCTCGAAATTAAATATTTACTTTATACCAAGAAATTATGATGGATATGAAAACGAACTTCCTAATAATTCTAATATTCAATTTATACATCGTCATATATTCCATAATAATAATTATATTGATATCGATGTGTCATTTGATGGCACATATCTAACTCACGTTTTCAGTAGTTTATTTGGTGTATACACTGTGATTGAGGTGTCAACCCGTTTAATAGTCAACTTTGTAGTTTTTAATGTTGGAATTATTAATATTATGTTATTATTATACAAATTATTATCATTATTACATTATATTTGTACACCATAATAAACTATTTGATTATATTTAATTTTTAAAAAATAGAATACATGTGTTAAAACATTATTATATATTATCTTTGAGGGCGTTTTTGACATTATATTTAAATTTTGTACAGCATTTGCTAAAGCATTTTGTTTATAAACTGACTATTTAGAAAATGTCATAGATTGTTTATTATATATAGATAGAAATAATAATAAAACAGTTTATAAAAATATGATTTTATCAATTCGCATTAATTGTGCTGAATTTTGACCAACAAATATTTAGGATATAATTTAGTTGTCTTGTCAATCTTATCATAATAATATATTATATTATAATTGAATACATTAATTATTCAGACTAGTAGTTTACAACATTAGAGGTATTTAAAAAATGATTATTTACATATGAGATTTCAATGCAGCGGATACCATTTAAGTATACATCTAGCTAAAGTCCACAACTCTAAATAACATCAAAGACGGTAATACATGTGAGATATTTATAGTTATTGATAATGTTGAGTAATATATTATACTATAAATAAATAACATAAAATACCACTTTACAATATATTGAAAATTATAATTTAATTATTTATTATTTAATATATGTAGTATATTTATGTTTATAAAATATTATATTTTAGTATCAGGATCTGTTTACATCGATTTGAATATGTGAGTTTAATAAATTATTTATTATAAAATGTAGAGTATAATGTATATACATAATATTTAAATAGTTTAGTATTATATTCCATTGTAAGGGTATAGGTTATATTCCTATATTTGATGTTATATCAATAGCATTGTAAATTAATTTTTGTTATATAATTTTTGTTCTTTACATAGATTAATATGATGTAGTTAATAACTAATATTTAATAAAGTATAATATAAAACATGTAATTGATAATAGTGCATTTCAATAAATAATAATATAAAATAATGTCTACATATTTTCAATAGAAATTAATTAATAATAAAAAAAATAACAAATATGAATATAATTTAACTGCAATTACTCGAGATAATTGATATGACATAATTATATCTAATTTCTAATTAAATTTGTAAAAAACTAATGAGATTATTATAATAAGAAATATTCATATATTTATGATATTTTATAATAATTATATTAACACTAATATATATAAATTCATATTTTTATAATAATCATAAATTAATTTTATAAATATATGATTATTATGATCTATATTCGTTAAAAAAGACATGATATGATCCAGAATTATACTAATATTAAGAAAATAAATGATTAGTTATTGTAAAGTAATTGAATATATTAAGAATATATCGGAATTAGTTTTGCTATATATATATATATATATATATATATATACATATATATATATATATATATATACATATATATATATATATATATATATATATATATATATATATATATATATATTACATATGGATATATAAACAGTTATTTTACTAAAATAATTTTACATTTAAAATTTGAATTTATTCTTTATTAATATTGAATGGAATATTACTATATATTAAATTATTAATATTACGGTAGTAATTTATTTATATAGTTAAACAATAGATAAACTCTATTTATAATATATCATATATATGATATATATATAATACTCTTAATAATGTAATACCATATATTATACAATTTTAGATCTCATTAAAATCAGTAATAGTATCTATAATAATATATTTATGTGTGGATGAACAATGGACATTGACCAATCATCTTCTTATTAATTTATTTATTGAGATTCAACAACAAAATAAGAAGAAGGAAATTCAAAAGTTAACTTTAATTAATTATTAATTAATACAGAATAATAAAAGAAATGCTAGAGTAACTCTTTATAATATATACACCAAATGTATCACTTGGTGCATATAACAAGTTAAATGTTATAACCTGTGTGCTGCTATATATAATTAGTTTGAAACGCATTAAGATCTTATTTGTATCATAATTCAATTAATAATAAACAAAACAACTATTTATTTACAAAATAAAATATTTATAAATTAGCAATTATTATTTTCTAAGAATTTACTTATTTGATTTTAAATTTAATATTATTTAGTTGATTGTGTGAATTAAATACAAATCATAACATCGATAAAAGTATATTTTAAGTTGACCAAATGAATACTTTTGGATGTATATATAAAATAATATGACAACGAAGTTTTAACATATATAACTTATGAAATACAAAAACTGTTTATTCAAATAAACTGAAATGAACAATTAAAACAAAACAGTGTCAATGACAATATCATTGAAGAAATCAATATATTCTAAAAAGATGAACATGACTCTAACTTAAGGCATTTCATGATTACAACAGAGAAGAATAACATCGCATCTGTTATAAAACAAGATGATGATGACGAATAAAAATGTCGATATTAGGAGCGACCTTTGTATTGAGCCATTTTACAATACATGATAATTAGTAACTCTGATATTGTAATCAATTAATTACCCCTATGTACAACAATCATGTTAACATATATAAAAAATATATTTTGTATTAATTAATTTTTTCAATTATATACCAATGGCGTGGTCCTTATAGGTCACGTTTTGATTGTAGACAAGGGTAGAGGGTTTTGTTATGCGTCTATATTTGTTTGCATTATGCATTTTTAGATCTTGAAGTTTTATGAGAGTGTTATATTGTATATTAGTCTTTACAGTGTTTAGTTGAAGAAACAGTTACACGGGTGTCTACGTATTGCTGTGAGCGCATTTCTCCACGATATCAACTTTTTTTTATATTCACTTTTTATAGTCTGCATTTGATGTTCTATGAATGCATTTGATTGCGGATAGTACGGGCTCGATGTTATGCGTTTAAATTCCTAATCATTTGCAAATTGTGCGAATATTGGGGTGGAGAATTGTGGGCCGTTATCGGAGTGTATGATTTGTAGGGTACCGAACATGGAAAATGTGTCTTTGTATTTTGCTATGATTGTTGTGCTAGAAGTGGATATTGGTAGATTGTGAACGATTGAAGAAATAATAAACAATTCATAGGAAATATTGGTTGTTTAAATAGAAGACTACGACCGTTTTCCATGGACCATGGGGAATAACTCTAGGTATTGATGGAAGTTTCCAGGTGAACGTTCTTTTTCTTGATGAATATCGCATGATGATATATTAATTCAAAGGTCGTATTTCCTTTTTTAAGCGTGAACGACCTCTGGGTCATCTTTGGGTTATGTAACTCTTTAGTAATATATGAAGTTGTTCAGATTAGCTACCGATGTATAATTTAGTTTCTGTCCGAGGTGTGAATTTCATGAAATAAATACTGACTTCTTTCGTTTCTTCGTGTATCCTATGAATTTCATTGAGGGATGCATCACGTGAGAAGGCATCCGCTAGTATAAGATCTGTACCGGATCGGTGCAATTTTGTACAGGCTTATATAACTGCTAGTAATTCTCTCTCTTTATTTGCGTATCTACGTACGGTTTCTGTTAGAGATCGTGACGGAAAACATATGGGTTTATCATCTTGAAGCAAAACTACTCATAAGTCTATTCCGCAAGCGTCTACTTTAATTGTTTTTGGCTTGCGAATGACATAATAAGACAATGAAGATTGTTAAGAAATAACGTAGAAATAACAACGGCCCAATATCATGCACGAGCGTCTAGTTTTAAGAATATGTTAACATTACATAATAGGTGGAGTATCTCCTATAATGTCCTTTGGATGTAATGTGGATGGCTTAAAGCTTCGTTTAAATCTTTGGGATCTAGGCATATTCTTATTCTTTCCAGTTACCCATTGCGTAGGTTCAGATATGTGTGCGACGACACCTAGAGATGTCATTAGTTTCAGTTCATGCTCTACTTCGTAGCGGATATTTATGGGGACTCTCCTTGCTGTATGGATTACAGTTGGTATATTCAGTTTATTTATATGTGCGTGATGCCTGGAAAAGACGGGGTAACGCGATAGTAGTATTTGTAAATCTAGGTTGTGGTAATCGTCGGTGGATAAATGGGGGTATGGGGTGTGCAATGCACACTGTATATTTAGATATATGTATATTGGGCTTGTCCGGTGTATATCGGGGAGGACTAGGGATGCGAGTGTTTGTTAAATTGTAAAGTTAAAAGTGATGAGATTGAGGATATGGCAGGAAGGGAGTCCTATAATAGGTGAACTTCTGGTATTGGCGATGTAAAATTCTTTATAGTTCGACCAATATATCTAGTTTCGTCATTTTTGGGGACGATAACGGCTTTTTCTATGGGAATTAATTCGGCAGCTAGAATTGCTTTGTGGACTTCGGTTAATGAGATTCCTCCGATAAACTTGTGGAGAATGACGTCATCAGGTGTGCTGTATTTACACTTACCAGCTATTTCTCTTACTCCGTTTACGAATTGAGTTAACGACTCAGCTGTTAGTTGCATGGTCTTCAATAATACTTGGCGGTGTACGAGTGGATTAACTTTTGAAAATAGCACTTCTTCTAACATATTCCAGATGCAATGTAGGTTTTTTTTCTTTGTTTCAGTTTTATTATATTCGTCATAGATCTCAACGCTTGTTCCTGCCATGTATAATATAATTTATAGCAAATTAGTAATATATGGTTATGTAACATGTAACAATAAGTATATGTATATGCTATGTATAGGTATGTTATATTAAATAGATATGTATGTTATGTTTTTATGTTATTTATACATATTAGTATTATAAATGATACATTTTGTTGGTCTAGTTTTGTTATATTTATATATATATATATATATATGTTAGTCTAGTTTTGCTATTTATATATATATATATATATATATATATATATATAGTGTATATATTGATTATATATTATATATATTATATATATTATATATATTATATATTATATATACATCTATATGACTAAAATGTAAATATGTAAGATTACGACCTCGAAATTAAATATTTACTTTATACCAAGAAATTATGATGGATATGAAAATGAACTTCCTAATAATTCTAATATTCAATTTATACATCGTCATATATTCCATAATAATAATTATATTGATATCGATGTGTCATTTGATGGCACATGTCTAACTCACGTTTTCAGTAGTTTATTTGGTGTATACACTGTGATTGAGGTGTCAACCCGTTTAGTAGTCAACTTTGTAGTTTTAATGTTGGAATTATTAATATTATGTTATTATTATCATTATTACATTATATTTGTACACCATAATAAACTATTTGATTATATTTAATCTTTAAAAAATAGAATATATGTGTTAAAACATTATTATATATTATCTATGAGGGCGTTTTTGACATTATATTTAAATTTTGTACAGCATTTGCTAAAGCATTTTGTTTATAAACTGACTATTTAGAAAATGTCATAGATTGTTTATTATATATAGATAGAAATAATAATAAAACAGTTTATAAAAATATGATTTTATCAATTCGCATTAATTGTGCTGAATTTTGACCAACAAATATTTAGGATATAATTTAGTTGTCTTGTCAATCTTATCATAATAATATATTATATTATAATTGAATACATTAATTATTCAGACTAGTAGTTTACAACATTAGAGGTATTTAAAAAAGTATTATTTACATATGAGATTTCAATGCAGCGGATACCATTTAAGTATACATCTAGCTAAAGTCCACAACTCTAAATAACATCAAAGACGTTAATACATGTGAGATATTTATAGTTATTGATAATGTTGAGTAAATATTATACTATAAATAAATAACATAAAATACCACTTTACAATATATTGAAAATTATAATTTAATTATTTATTATTTACTATATGTAGTATATATATGTTTATAAAATATTATATTTTAGTATCAGAATCTGTTTACATCGATTTGAATATGTGAGTTTAATAAATTATGTATTATAAAATGTAGAGTATAATGTATATACATAATATTTAAATAGTTTAGTATTATATTCCATTGTAAGGGTATAGGTTATATTCCTATATTTGATGTTATATCAATAGCATTGTAAATTAATTTGTGTTATATAATTTTTCTTCTATACATAGATTAATATGATGTAGTTAATAACTAATATTTAATAAAGTATAATATAAAACATGTAATTGATAATAGTGCATTTCAATAAATAATAATATAAAATAATGTTTTTCTATGGGAATTAATTCGGCAGCTAGAATTGCTTTGTGGACTTCGGTTAATGAGATTCCTCCGATAAACTTGTGGAGAATGACGTCATCAGGTGTGCTGTATTTACACTTACCAGCTATTTCTCTTACTCCGTTTACGAATTGAGTTAACGACTCAGCTGTTAGTTGCATGGTCTTCAATAATACTTGGCGGTGTACGAGTGGATTAACTTTTGAAAATAGCACTTCTTCTAACATATTCCAGATGCAATGTATTTTTTTTTCTTTGTTTCAGTTTTATTATATTCGTCATAGATCTCAACGCTTGTTCCTGCCATGTATAATATAATTTATAGCAAATTAGTAATATATGGTTATGTAACATGTAACAATAAGTATATGTATATGCTATGTATAGGTATGTTATATTAAATAGATATGTATGTTATGTTTTTATGTTATTTATACATATTAGTATTATAAATGATACATTTTGTTGGTCTAGTTTTGTTATATTTATATATATATATATATATATGTTAGTCTAGTTTTGCTATTTATATATATATATATATATATATATAGTGTATATATTGATTATATATTATATATATTATATATATTATATATTATATATACATCTATATGACTAAAATGTAAATATGTAAGATTACGACCTCGAAATTAAATATTTACTTTATACCAAGAAATTATGATGGATATGAAAATGAACTTCCTAATAATTCTAATATTCAATTTATACATCGTCATATATTCCATAATAATAATTATATTGATATCGATGTGTCATTTGATGGCACATGTCTAACTCACGTTTTCAGTAGTTTATTTGGTGTATACACTGTGATTGAGGTGTCAACCCGTTTAGTAGTCAACTTTGTAGTTTTAATGTTGGAATTATTAATATTATGTTATTATTATCATTATTACATTATATTTGTACACCATAATAAACTATTTGATTATATTTAATCTTTAAAAAATAGAATATATGTGTTAAAACATTATTATATATTATCTATGAGGGCGTTTTTGACATTATATTTAAATTTTGTACAGCATTTGCTAAAGCATTTTGTTTATAAACTGACTATTTAGAAAATGTCATAGATTGTTTATTATATATAGATAGAAATAATAATAAAACAGTTTATAAAAATATGATTTTATCAATTCGCATTAATTGTGCTGAATTTTGACCAACAAATATTTAGGATATAATTTAGTTGTCTTGTCAATCTTATCATAATAATATATTATATTATAATTGAATACATTAATTATTCAGACTAGTAGTTTACAACATTAGAGGTATTTAAAAAAGTATTATTTACATATGAGATTTCAATGCAGCGGATACCATTTAAGTATACATCTAGCTAAAGTCCACAACTCTAAATAACATCAAAGACGTTAATACATGTGAGATATTTATAGTTATTGATAATGTTGAGTAAATATTATACTATAAATAAATAACATAAAATACCACTTTACAATATATTGAAAATTATAATTTAATTATTTATTATTTACTATATGTAGTATATATATGTTTATAAAATATTATATTTTAGTATCAGAATCTGTTTACATCGATTTGAATATGTGAGTTTAATAAATTATGTATTATAAAATGTAGAGTATAATGTATATACATAATATTTAAATAGTTTAGTATTATATTCCATTGTAAGGGTATAGGTTATATTCCTATATTTGATGTTATATCAATAGCATTGTAAATTAATTTGTGTTATATAATTTTTCTTCTATACATAGATTAATATGATGTAGTTAATAACTAATATTTAATAAAGTATAATATAAAACATGTAATTGATAATAGTGCATTTCAATAAATAATAATATAAAATAATGTCTACATATTTTCAATAGAAATTAATTAATAATAAAAAAATAACAAATATGAATATAATTTAACTTCAATTACTCGAGATAATTGATATGACATAATTATATCTAATTTCTAATTAAATTTGTAAAAAACTAATGAGATTATTATAATAAGAAATATTCATATATTTATGATATTTTATAATAATTATATTAACACTAATATATATAAATTCATATTTTTATAATAATCATAAATTAATTTTATAAATATATGATTATTATGATCTATATTCGTTAAAAAAGACATGATATGATCCAGAATTATACTAATATTAAGAAAATAAATGATTAGTTATTGTAAAGTAATTGAATATATTGAGAATATATCGGAATTAGGTTTGCTATATATATATATATATATATATATATATATATATATATATAGATATACATATATATATATATATATATATATATATATATTATATTGAATTCAATATTACTATATATTAAATTATTAATATTAATTATATTACGGTAGTAATTTATTTATATAGTTAAACAATAGATAAACTCTATTTATAATATATCATATATATGATATATATATAATACTCTTAATAATGTAATACAATATATTATACATATATTATACAATTTTAGATCTCATTAAAATCAGTAATAGTATCTATAATAATATATTTATGTGTGGATGAACAATGGACATTGACCAATCATCTTCTATAATAATATAATACGAGTTCAGAAAATCTATTTATATTTATTTAATGCGGGGGAACGAAAAAAAAGTCGAAAATAATTTTATTAGTATAATAAATTAAGTATTCGAAAATACGCTTTTCGAATAAAATTCGGATTTTTCTAATTTTTTCCCCCGACTTCCCCGGGCCGAAGAGAAATATAATAGCGTCTAAAAAAGTCGGAAAAATCGAATATTAGTATAATAAATTAAGTATTCGAAATTTTCTATAGCCCCGATAGTACTCCGAAAGTTTAGAAAATTTGCATCCCGCTAGATACGGGTATCGGCTACGACTTAGGATCTCTATATTTTTAGATTTCGTTTCGATTAGTATGCCGATACCGATCTAATTACGCCCGACTAGCCTATTCTAAGCGCTATTATATACGTGGCTGATATCATACTCCAGACAGAAATTAACGGTTTTATTTGGCGTGCGTTACTTACTCGATAGTTTATCGGCGATTACTCGATAACCGATGGAGATTATTAAAATCCGAATACGGATTCGGAATCCTCGCCCTAAGTCTATAAGATAGCCATTCGAGATTATCGAATTTATCGATTTATAAAAAAAAGTATAAAAACGCCCGCGAACCAGTATAAGTAAAATATTATTTATTTCAACGTTTCATATTTTCCATTATACAGGCGTATGTAAATCTTATCCTCGATCTAGGTCAATTAATTCAGCATCGCGATGTCTCATTTAATGAATCTAATGTATAATATAGATGCGCAGGTTATGGTGGAGCGTCGGTTACAAAACATATATGTTTATATAGAATATTAAAGATAATCATGGATAAGATATTTCTATAATATTACTTTTTTTTTGGTTAGCCCAAATCGTTATTGATTATAAAATTTTGAACTTTAAAAAATTCTATTTTGTTATATTTATATTCGAAAATGTATTTACGCATGCGCAGAAAATAATAAATTATTAAAAATTCAAATTTTAAAATTATTTACATTATACATTATATACATTTACTCCTTATTTATTCATCATGAACTTGAGAAATGCGAACGATTTTAAAGGCAAATTTGAATCTTGCTTAATTTGAATCTTTAGCAAATTTGCAAATTTGAATCTTTAGGGTTAATGTCAAGTTATAAATTGCCAACATATTTAGATATTGCCAAACATTATCTATTTATTTATACAAATAAAAAAACGACTTTGGCGGCAACTACTGATCGAATACTTGAAATTTGGTTTTCGGCATCTATTCCATCGATACATCGGCGATGCGTATTACAGAAAATCGAACGATATATAAAGATAATTAATACATTATGGAAAGATGTATCTAAGCATATATTTGAGGCAAAATTGAAAATCCACATTGAAAAATATAATATACTCTTTGATATATGCTCATGTAAATGTAGAGATTATGACATGTGTAGATATAGTATAAAGGAAAAAAGAATACCGTTTGCCGAAATTGTATTTTTTATAGATCAGAGAACAGAAAGGAGAATGCATATTAATATAGATAGAACTGTTCCTACAACACCACACAGCAGAATTGCATCAACTAGCAAGTAAGTTCATATATAATATGTTTGTAATAAAAATTATATTTAAATTTGTATACAACTCTTTTAAGATACTTTATTTACGTATTACAAGATCATTTTATGCATATAGTATAATCTGATATTATATAAATATCAAATTTCACATTACTGTTAATTAAATAAGAAATTTTCAATATTAAAATGTATCCTTATTTTAGATTCTTATATGTTTTTGAGGTTTTTTATTCACATTTTAAATAAATAATAATTTGTAGTCAAGTACAAGAAGAACTTATGCAATTTGATGTGGATACGAATGATTCAACTAATTCAACAAGAGCCTCTACGATTGAATACGATTTATCTGATTCAGATTATGAGCCTGACATAATGTCACATCGGAGGTACTAACCCTTCTCAAAGAAATAGTAGGACCTATACTACCATACTATTACGACGCAAAATGCCCATTTTTGATACGAAATGTCAATTTGTATTCTAATTTTTATTATTTATGTACATATTATTTTTGATATTTATTAATTATTCTCGTATATATTTTATAAATAATAAATTTATATTCATTTATTACTGAAATATACTATTAATATGCTGCTTTTTATTTTGTATATTATAAATAATATATTTAAAATTGTATTAAAAAAATAATTATACATATTTAAATTAATTTTTAAAATTATTAATATGAATTTATATTTTATAAAATTTGTCATACAGTTTGTAATACAATTTGTCATACAATAAAATAATATAACAAATTATTCCTACAAAATTTTTTTTTAACTAATTACAAACAATATTTTTTTTGAAAAAATCAACATAATTTATTAATTATAATATATTATTTAAGATAATTTAATATTTTTATGCGCAATAATTAACTTTTTTTTTGTAATAAAATATATATAAATGTATTATATTATTATATTTGAATGAATTTCGGATGGATTAAATTAATAGTTCTATCCAACTGATTCAATAAAAGGTGACATTATTTTATAAAATATATAAAAAAATATTCCTAGAAATTTCTATAATTAACCAAACTTAAATATTTAATATATATTTTAAAAATATATTCCAATCACTAGTTATATTATTAATAATACATAAAATTTTCATATTAATATTTACACAATTACTATATATAAAATCATTTTAAATTGGCTTCTATTCCCTTAATGTAAATTTTTCTATCTAGCCCATGTTAAACTTCTAAGGCACTATCGATAGAAATCTACTTGATCAATTTCAATTTTTTTTG
>OZ038313.1:4920597-5080597 GCA_964035775.1 Osedax frankpressi
ACATCACTTACCTCACTAGTCCTACTTCACTTACTACATCACTTACTACATCACTTACCTCACTAGTCCTACTTCACTTACTACATCACTTACCTCACTAGTCCTACTTCACTTACTACATCACTTACCTCACTAGTCCTACTTCACTTACTACTTCACTTACTACATCACTTACCTCACTAGTCCTACTTCACTTACTACATCACTTACCTCACTAGTCCTACTTCACTTACTACATCACTTACTACATCACTTACCTCACTAGTCCTACTTCACTTACTACATCACTTACCTCACTAGTCCTACTTCACTTACTACATCACTTACCTCACTAGTCCTACTTCACTTACTACATCACTTACCTCACTAGTCCTACTTCACTTACTACATCACTTACCTCACTAGTCCTACTTCACTTACTACATCACTTACCTCACTAGTCCTACTTCACTTACTACATCACTTACCTCACTAGTCCTACTTCACTTACTACATCACTTACCTCACTAGTCCTACTTCACTTACTACATCACTTACATCACCCAGTCCTACTTCACTTACTACATCACTTACCTCACTAGTCCTACTTCACTTACTACATCACTTACCTCACTAGTCCTACTTCACTTACTACATCACTTACCTCACTAGTCCTACTTCACTTACTACATCACTTACCTCACTAGTCCTACTTCACTTACTACATCACTTACCTCACTAGTCCTACTTCACTTACTACATCACTTACCTCACTAGTCCTACTTCACTTACTACATCACTTACCTCACTAGTCCTACTTCACTTACTACATCACTTACCTCACTAGTCTACTTCACTTACTACATCACTTACTACTCACTTACCTCACTAGTCCTACTTCACTTACTACATCACTTACCTCACTAGTCCTACTTCACTTACTACATCACTTACCTCACTAGTCCTACTTCACTTACTACATCACTTACCTCACTAGTCCTACTTCACTTACTACATCACTTACCTCACTAGTCCTACTTCACTTACTACATCACTTACCTCACTAGTCCTACTTCACTTACTACATCACTTACCTCACTAGTCCTACTTCACTTACTACATCACTTACCTCACTAGTCCTACTTCACTTACTACATCACTTACCTCACTAGTCCTACTTCACTTACTACATCACTTACCTCACTAGTCCTACTTCACTTACTACTTCACTTACTACATCACTTACCTCACTAGTCCTACTTCACTTACTACATCACTTACCTCACTAGTCCTACTTCACTTACTACATCACTTACCTCACTAGTCCTACTTCACTTACTACATCACTTACCTCACTAGTCCTACTTCACTTACTACATCACTTACCTCACTAGTCCTACTTCACTTACTACATCACTTACTACATCACTTACCTCACTAGTCCTACTTCACTTACTACATCACTTACTACATCACTTACCTCACTAGTCCTACTTCACTTACTACATCACTTACCTCACTAGTCCTACTTCACTTACTACATCACTTACCTCACTAGTCCTACTTCACTTACTACATCACTTACTACATCACTTACCTCACTAGTCCTACTTCACTTACTACATCACTTACTACATCACTTACCTCACTAGTCCTACTTCACTTACTACATCACTTACCTCACTAGTCCTACTTCACTTACTACATCACTTACCTCACTAGTCCTACTTCACTTACTACATCACTTACCTCACTAGTCCTACTTCACTTACTACATCACTTACTACATCACTTACCTCACTAGTCCTACTTCACTTACTACATCACTTACCTCACTAGTCCTACTTCACTTACTACATCACTTACCTCACTAGTCCTACTTCACTTACTACATCACTTACCTCACTAGTCCTACTTCACTTACTACATCACTTACCTCACTAGTCCTACTTCACTTACTACATCACTACTACATCACTTACCTCACTAGTCCTACTTCACTTACTACATCACTTACCTCACTAGTCCTACTTCACTTACTACATCACTTACCTCACTAGTCCTACTTCACTTACTACATCACTTACCTCACTAGTCCTACTTCACTTACTACATCACTTACCTCACTAGTCCTACTTCACTTACTACATCACTTACCTCACTAGTCCTACTTCACTTACTACATCACTTACCTCACTAGTCCTACTTCACTTACTACATCACTTACCTCACTAGTCCTACTTCACTTACTACATCACTTACTACATCACTTACCTCACTAGTCCTACTTCACTTACTACATCACTTACCTCACTAGTCCTACTTCACTTACTACATCACTTACCTCACTAGTCCTACTTCACTTACTACATCACTTACCTCACTAGTCCTACTTCACTTACTACATCACTTACCTCACTAGTCCTACTTCACTTACTACATCACTTACCTCACTAGTCCTACTTCACTTACTACATCACTTACTACATCACTTACCTCACTAGTCCTACTTCACTTACTACATCACTTACCTCACTAGTCCTACTTCACTTACTACATCACTTACCTCACTAGTCCTACTTCACTTACTACATCACTTACCTCACTAGTCCTACTTCACTTACTACATCACTTACTACATCACTTACCTCACTAGTCCTACTTCACTTACTACATCACTTACTACTTCACTTACCTCACTAGTCCTACTTCACTTACTACATCACTTACCTCACTAGTCCTACTTCACTTACTACATCACTTACTACATCACTTACCTCACTAGTCCTACTTCACTTACTACTTCACTTACCTCACTAGTCCTACTTCACTTACTACATCACTTACCTCACTAGTCCTACTTCACTTACTACATCACTTACACATCACTTACCTCACTAGTCCTACTTCACTTACTACATCACTTACCTCACTAGTCCTACTTCACTTACTACATCACTTACCTCACTAGTCCTACTTCACTTACTACATCACTTACCTCACTAGTCCTACTTCACTTACTACATCACTTACCTCACTAGTCCTACTTCACTTACTACATCACTTACCTCACTAGTCCTACTTCACTTACTACATCACTTACCTCACTAGTCCTACTTCACTTACTACATCACTTACCTCACTAGTCCTACTTCACTTACTACTTCACCTACTACATCACTTACCTCACTAGTCCTACTTCACTTACTACTTCACTTACCTCACTAGTCCTACTTCACTTACTACATCACTTACCTCACTAGTCCTACTTCACTTACTACTTCACTTACCTCACTAGTCCTACTTCACTTACTACATCACTTACTACATCACTTACCTCACTAGTCCTACTTCACTTACTACATCACTTACCTCACTAGTCCTACTTCACTTACTACATCACTTACCTCACTAGTCCTACTTCACTTACTACATCACTTACCTCACTAGTCCTACTTCACTTACTACATCACTTACCTCACTAGTCCTACTTCACTTACTACATCACTTACCTCACTAGTCCTACTTCACTTACTACATCACTTACCTCACTAGTCCTACTTCACTTACTACATCACTTACCTCACTAGTCCTACTTCACTTACTACATCACTTACCTCACTAGTCCTACTTCACTTACTACTTCACTTACCTCACTAGTCCTACTTCACTTACTACATCACTTACTACATCACTTACCTCACTAGTCCTACTTCACTTACTACATCACTTACCTCACTAGTCCTACTTCACTTACTACATCACTTACCTCACTAGTCCTACTTCACTTACTACTTCACTTACCTCACTAGTCCTACTTCACTTACTACTTCACTTACCTCACTAGTCCTACTTCACTTACTACATCACTTACCTCACTAGTCCTACTTCACTTACTACATCACTTACTACATCACTTACCTCACTAGTCCTACTTCACTTACTACATCACTTACCTCACTAGTCCTACTTCACTTACTACATCACTTACTACATCACTTACCTCACTAGTCCTACTTCACTTACTACATCACTTACCTCACTAGTCCTACTTCACTTACTACTTCACTTACCTCACTAGTCCTACTTCACTTACTACATCACTTACCTCACTAGTCCTACTTCACTTACTACATCACTTACCTCACTAGTCCTACTTCACTTACTACATCACTTACCTCACTAGCCCTACTTCACTTACTACATCACTTACCTCACTAGTCCTACTTCACTTACTACTTCACTTACCTCACTAGTCCTACTTCACTTACTACATCACTTACTACATCACTTACCTTCACTAGTCCTACTTCACTTACCTCACTAGTCCTACTTCACTTACTACATCACTTACCTCACTAGTCCTACTTCACTTACTACTTCACTTACCTCACTAGTCCTACTTCACTTACTACATCACTTACCTCACTAGTCCTACTTCACTTACTACATCACTTACCTCACTAGTCCTACTTCACTTACTACATCACTTACCTCACTAGTCCTACTTCACTTACTACATCACTTACTACATCACTTACCTCACTAGTCCTACTTCACTTACTACATCACTTACTACATCACTTACCTCACTAGTCCTACTTCACTTACTACATCACTTACTACATCACTTACCTCACTAGTCCTACTTCACTTACTACATCACTTACTACATCACTTACCTCACTAGTCCTACTTCACTTACTACATCACTTACTACATCACTTACCTCACTAGTCCTACTTCACTTACTACATCACTTACTACATCACTTACCTCACTAGTCCTACTTCACTTACTACATCACTTACCTCACTAGTCCTACTTCACTTACTACATCACTTACCTCACTAGTCCTACTTCACTTACTACATCACTTACTACATCACTTACCTCACTAGTCCTACTTCACTTACTACATCACTTACCTCACTAGTCCTACTTCACTTACTACATCACTTACCTCACTAGTCCTACTTCACTTACTACATCACTTACTACATCACTTACCTCACTAGTCCTACTTCACTTACTACATCACTTACTACATCACTTACCTCACTAGTCCTACTTCACTTACTACATCACTTACCTCACTAGTCCTACTTCACTTACTACATCACTTACCTCACTAGTCCTACTTCACTTACTACATCACTTACTACATCACTTACCTCACTAGTCCTACTTCACTTACTACATCACTTACCTCACTAGTCCTACTTCACTTACTACATCACTTACCTCACTAGTCCTACTTCACTTACTACATCACTTACCTCACTAGTCCTACTTCACTTACTACATCACTTACCTCACTAGTCCTACTTCACTTACTACATCACTTACCTCACTAGTCCTACTTCACTTACTACATCACTTACTACATCACTTACCTCACTAGTCCTACATCACTTACTACATCACTTACCTCATTAGTCCTACTTCACTTACTACATCACTTACTACATCACTTACCTCACTAGTCCTACTTCACTTACTACTTCACTTACCTCACTAGTCCTACTTCACTTACTACATCACTTACCTCACTAGTCCTACTTCACTTACTACATCACTTACCTCACTAGTCCTACTTCACTTACTACATCACTTACCTCACTAGTCCTACTTCACTTACTACTTCACTTACCTCACTAGTCCTACTTCACTTACTACATCACTTACCTCACTAGTCCTACTTCACTTACTACATCACTTACTACATCACTTACCTCACTAGTCCTACTTCACTTACTACATCACTTACCTCACTAGTCCTACTTCACTTACTACATCACTTACTACATCACTTACCTCACTAGTCCTACTTCACTTACTACTTCACTTACCTCACTAGTCCTACTTCACTTACTACATCACTTACCTCACTAGTCCTACTTCACTTACTACTTCACTTACTACATCACTTACCTCACTAGTCCTACTTCACTTACTACATCACTTACCTCACTAGTCCTACATCACTTACTACATCACTTACCTCACTAGTCCTACATCACTTACTACATCACTTACCTCACTAGTCCTACTTCACTTACTACATCACTTACCTCACTAGTCCTACTTCACTTACTACATCACTTACTACTTCACTTACCTCACTAGTCCTACTTCACTTACTACATCACTTACCTCACTAGTCCTACTTCACTTACTACATCACTTACTACATCACTTACCTCACTAGTCCTACATCACTTACTACATCACTTACCTCACTAGTCCTACATCACTTACTACATCACTTACCTCACTAGTCCTACATCACTTACTACATCACTTACTACTTCACTTACCTCACTAGTCCTACTTCACTTACTACATCACTTACCTCACTAGTCCTACTTCACTTACTACATCACTTACTACTTCACTTACCTCACTAGTCCTACTTCACTTACTACATCACTTACCTCACTAGTCCTACTTCACTTACTACATCACTTACCTCACTAGTCCTACTTCACTTACTACATCACTTACTACTTCACTTACCTCACTAGTCCTACTTCACTTACTACATCACTTACCTCACTAGTCCTACTTCACTTACTACATCACTTACCTCACTAGCCCTACTTCACTTACTACATCACTTACCTCACTAGTCCTACTTCACTTACTACATCACTTACTACATCACTTACCTCACTAGTCCTACTTCACTTACTACATCACTTACCTCACTAGTCCTACTTCACTTACTACATCACTTACCTCACTAGTCCTACTTCACTTACTACATCACTTACCTCACTAGTCCTACTTCACTTACTACATCACTTACCTCACTAGTCCTACTTCACTTACTACATCACTTACCTCACTAGTCCTACTTCACTTACTACATCACTTACCTCACTAGTCCTACTTCACTTACTACATCACTTACTACATCACTTACCTCACTAGTCCTACTTCACTTACTACATCACTTACTACATCACTTACCTCACTAGTCCTACTTCACTTACTACATCACTTACCTCACTAGTCCTACTTCACTTACTACATCACTTACCTCACTAGTCCTACTTCACTTACTACATCACTTACCTCACTAGTCCTACTTCACTTACTACATCACTTACCTCACTAGTCCTACTTCACTTACTACTTCACTTACCTCACTAGTCCTACTTCACTTACTACATCACTTACCTCACTAGTCCTACTTCACTTACTACATCACTTACTACATCACTTACCTCACTAGTCCTACTTCACTTACTACATCACTTACCTCACTAGTCCTACTTCACTTACTACTTCACTTACTACATCACTTACCTCACTAGTCCTACTTCACTTACTACTTCACTTACTACATCACTTACCTCACTAGTCCTACTTCACTTACTACATCACTTACCTCACTAGTCCTACTTCACTTACTACTTCACTTACTACATCACTTACCTCACTAGTCCTACTTCACTTACTACTTCACTTACTACATCACTTACCTCACTAGTCCTACTTCACTTACTACATCACTTACCTCACTAGTCCTACATCACTTACTACATCACTTACCTCACTAGTCCTACATCACTTACTACATCACTTACCTCACTAGCCCTACTTCACTTACTACATCACTTACTACATCACTTACCTCACTAGTCCTACATCACTTACTACATCACTTACCTCACTAGCCCTACTTCACTTACTACATCACTTACCTCACTAGTCCTACTTCACTTACTACATCACTTACTACTTCACTTACCTCACTAGTCCTACTTCACTTACTACTTCACTTACCTCACTAGTCCTACTTCACTTACTACTTCACTTACTACATCACTTACCTCACTAGTCCTACTTCACTTACTACATCACTTACCTCACTAGTCCTACATCACTTACTACATCACTTACCTCACTAGTCCTACTTCACTTACTACATCACTTACCTCACTAGTCCTACTTCACTTACTACATCACTTACCTCACTAGTCCTACTTCACTTACTACATCACTTACCTCACTAGTCCTACTTCACTTACTACATCACTTACTACATCACTTACCTCACTAGTCCTACATCACTTACTACATCACTTACCTCACTAGCCCTACTTCACTTACTACATCACTTACTACATCACTTACCTCACTAGTCCTACTTCACTTACTACATCACTTACTACTTCACTTACCTCACTAGTCCTACTTCACTTACTACTTCACTTACCTCACTAGTCCTACTTCACTTACTACTTCACTTACTACATCACTTACCTCACTAGTCCTACTTCACTTACTACATCACTTACCTCACTAGTCCTACATCACTTACTACATCACTTACCTCACTAGTCCTACTTCACTTACTACATCACTTACCTCACTAGTCCTACTTCACTTACTACATCACTTACCTCACTAGTCCTACTTCACTTACTACATCACTTACCTCACTAGTCCTACTTCACTTACTACATCACTTACCTCACTAGTCCTACTTCACTTACTACATCACTTACCTCACTAGTCCTACTTCACTTACTACATCACTTACCTCACTAGTCCTACTTCACTTACTACTTCACTTACTACATCACTTACCTCACTAGTCCTACTTCACTTACTACTTCACTTACTACATCACTTACCTCACTAGTCCTACTTCACTTACTACATCACTTACCTCACTAGTCCTACATCACTTACTACATCACTTACCTCACTAGCCCTACTTCACTTACTACATCACTTACTACATCACTTACCTCACTAGTCCTACATCACTTACTACATCACTTACCTCACTAGTCCTACATCACTTACTACATCACTTACCTCACTAGTCCTACATCACTTACTACATCACTTACCTCACTAGCCCTACTTCACTTACTACATCACTTACCTCACTAGTCCTACTTCACTTACTACATCACTTACTACATCACTTACCTCACTAGTCCTACTTCACTTACTACATCACTTACCTCACTAGTCCTACTTCACTTACTACATCACTTATCTCACTAGTCCTACTTCACTTACTACATCACTTATCTCACTAGTCCTACTTCACTTACTACATCACTTACCTCACTAGTCCTACTTCACTTACTACATCACTTATCTCACTAGTCCTACTTCACTTACTACATCACTTACTACATCACTTACCTCACTAGTCCTACTTCACTTACTACATCACTTACCTCACTAGTCCTACTTCACTTACTACTTCACTTACCTCACTAGTCCTACTTCACTTACTACTTCACTTACTACATCACTTACCTCACTAGTCCTACTTCACTTACTACATCACTTACTACATCACTTACCTCACTAGTCCTACTTCACTTACTACATCACTTACCTCACTAGTCCTACTTCACTTACTACATCACTTACCTCACTAGTCCTACTTCACTTACTACATCACTTACCTCACTAGTCCTACTTCACTTACTACTTCACTTACTACATCACTTACCTCACTAGTCCTACTTCACTTACTACATCACTTACTACATCACTTACCTCACTAGTCCTACTTCACTTACTACATCACTTACCTCACTAGTCCTACTTCACTTACTACATCACTTACCTCACTAGTCCTACTTCACTTACTACTTCACTTACTACATCACTTACCTCACTAGTCCTACTTCACTTACTACATCACTTACCTCACTAGTCCTACTTCACTTACTACATCACTTACCTCACTAGTCCTACTTCACTTACTACTTCACTTACTACATCACTTACCTCACTAGTCCTACTTCACTTACTACATCACTTACTACATCACTTACCTCACTAGTCCTACTTCACTTACTACATCACTTACCTCACTAGTCCTACTTCACTTACTACATCACTTACCTCACTAGTCCTACTTCACTTACTACATCACTTACTACATCACTTACCTCACTAGTCCTACTTCACTTACTACATCACTTACCTCACTAGTCCTACTTCACTTACTACATCACTTACCTTACTAGTCCTACTTCACTTACTACATCACTTACTACATCACTTACCTCACTAGTCCTACTTCACTTACTACATCACTTACCTCACTAGTCCTACTTCACTTACTACTTCACTTACTACATCACTTACCTCACTAGTCCTACATCACTTACTACATCACTTACTACATCACTTACCTCACTAGTCCTACTTCACTTACTACATCACTTACCTCACTAGTCCTACTTCACTTACTACATCACTTACTACATCACTTACCTCACTAGTCCTACTTCACTTACTACATCACTTACCTCACTAGTCCTACTTCACTTACTACATCACTTACCTCACTAGTCCTACTTCACTTACTACATCACTTACCTCACTAGTCCTACTTCACTTACTACTTCACTTACTACATCACTTACCTCACTAGTCCTACTTCACTTACTACATCACTTACTACATCACTTACCTCACTAGTCCTACTTCACTTACTACATCACTTACCTCACTAGTCCTACTTCACTTACTACATCACTTACTACATCACTTACCTCACTAGTCCTACTTCACTTACTACATCACTTACCTCACTAGTCCTACTTCACTTACTACATCACTTACTACATCACTTACCTCACTAGTCCTACTTCACTTACTACATCACTTACTACATCACTTACCTCACTAGTCCTACTTCACTTACTACATCACTTACTACATCACTTACCTCACTAGTCCTACTTCACTTACTACTTCACTTACCTCACTAGTCCTACTTCACTTACTACATCACTTACCTCACTAGTCCTACTTCACTTACTACATCACTTACCTCACTAGTCCTACTTCACTTACTACTTCACTTACTACATCACTTACCTCACTAGTCCTACTTCACTTACTACATCACTTACTACATCACTTACCTCACTAGTCCTACTCCACTTACTACTTCACTTACCTCACTAGTCCTACTTCACTTACTACATCACTTACCTCACTAGTCCTACTTCACTTACTACATCACTTACCTCACTAGTCCTACTTCACTTACTACATCACTTACCTCACTAGTCCTACTTCACTTACTACATCACTTACCTCACTAGTCCTACTTCACTTACTACATCACTTACCTCACTAGTCCTACTTCACTTACTACATCACTTACCTCACTAGTCCTACTTCATTTACTACATCACTTACCTCACTAGTCCTACTTCACTTACTACATCACTTACTACATCACTTACCTCACTAGTCCTACTTCACTTACTACATCACTTACCTCACTAGTCCTACTTCACTTACTACTTCACTTACCTCACTAGTCCTACATCACTTACTACATCACTTACCTCACTAGTCCTACTTCACTTACTACATCACTTACTACATCACTTACCTCACTAGTCCTACTTCACTTACTACTTCACTTACTACATCACTTACCTCACTAGTCCTACTTCACTTACTACTTCACTTACCTCACTAGTCCTACTTCACTTACTACATCACTTACCTCACTAGTCCTACTTCACTTACTACTTCACTTACCTCACTAGTCCTACTTCACTTACTACATCACTTACCTCACTAGTCCTACTTCACTTACTACATCACTTACCTCACTAGTCCTACTTCACTTACTACATCACTTACCTCACTAGTCCTACATCACTTACTACATCACTTACCTCACTAGTCCTACTTCACTTACTACATCACTTACTACATCACTTACCTCACTAGTCCTACTTCACTTACTACATCACTTACCTCACTAGTCCTACTTCACTTACTACATCACTTACTACATCACTTACCTCACTAGTCCTACTTCACTTACTACATCACTTACCTCACTAGTCCTACTTCACTTACTACTTCACTTACCTCACTAGTCCTACTTCACTTACTACATCACTTACCTCACTAGTCCTACTTCACTTACTACATCACTTACCTCACTAGTCCTACTTCACTTACTACATCACTTACCTCACTAGTCCTACTTCACTTACTACATCACTTACCTCACTAGTCCTACTTCACTTACTACATCACTTACCTCACTAGTCCTACTTCACTTACTACATCACTTACCTCACTAGTCCTACTTCACTTACTACATCACTTACTACATCACTTACCTCACTAGTCCTACATCACTTACTACATCACTTACTACATCACTTACCTCACTAGTCCTACATCACTTACTACATCACTTACCTCACTAGTCCTACTTCACTTACTACATCACTTACCTCACTAGTCCTACTTCACTTACTACTTCACTTACTACATCACTTACCTCACTAGTCCTACTTCACTTACTACATCACTTACCTCACTAGTCCTACTTCACTTACTACTTCACTTACTACATCACTTACCTCACTAGTCCTACTTCACTTACTACATCACTTACCTCACTAGTCCTACTTCACTTACTACATCACTTACCTCACTAGTCCTACTTCACTTACTACATCACTTACCTCACTAGTCCTACTACACTTACTACATCACTTACCTCACTAGTCCTACTTCACTTACTACATCACTTACCTCACTAGTCCTACTTCACTTACTACATCACTTACCTCACTAGTCCTACATCACTTACTACATCACTTACCTCACTAGTCCTACTTCACTTACTACATCACTTACCTCACTAGTCCTACTTCACTTACTACATCACTTACCTCACTAGTCCTACTTCACTTACTACATCACTTACCTCACTAGTCCTACTTCACTTACTACATCACTTACCTCACTAGTCCTACTTCACTTACTACATCACTTACCTCACTAGTCCTACTTCACTTACTACATCACTTACCTCACTAGTCCTACTTCACTTACTACTTCACTTACCTCACTAGTCCTACTTCACTTACTACATCACTTACCTCACTAGTCCTACTTCACTTACTACTTCACTTACTACATTACTTACTACTTCACTTACTACATCACTTACCTCACTAGTCCTACTCCACTTATCCACTCTCCCTGACCACCAATACACTTCTTAACCTACTCTAGTTATATAATTCTCATCATAACAATACTCAGTGATAAGATAGCAGAAGTAGAAGCAGAAGCAGCAGAAGAAGTTGAAAAATCGCAGATTGAAATGTTTACTGAAAGAATGTTCAGTGATCCAATTGGTGAAGTGGTGAAAGGTAATCTTTATTTCAGAAGTGAATAAACATTTCATTCCGATATAGTAAACATTTCACACTATTAAAGTAAATATTATATACAGATATAGTAAATATTACATACAGATATAGTAAACATCCTATTCAAGGATTTTCATTTTTACTTTAGAAAATTTAACTTAAAATTTATATTTATTTTTTTAATAAGTAAGCAAATTGTTTTATAGAAAAAATGATTTAAAAACAAATTGTTGATAACTGTCTAATAGTTAAAGATATGCTGATACGGACCTTTTCAACTGATCAAGATGATAAAGAAGTATCTGTGAATCCAGCCCAAAGTTTAGAATCTGCAGATGCAGATATTGTAAATATCGACCAGAATACAGATGATGATTTTTCTGGTAAAGTGATGTAATAATTAATCAATTGTTGTGAATATGATTGAACTATTTAAAATTCATTTTAAATAACTACTAAAAAGTTCCAAAGTAGATTGTATAATATGAATCGAATATATTAATTATTATTTATCATTACTTTTTAGTCAATTTAATTACTCTCATTAATTTTATTTAATAAATTCCTTTACTTTGACCAAAATTGATTTCAATTCTTGAAAAATTATGAAAAATGTTAATTGATAATAAATCATAATTGAATATATAATATTTAAATACTGAGCATGTTAAAGTTAAAATTACCTTTGGTTTGTTCTGCATAATTATTTTACAATTTCTATATTCTGATCACAACAAAAGATCCCTTATTTAAATATATAAGTTGCCATAATAACATATTTATTATTATAACAATAACTCCACCCAACAGACTTGCTACAGCAACCTAATGAAACTTTTACTGCCGGCATACTTGAAATTCATATCGACGAGAGTTACACAGATTCTAACACCTCCGATGTGCCAGATGTTGCATCATCTCATGCAAATACATCATGTGAAGGTATTGCGTCATTGTCTAATTCTATAATTTCTCAATTTTACTTTCAGTTTACATTTAATAGCTCCGGCTCTCTAAAGCTTTGTTCTATAACATTCTAGATCTCGGCAATGCAAGGTGGCACTTTCATTTGCATTAAACAATTTATTATTATATTTCCTGTTCCTCCTTTTAACTTCACATTGGCCATTAATATTTCTAACTCTCATCGAGTGTCAATCAAAGTATTCATTTACCAGGCACTACAATAACACTACAATAACACTACAATAACACTACAATAACACTACAATAACACTACAATAACACTACAATAACACTACAATAACACTACAATAACACTACAATAACACCACAATAACACTACAATAACACCACAATAACACTACAATAACACTACAATAACACTACAATAACACTACAATAACACTACAATAACACTACAATAACACTACAATAACACTACAATAACACTACAATAGCACTACAATAACACTACAATAACACCACAATAACACTACAATAACACTACAATAACACTACAATAACACTACAATAACACTACAATAACACTACAATAATACTACAATAACACTACAATAACACTACAATAACACTACAATAGCACTACAATAACACTACAATAACACTACAATAACACTACAATAACACTACAATAACACTACAATAACACCACAATAACACTACAATAACACTACAATAACACTACAATAACACTACAATAACACTACAATAACACTACAATAACACTACAATAACACTACAATAACACTACAATAACACCACAATAACACTACAATAACACTACAATAACACTACAATAACACTACAATAACACTACAATAACACTACAATAACACTACAATAATACTACAATAACACTACAATAACACTACAATAACACTACAATAGCACTACAATAACACTACAATAACACTACAATAACACTACAATAACACTACAATAACACTACAATAACACTACAATAACACTACAATAACACTACAATAACACTACAATAACACTACAATAACACTACAATAACACTACAATAACACTACAATAACACTACAATAACACTACAATAACATTACAATAACATTACAATAACAATAATGTGACTATATTAAACAATGTCTGTTTACTTGAAAATTTGTATACAATATCTTAATTGGCTTAATTGGCTCTTCACTTTTGGCGAATATCCAAATGCAGTTTTATATTTCCATGTCCTGTGATATATATTTAATAACAATGAATACATTCTATGTTTAGAGATTATAAATCAATATTTATTATTGTAAATATGTGTTAAATTTATAAAATTGTTTTTTGAACATTCAGCTTTTTCTAAATTATTAATTACAAAAATTTCAAATGATAATTCATATTTTGCAGATATTCAATATATATTTTATCATGATAATTATATATATATATATAATATATTGTTACTAATTATTAATTAATTAAAAAATATGTATAACATTTATAAATAATAAATAATTATATTAAAATTATATAAAATAACAAAAAAAATATTATTTAAAAACAATAATTATTTAATATATAATTTTATTAATTCACTAATAATACAACATTTAATTTTATTTATTTCTATATACAATATTAATATTAAAAATAACAATATAGAAAATGTACTTAACTAAACATATTTAGTAATATTTGGGATACCAAATTTAACTATACTATCATATAAACTCAAATAAATTATTACAATTTTATTAATTCTAAAAAAAACATCCTTTATCGGATTAAATACATAACTATATTATACAATCATATTTTCTTATCTAATCTTTTTTATGTAATTGAAATGAGGGATATATAAACTCAACAAAATAACTAATAAAAAAAGGTCTTCCTTTAATTAGATTATCACATAAATCAAAGTTATTCACAAAGGAGTTAAAGGATTTAATAATAACTAGATATTCAATATTTATAAATAAAATTATACATAAATAATAGAAATTAAAAATAAATGTTAAGAAAAATTTAATTAATTATTTGTGAATCAATATTTAACGGATGTTTTAAAATATTTTACAAATAAGATATTTAAATAAATTAAATATTTTTGTATTTTTAAATATTTTCTTTATTAGAATTTCTTATATTCATTACATGATATAATCTTGAATGTTATATTTAATGTTTTTAATTTGTTTTTATAATTAAAAATTATCATAACTTTTCTTTTATTTTTTATATTGTTTTTTTACTATTTTTATCACTCATTTTTTAAACTTTAATTTTTAATTATATCTTTATTAATTTCTTTCTAATTAATAAAGAATTTTTCTTTTTTTATTCTTTGATATCAAAATCTGTTTACAAATGTATATCTTTTTATAATTTTCATTTAATATTGTACATCCCATTAAATGTTCATAATACTATTTGTTTTCCATTTTATTATAGTTTATTATACAATGTTTATTTTTATATATTTAATTTATTTATCCTATTTATATTTTTTTACAAGAACTTTATCATATCTGTTTTATTTTTTTGAAACATTTTATATTTTAATAAAATAGTTACTTTTGTTTAAAAAATAGTAAATGATGAGTAATGCTATTTATTTACATCGTACATTGTACACTGTATATTATACAGCTATATTACAAATGTTATGAGGTTTACATCTTATTATGCTATGTAAGCCTCTCTTTGTAATTCTTAGTATATATTGATACTATATTCTACTATATTCTACTATATTATACTATATTCTACTATATTATACAATATTCTACTATATTATACTATATTCTACTATATTATACTATATTATACTATATTCTATTATATTATACTATATTCTACTATATATTAATATATTATACTATATTATATTACATTATACTACATTATACTATATTATACTATATTCTACTATATTATACTATATTATACTATATTCTACTATATCATACTATATTATACTATATTCTACTATATTCTACTATATTTTAATATATTAATCTATATTCTACTATATTCTATTATATTTTAATATATTATACTATATTATATTACATTATACTACATTATACTATATTCTACATATTATGTGTGGTCATAATAGCCTAACACTAATCAGTGGAATGACTTTTATATATAATCAAGTAAAGTGTATAATCAATTTACAATAATTTATATACTAGCATGTAATCTATAATATATAATGTAAAATCTATAATGCAATATAAAAATGTTATATGGATTTAATTTGTTTTTTTCTATAAATCATTATTCAAAGGTTACTATATAATATATAGTATATGTTATATGAAACTATATATTATATGGCACTATATAGTATATGAAACTATGTATTATATGGCACTATATATTATATGAAAATATGTATTATAAGGCACTATATATTATATGGAACTATATAGTACATGGCACTATATATTATATGAAACTATGTATTATATGGCACTATATATTATATGGTACTATACATTATATGGCACTATATATTATATGGTACTATATATTATATGGCACTATATATTATATGGTACTATACATTATATGGCACTATATATTATATGGTACTATACATTACATGGACTATATATTATATGGTACTATATATTATATGGGCTATATATTATATGGTACTATATATTATATGGACTATATATTATATTGCACTATATATTATATGGTACTATATATTATATGGACTATATATTATATGGTACTATATATTATATGGCACTATATATTATATGGTACTATATATTATATGGCACTATATATTATATGGTACTATATATTATATGGCACTATATATTATATGGTACTATATATTATATGGCAATATATATTATATGGTATTTAATATGTTATTTAATATGTATTTTATATTTAATTAAAAACAATAGACAAAGAGACAGACAAAGAAATAAATATTAAAAAAGAAATGAATAAAAAAGCCGACAATGAAATTAACAAACAAACAGATCAACAAATAGACAAACAAACAGATAAACAAACATACAAAGAAGATGACAATGAATTACAAAGAATAAAACAAGTAGATACCAAAGCCAGAACAAAAAGAATTGCTGAAAGCCAGGAGTTTATATGTTATTATCTTGTCTTAGATATGTGATTTTAATTTAGATCAAGATTTTACTTGCCCATCTTTTTATATATCAACCATATTATAGTTCAATATATTTATTAAATGTGTAACGTTACTTTAAATTTCAGATCAAAATTTAGATTGTGAGAATGATAAAATTGATGAAGGAATACGTTCAACTTCTTCTACCGATGATGGTACAAGTACACCCGTACATAAACCAACAATTACACAGCCGATGGCAACACTGAATTCCTGCGAAGGAGATGATAGAAATCTGAGTTCAGACTATGGACACCCATTGAACATTTTTAAAGGAGTTGGTTTTGAACAAATGCTATTTAAATTGTTACTCAATACAGTAGTTCTTAATATTTCAATTGCTTAAGGATCTGTGAGTAGAATTGATCTGTAAAAGAATAGGGATTTTACTCGCTAATTCTGTTATATCAGTGAATAGGTTTGGGATTTCTACTAAATTAATTGCATTGTAATAAGGAAACCCAAATTTATAAATGTTGTGTTAAACATTTTGCAAAAATATTATTATAAATAAAATTTAAATATAATTATGAACACATTTTCAGTGTTATAAATCTGTTATTCAATATTTTAGAAATGTTGAATACAATAATTATAGGTATAACTATAATAAACATTCTGTGAAAATATTATCAAAAACGAACTGTAAACTAAAAAGATATAGGATTTTATATGCTATGAAATAACAGTAAAAGTAAACATAATCATGACCTTTTATTATAAATATAAACATTGAATTTTAAACTTTAATTTTGTTTTAATATTATAAAAATCGTTAAACTCTAAGTTAACCAAATATAAAGTTTAATTGAACTAATTTATTCAAAAATTAATGAAATTTACATAAATAATCAATAATATTTTCTGATAGTAGACTTTTTAAAATATGTTATTTGAATGTTTTTATTCAATTTTAAAACCTGAAATTTTAACATATAGAAAATTAACTAAATTATCATTATATATAAAAAAAATTAAATATTTCTAAAATTTCCACACTCGCACACTGCCTTAATAATATCTAATAATATAATTGAATTTATTAAAATAATATCTCACACAGTATCGTAGTTAAGATAAGATATTCTATATTTCCTTAATCACATCCAAACATTCCACTCCTTATCTGTTCCCATTATCTATAATCTCCAGGGGCCATGTATATGCCACCCATGTAATCTCCATAAAATTCTCAGACTTGACCTCTAATTATGTCACATGACCTCTGAAATTTTAACCAACTTTAACCCTCCATATAACACCCGATCTCTTGCGCTCAAGGGAATGTTGTGCCATCCATACCTCTCTCTTCAATACTACGACTTGCTAACTGAGCCAAGTGTAAGGGGTTTCCTGCTCGGAGCTACTAATGTTCTTTTCAAACAAAGAAAATATTTAATTGATGTAGTTGTTGAGGTTTATATAAATTTCAATTATTTATTGACTATTGATCAAATAGCTATTGCCAATCAATTGCGTATTGACTGTCAAATAGCTTATTGCCTGTCAATTGCTTATTGACTGTCAAATAGCTTATTGCCTGTCAAATAGATATTGCATGTCAATTGCTTATTGACTGTCAACTAGCTATTGCCAGTCAATTGTGTATTGACTGTCAAATAGATATTGCCAGTCAATTGCTTGCCAAATTGCTTATCAAATAGATTTATTTACTCCGAAATAGTATTATTTACTTTTAAATAATTTTAAATAGACATACATAGATAATGTAAATAACAAATGTAATATAAATAATAATATAGATGTAAATATTGTAGATATAGATATTATAGATGTAGATATTATAGATATTATAGATAATGTAGAATTTATAGATATATTTACTATATACGTTTACTCAATATTTACAGCTTCCCTCAGCTGCTGGTTCATCTTTGATATTGGATATTATAGATCCGGATTTAAGACGACAATTGACATTAACAACAGCTGATCTAAGATTTGTTGACAATATCATTCGTAAAGTATGTCCTCCAGGTTCTGAGTCTAGCACAAATGATAAAGATTCTATTCTGACACTAGAAACTAGTAAGTATATTTATTTTATTATCTCAAGTATGTTTTGCTTTCGATTTGTATAATTACGTAATTTTGTTTATTCATAAATAATTAAAGTAATAAAAAAACAGAATATATTCATATTTTAATAGTAATAAGATAAAATAAAATGGTATACATAACATATAGAAATTAAAACTTCTGTATATAGAATGCATTTTAAATTTAAACTACCAACATTATAGATTGGGAAGGAGGAGATGAGTGGATTAGAATGCAATTTACTCATTATTTATCTTCGATACTGGTTACTGCATCAAAAGATACAGGTATGTTTTCTTAACACTTCTATCTATCTAAACAATAACTCAAAGTACTCCATCTTAACAGTCTTTAATCTCTGTCTTATGTTTTAACACTAGTAACACAATATAATATTAAATAATATATTATCAAGTTATTAATTTTATTTTTACTTAATTTTTTAATAAAAATCAAATTAAATTGTAATTAATAATAATTACTCACTATATCTATCTTAATTACTTACTATATCTATAGATGGAAAACTCTGTGAGGATTTCAACTCATCCTTCATACAGGCTTGGAAACGTACTCATAACTTCAGATCGTGGAGGTCAACAGTTCAAAACAAAGACCATAGTCCAGTCTCAGAATTGTTACCAGGGTTTATCCTAGCTACACCTTTACTAAATACATTATACCTTAATTACACATTATTACACCTTAATTACACATTATTACACCTTAATTACACATTATTACACCTTATTTACACATTATTACACCTTAATTACACATTATTACACCTTATTTACAACTCTTATTACACCTCATTCAACATCATTTTATTCTCATTTAACTCCAATACTTTCAAAACTTACATTAACTAATAATGTCCCCGAAATATGACATTACCAATAATATTTTACAATTGCCATCAGTCATATCTGTCAAGGTCAACTTAGTGTATCTGATATGAAGATCAAACTTTCTCAGTTAGTTATTGCTATTAGTTATTGTCAGTTAGTTATTGTCAGTTAATTATTGTCAGTTAGTTAATGTCAGTTAGTTATTGTCAGTTAGTTATTGTCAGTTAGTTATTGTCAGTTAGTTACTGTCAGTTAGTTACTGTCAGTTAGTTATTGTCAGTTAGTTATTGTCAGTTAGTTATTGTCAGTTAGTTAATGTCAGTTAGTTAATGTCAGTTAGTTAATGTTAGTTAGTTAATGTCAGTTAGTTATTGTCAGTTAGTTATTGTCAGTTAGTTATTGTCAGTTAGTTAATGTCAGTTAGTTAATGTCAGTTAGTTAATGTTAGTTAGTTATTGTCAGTTAGTTATTGTCAGTTAGTTATTGTCAGTTAGTTATTGTCAGTTAGTTGATGTCAGTTAGTTATTGTCAGTTAGTTATTGTCAGTTAGTTATTGTCAGTTAGTTAATGTCAGTTAGTTATTGTCAGTTAGTTATTGTCAGTTAGTTAATGTCAGTTAGTTATTGTCAGTTAGTTATTGTCAGTTAGTTATTGTCAGTTAGTTATTGTCAGTTAATTATTGTCAGTTAGTTAATGTCAGTTAGTTATTGTCAGTTAGTTATTGTCAGTTAGTTATTGTCAGTTAGTTATTGTCAGTTAGTTACTGTCAGTTAGTTACTGTCAGTTAGTTATTGTCAGTTAGTTATTGTCAGTTAGTTAATGTCAGTTAGTTAATGTCAGTTAGTTAATGTTAGTTAGTTAATGTCAGTTAGTTATTGTCAGTTAGTTATTGTCAGTTAGTTATTGTCAGTTAGTTAATGTCAGTTAGTTAATGTCAGTTAGTTAATGTTAGTTAGTTATTGTCAGTTAGTTATTGTCAGTTAGTTATTGTTAGTTAGTTATTGTCAATTATTTATTGTCAGTTAGTTAATGTCAGTTAGTTATTGTCAGTTAGTTATTGTCAGTTAGTTAATGTCAGTTAGTTATTGTCAGTTAGTTATTGTCAGTTAGTTATTGTCAGTTAGTTAATGTCAGTTAGTTAATGTCAGTTAGTTAATGTCAGTTAGTTATTGTCAGTTAGTTATTGTCAGTTAGTTATTGTCAGTTAGTTATTGTCAGTTAGTTATTGTCAGTTAGTTATTGTCAGTTAGTTATTGTCAGTTAGTTATTGTCAGTTAGTTATTGTCAGTTAGTTATTGTCAGTTAGTTGATGTCAGTTAGTTATTGTCAGTTAGTTAATGTCAGTTAGTTATTGTCAGTTAGTTATTGTCAGTTAGTTAATGTCAGTTAGTTATTGTCAGTTAGTTATTGTCAGTTAGTTAATGTCAGTTAGTTATTGTCAGTTAGTTAATGTCAGTTAGTTATTGTCAGTTAGTTATTGTCAGTTAGTTATTGTCAGTTAGTTATTGTCAGTTAGTTAATGTCAGTTAGTTATTGTCAGTTAGTTATTGTCAGTTAGTTATTGTCAGTTAGTTAATGTCAGTTAGTTAATGTCAGTTAGTTAATGTCAGTTAGTTATTGTCAGTTAGTTATTGTCAGTTAGTTATTGTCAGTTAGTTATTGTCAGTTAGTTATTGTCAGTTAGTTATTGTCAGTTAGTTGATGTCAGTTAGTTATTGTCAGTTAGTTAATGTCAGTTAGTTATTGTTAGTTAGTTATTGTCAGTTAGTTAATGTCAGTTAGTTATTGTCAGTTAGTTATTGTCAGTTAGTTATTGTCAGTTAGTTAATGTCAGTTAGTTATTGTCAGTTAGTTAATGTCAGTTAGTTATTGTCAGTTAGTTATTGTCAGTTAGTTATTGTCAGTTAGTTATTGTCAGTTAGTTAATGTCAGTTAGTTATTGTCAGTTAGTTATTGTCAGTTAGTTATTATCAATTAGTTATTATTAGTTAGTCATTGTCAATTAGTTAATGTTATAATTTTATAAATTAGTTAATATTGATTTCTATCATTTTTTTAAATTGTAACTTTTTAATTTATAATCTTTTCTTGTCTTAAATTTATAATGTACAATTGTTTACATTTTTTCTATTTTATTTACACTTACTATTATTTTAGGAGTATGCAGAGCGAAAGTGGTAAAAAACTGAATGCTGCAGTTGCTCAAACTGGAAAAGTTGTTGCCGAAACTGGAAAAGTTGTCGGTTTGAAAATCGAATTTGTGAAAATTATTAATTAATGAATTAATAATAATTATTCAAATTAAAATTAACACTTTAGGAGGAGCTATCACGAATGCTAAATCTGCAGTATCTGGCTGGTTTAAAAGAGCTACATCTACATAATTCCATTTCTGTTACTTGATTACAATTATCGACACGATAGTTAATAATTATTGATATGCAAATTTGTGCTCCATTGATATTCATTCCCATTATTAAAACTCAATTTTTTTTTATCCAATTATAGATTTAAATGTTTGAATCTCTTCAATGTATTAAGTAAGCATTGTTTTTTTATTTGCTATGTAACATGCCATTCTCTTTATTTTTTCTTCACAGATTATAAGGGGTCACTACAATAACATGTACAGGATTATCAGTATCTACTGGCCATTGTGTACATTATTAATCTCATTCTATTTATTATCATTAGTCACTATATATACATGTTAGTGTATATTTTTTAATAAAAATTTGCAAATTTAAATAATTATCATTTCTTATACATATTACAATTACAAAATAACTAGTAATTGTGGAAGTAGAATGTTTTAATTCACCAAACGCGAGGACATAAAAAGGATGAAGTATATAAAGATTATTATTATTAAGATAAAATTTCAATTTTCAAAAAGTGAATCTTCACATTCTTCAAAACGTATAGAAAATTCTTCAGCATCTAAAGCGAAGAAACTTAAATTAGTAAATAAATTTCCTCCCAGGGGATGGTCTGAAAATCTAAATAATATAACCCATGCTAGCAATACACCCTTTATCTCAAATACTGAACGAACAGATTTATTTGATGATTGCAATACTGAAGCTGATTTCTAATTACAAATTTGACCAAAGATATGATAAGTTACATTGTAGAATCAACAAATGAATATGCGATACTAAACAAATCTTCATTTACTACTTCTCTCTCTGAAATACTCTTTTTCTCGGGTTCATAATTTATATTGGTATATCTTCACTTCCCGATGGTACAATATTTTGGTCGAAGTATCTGGCATATAATCGGCCATTCATCTCAAATAGGATCACCAAAAATAGGTATATGGATTTAATATGCTACTTCCATATATGTAAGAAACATGAAGAGAAAAAGAATGATAAGCTGTAAGGTATTTTTATTTATGAGATATATTTCTGCTTTGCTTTTAGATAATATTAAATAATAATATATCTATATAGTCTTTTGTATGTTATATCCGTTATTCTAATGTAATTAGTTTTGTAGCATCTTATACTAACATTATATCTATTAGATTCAAACTATTATCAACGGTGTTACCGGTAATTTCGCGAAAGCCTTTTTACCTGACCGAGAAATCTATGTTGATCAAGGCATGATTGGATTTTACGGGCGTATTTCCTTTAGGCAATATTTTATTCTATTGTTATTCTATTGTTATGGATCTTATTTCTCCAAATTATTTATATAATAACCATAAATTATACACCGACAACTATTATACTTCACTTAAGCTTGAAACAGATCTGAATACAAATAAAACATATTTAATTGGAACAATAAAGAAGAATGCATAAATATCGGAGAAAGCATTAAACTTGTCAATTCTGATGGATTTCTAGTATGCAGGTTTGAAATTTAATCTATATAAAATACTGTATATTTATTGAATATAAATAAGTATTGTTTTTAGATATTCTATATTGATAGTCTATAAAATTTATAATTTTAGATGGAAAGACAAAAAAGATGTCCATATTTTATCGACTTGGCGATATCAAACATTCAGATGTGAAGAGCTAAATTTAGGAGCTATTACGATTTGGGTAAAAAATGGCTGGTAAAAAAATTATGGCTGGTAAAAAATTCTGGAGATATATTTTTTATACTTATTTTAATATTGCTATTATTAATATGCACGCTGTTTTTTATTATCTTATAAAAATGCCTTAATAAAATCCTTTATTGACCCTTACTCCAAATCCATATCCATTTCTATTCCAATTATAAAATCAGATTCATTTACCAGGGTAGTAACTAGTGATGTTGTACCGGGCCATGGAGTAGTTGTATATAGTAGTAAAAGATGTGTTTATTGTCGAGATGTATTCAAATGTGTACAGAGAACTTCATATGGATATGATGTATTTAAAGTGAGTTTATATTATAAAGGTAGGCAGTTATTTAAATTGTATCCTGATTGTATCATGATTCATTGTAAATATTTTATATTTCACTAGTATATATTAAATCATAATAAAATATTTAACAAATATATAGATTAATATTTTTAATTATGTACAATTTTTTTAAAAATATTCTATAAAATATATTTAATTAATTAAAATAATTATTATAATATTCATTAATATATATTATTCATGTATAACATAAGTTTTAATATTAATAATAGCTTACAATATTTAACAAATCAACATATTTTGTAAATTTTTTATAATACAATTTTAAAAATTATTTTATAAAATTAATAAAATATAATTGATTAATTAAAATAATTATTATAATGACAATTGTATAATATTAATTAATACATCATATTCAAGTGTAACCCAAGTTGTAATATTAATAATAGCATATTTATACTGGTAAATAGTTATTTTAATAATTTAAAAATAATATTGTAATTTCCAAAATATAAATTGAAACTTTTTTAATAACAATTATTTTCAAAAACAATCTACATATAAAAGTTATAAAAGACTTTTATACTTATTGTATTACATATATAATGGTATTAAAAAGTATATTTAGTTAATTTATTAATACTATATACCTAAGTTACGTTATTCAGTATAAAATATATATATTATTTAATCAATAATATTAAATTAATAATTAACTATGCATCATTAATTATGAATTAACTATGAATTTCATTAAAAATATAATTAAATTCTTTTTAAAATTATGATAACTTATAATTATCGCTTATTATTATTTGATAATGTAAAAGTATATTATGTGAGTAATAGTATAAATTTATAATAAAAATAAAAATCACTTGGGAAAATAGCACATACTTTTGAAAAATCCGCGGGAGATATAAAGGGTTAAGAAGATACGATGTTTTATAATGTTAAAAACTTAAATGACAAACACAATTTAAATATATATATTAACTGTAACTATTTGGAACAAGTTAAAATAATTTGTATAGATATAACAATTTATAACAAATTGAAATGTTATCTATATTTATTATATTTGATCTATTTTAACTTTGTAAAAAACCATTGAAATTATAAAATAAGTCAAATTTAAATCATCTATATATTATATCATTTATAAGATAGTCATGTATATATTTTTAAAATTTTATATATTAAATAGTTATATTACAGTTTATATTAAATAGTTATCTTACAGTTTATATTAAATAGTTAGCTTACAGTATATATTAAATAGTTATCTTACAATTTATATTAAATAGTTATCTTACAATATATATTAAATAGTTAGCTCACAGTATATATTAAATAGTTATCTTACAGTTTATATTAAATAGTTGTCTTATAGTTTATATTAAATAGTTATCTTACAGTTTATATTAAATAGTTGTCTTATAGTTTATATTAAATAGTTATATTACAGTTTATATTAAATAGTTATCTTATAGTTTATATTAAATAGTTACCTTACAGTTTATATTAAATAGTTATCTTATAGTTTATATTAAATAGTTATCTTACAGTTTATATTAAATAGTTATCTTACAGTTTATATTAAATAGTTATCTTATAGTTTATATTAAATAGTTATATTACAGTTTATATTAAATAGTTATCTTATAGTTTATATTAAATAGTTATCTTACAGTTTATATTAAATAGTTATCTTATAGTTTATATTAAATAGTTATATTACAGTTTATATTAAATAGTTATATTATAGTTTATATTAAATAGTTATCTTATAGTTTATATTAAATAGTTATATTACAGTTTATATTAAATAGTTATATTATAGTTTATATTAAATAGTTATCTTACAGTTTATATTAAATAGTTATCTTACAGTTTATATTAAATAGTTATATTATAGTTTATATTAAATAGTTAGCTTACAGTATATATTAAATAGTTATCTTACAGTTTATATATAAATAGAAATAATGATGGATATGGTAACAAACTTCCAAATAAGTCTAATATTAAATTTACATAACGCCATATATCTTATACGGTACATTATAACATAATAACTATAACGAGGGGTATTATATAACTTCATTATAACTTCATTATATAACTACTTTTATCTTTTTATTGTAAATTTAACGATTCGTTTAATATGGTAATACTCCAGACTTTGATGGTATCCAGTATATCTTACACAGTATCTTATATATTATTTATTAATATGATTATAGTATTACAGAAGTCATATTTTCTAAGTTGAAACAAGCGTGAAATAAATGTATTCAGGGAGTGAGATATATATATATATATATATATATATATATATATATATATATATATATATATATATACTAATACGATATTGTTCTAGTTATTATATAATAACCATATTCATAATTTCACAAATCATACACGACTAAAAACCCGTTTGTGTAATTCTTTTGAAGCAACTAACATATATTAAGTATATATATATTTTAAGTCCACTTACATTCTATATCACATCGAATACAAACAACTATTCATGTGAGATATTTCATTATACACAATATTGAGTAATATATTGTCCTATAAATAAATAATATAAAAAACCACTTTGTATTATGTAATAAATATTTTAATTTCATTATTTACTATATCTAGTATATATATATATACGTGTTTATCAAATAATTAAATTTTTTAGCATCAAAACACCTATACATATTAATTTGTATTTATGACTAAAAAATAATATACTATAGAGAATAAGTCAAATGTATAATATTTATATAGTTTAGTATTCATTCCATGGTAATATTGCAATAAAGGAATTTCTATATACATTTATATTACCTAAACAATGAAAACCAGAGTTATAAATAGAATAAATTCCTAAGATCAAAGTTCAGTTACTCAGTAATCTAAATATGATATGAAGTGAAGATAACATCAACACTGTATCATATCATACATATTTAGACAACTTGATGAATTCATTCTATTTATACTGTGTATTGTATCACATTAAATGCCACAATTCTCCATACACCACAATATAACAACATATAATAGATATGTGTTAATAGGCTGCATTAGATCAACCATTATATAATAGTATACAATACCAGAAGAAAATAAGTAATATAATAATATATTAAATAAATATAGGAATTATATTTGTTATAAGAGTAAGACTATCTAGTCCTTTAGGTTAGAAGTAAAATAATTACACTATGTTTATAACAAATTAATAAGTAAATATTGTTTCTAATAAGTATATTAAATGAAAATATTTGATTATTAGTATATTTCTAAATTAATTAAATTACCTAATATAAGGTAATATTATTTATATATCTAACTTCTATATACATTAAAGAAATTTGTTACCAGAAGTGTGTTGGCTGATTTAAGCCAGACATAATCAATACTTTAAAGCTATGTATATTATTGAACATAAGGAGTCTACTGAACAATGCGTGATATTAGATTACAACAAAGAAATATTCCTTCTTATCTTAGAATAATTCTATTAGGGTAATTAATAAATATAACTTTGATGTTGTGATGGAAATCTTCTATTATTTACAGGTTTAATATTAATTTGTTAAATAATTGTTGAATAATTAATTTAATTAATCAAATTAATTATTCAGCGATTTATTCTAATTTAATTTCTATTTGCATACAACTAACACTACAACTAATGTGAATGCAGGTAAATGCTATTGTAAAGAGAGGCAATTAATTCATTTGCAAATATCTGCCAACGAACCCCTCGTCTCCTTTGCTGGAGTATATTTACACTTATAAGATTATGACACTTAATGTTCCATTGTTTGAAAAACTTCTACAATAATAATATTTTAAATAATATTAAATTAAACAATATTACGTATAGAGAATCAATGATATAAAAGTGCTTAGAGAAGTGCCTGGAGCCATTAAAGTGTTAGGTGATGTCATATACAACATTTGTAAACTTGATAATGTAATCTATACAACTAAATAATTGCTATTTATCTTTACACTTTTGATAAGTAAAATATATAAATATAATATTGCCACTAAATAACTAGATGTGTGTAGTTACCCAACACATTCTAACTGTAACTCTTCATCAAGTGTTAATGAAACATCAGATGGTAGATTAGTTGTTATTGGAGGCAGCAGGAGGAGTAATGTGAGCTATAGTACTGAAGTGAGATATTATGACATAGCTAATGATTCATGGAGTAAAGGTCAACGTTTACCTTATGTTGTAGGTTATCATGCAACTGTAGTAGATGGAGATGACATTTATGTTATTGGTGGTGATAATGTTGATAATGCTGAATAAAAAATAATTAACTATTATGATTCTGTTATTGACGTAAACAAATGTTTATTTTATACACGTGAATATTTGTATACTGTTTCATTAATAACTCCAAGTCTTTATTAGATGACAATATCTTATGATCGTTTAGTTCTAATGTATATATGAATTATTATTATCAAGCTATTTTAATAAATAATAAACTTCAATTCTTTCTTTTTATAAAATTACTACACAAATTAATTCAATAATTTGTATATATTAAATTTACAGTTGATTTATTCTTTAAAAATAGATTATGTTATGTAACTATCAAATTCATTTGAAATTATATATTATTGCATATTGTATAATTTCTAAATCGACATTATAATATTATATAATGAATGTATCTATTTTTATAAATTCCTATTATAAGTTATGTCTTAATTTTGTTAGGAAAAAAGTAAATTTATAATTAAGTTGTTAAAAATAGAACATGAAATATGTATTTTAATTTAGAATCCGGAATATAAAAATCTAACCAACCATAAATAAGATAATATTGAGTAATGTAAATAATAGTATATGTTTTCTTGTTCTTAAAATATTTTCACATATTTTTATATTAAATATACATTAATGTAAATATAAGACTCATATTAGATATTTGAATATACATTTTATTTATATTAATATCGACTGTAATCTACAACATGAATAATTTTATTATTTAAAAATAGTTTTCCCTATACTCGATAACATTACATATAAAATATCGAAATTTAATCAGTTATATTGTTAATCAGTTTTTATAAAGTATTCCTGAAAATGTCATATTATACATTTTTATTTATTTATTTTAATAAAATATTTTAGTTCCTTTTTTTAGAATTACGTATATGACTATATTACGTATATTACGTGCATTTGAAGTATTTACATATAAATATATACATTTATATACGTAGATAATTATAATTATATTATAATTATAATATATAGAACAATAAAACAAGATAAGTGTTATGCAATAATAATAATTGAGCTTTTTACATTCATATATTTGTAAAAATGTGTTTTGTACCCACTTTATAGAATATAGAGTTCCTCAGAGAACAATACAATGTCTTCAGTTATTGTGTCTCTATATTCTATAGAATATATATTTATACTTAATTTAAATATTTTATTGTTGACAAGTTTGTGAAGGAAGAATTCTAGAAAAGAAATGTTGTTCCAGCAGAGTTTTGTCCTATCCGATTATGTATATTCACATATTTAATATATCTCATTCATATATATATATACTGTTTATTTACTAAGTATGTATTTAATATATAAAATATGTTATTTACATAATTAATATACAAAATTCAACTCCTTGAGATTATATAATAAAATATAGAAAATAATTGACAGCAATAAGCTTTATTTGACTGATTTCTGTTGTGAAAACTAATACATGTTATTTCATTATTCTATTTAATTAGGAAGTAAGCAGGCCATTATAATATTTCATAATAAAACTCTCGGAAATATATTTTTGTATGTATATTACGGTAATGTCGAGCTGTAAAGAAGTCAATATAATTAATATATCAATTAATATATTCATGGACAGTCAATATCTATTATTATGAGTAATAAATTAAATATTTTATAAAACTAGTTGATTTGGAAATAATTATTAATATGCTTCAGGTATTATAATTATAAACAAATATATGGATGTATACTATAGTATATGTAGTATATGGAAGTATACTATAATATAGTTTTTCTATAGAGACGTATTATTTAATAAAGTCTAATATAAAGTGGGATATTATTCAATATTGCAGCAATTTCTTAACACATTTTAACTTAACTTTAATTAAAATTTTGAAATTGAATCATTTAATTATTTTTAATTCGATTAAATATAACCACTGCCTCATGTTATTGAATCTCATAATTACATTTATTACTTAATTAATATGGTACTACATCTTAATAACTTATTATTTTCACTCATCCTTAATCACCAATCATAAAAATTACATGATTTTAAAATTATAATTTATCAAGATTCTATTTCACATTTTCATCATTCTCCATAAAAAATATTTATAAAATAATTATTTCTCTCCTCATTTTCTTGATTTGTTCATAAATACTTCTAATCACCCATTACATAACTAATCGACTTCTAATCTTAATCCTCTCTTAAGATTATACTCATCATTATCTATAATATAAAAACACCATCCCCACTCTACATCTCTATCAATATTTCACATATTTATACTCTCTGCCATAACTTATATTACATACATGATCCATAATGTGCATTGTACATGTTTCTTTAATAATAATATCCTACATTAAATTCACGTATATATCTCGAATTCTTAGTCAATCATAACATATATATCTATACATAATACATATTATCTTATCTTTAAATTTAAAATGTCTAACTAAATTCCTGCAATTGAGATGCAGTACCTTATTCTGAACCCTATGTAGGCCATATATTTATCTTATAATCATTGTAAGCGGATTAGTTCGAAATACCGTGAATATAATACTGTCCAGCTAAAAGTGGTGTGTTTATGTCTTGGAGTTAGAAATGGCGTAAAGTTAAATATATAAGAAGCCATATAGATCGCTATAACTATAAAACTACCTAGGGATAATAACGTTATTTTCTACAATTCTAGTAAAAGATTAGCATCGGAATGTATTCCATTATTTTTAAATATTTGGTTAAAAAATGGTATTCTAGTTAAACAGATAATATATTTATATATTTTGAATATCAGTCTATATTTCATAATTTTTTTCAATAGTGCTAGTAGGTTTTCGTAGCATAATTTACGTTCTTTATTGAACACGGTCAAGTCATAGTTTATATTAATATTATAGCCGGTAAAGTAATATAATTATAATTATAAGGTAAATCTCTGGTTAGGGTAATATTTATTAAAGGTTAACCTCTTAAGGTCACTGGGTTCACAGATACAGCCGCATTTGGCATCGGATTCTGCAATAATTTAGCGACTAAACTTCGACATGAATAATTTTATCACCTCTAAACTATGCAAGTTATATATTAATGCATAGTAGATTTTTAACTTTCTGGTCTTGTATTTCATAAAACTCTGTCCAATAAAATTCGTTTTCTACTTTTAGTAAATCGAGAATTGATATTGTGTTTTTTGACATGTTTAACATGAGTTGTCCCACAATTGTCGCAATACTATGGAAACATTCCTTATTAGTATATTTTATAATTTCTTCGATTGAATATATTCTGTCTATATCTAGATGAACACCGTTTCCTGCATAGAATAATCTGTAAATATTTACAAATATCTTATCTAAGACATGAGTATTTGTTAAAGAAGTTCAGACTTCATGCAATATATTAAGTTGTTTAGGTGAAGGTCGTTTTCTTTTGTTGTATAGTCGGAAATAGATAAAGCAACGGAACAGTATTGCTGGAAACTTCTTGATTAGTTTTGAGGGTATTCAAGGCTGGTCATGAGACTGAAACTGTTATCGAGATGAAATGTCCGTATCTTGTCAAATTGTGAGAAGTTGAGTATGTCAACGTTCATATTGGATAAAGTTGCACTATATAGATTATTCTGCTTAATATTTTAGTAATGATTCATATGAAGTGAGCTATTCCGTTTTCCATTATGTTTGCTGGTGTAGACGAGACTCGAGAACTTGTCGGATGCTTCTTAGTCTACATGCTAAAGGTTATTAATAACATATATTAATAACAGATTGAATATGAAAACAATATTCTTCTACTTTTATTGAATATCTATAACGCGTCACAATAGATTCCAATATGTACATTATTAATTACGACTAATGACTCACCAGTATGTTTTAGATTGGATTACTTTAACATTATTTCTGTTTACATATACACATAGCTTACACTTTCATACATATTATATTTTATAAATGTAGATAGTTTTACACCATAATTACTATGTAAACTATCTGTTAAAAATGTATAAAGTAATTACATATTTTATATTGTGGTTTTATTTTATTCTCAATAGCTATTAGATTAATTTGATTCGTCATAAATAAAAATAGTTTAATAGCATGTTATAATATTGTATATCAAACATAAACCATCTCAGAAAGTAAATTATTAGTAATAAACTAAAATGGAAATATTAAAAAGATAATATATTAAGCTGATAATATATTAGTTGTCATGAAATAGGTTAAAATTTAAGAAATTAAACAAATTTATGTAATCAATGTAGGTAATAATTGTATGTCTATGCTTTTATATAAGTCACTTTATTTCAATGAGAGTGCTATTTCACTTCAGTGTACTAAATACGCCTATTTAAAGGTCAAAGTTCAGATATTTCTAAAGTGTATAGTGAGTAATATATATTCCCTATTTCTCACAAAAGCATACGTATAGATTGTAAAATTGTAGTTTATTTTAAAGTCATAGTATATAGAATTTCTAAAACAATATATGATTTTCATCTATCATACAGATATTATAATTTAAATATTATTTATAATATACGAATAATATGAATTAGATAGTCTAATAATTAGATATCTGAAAATCTTCACATTCAAACTGGATTCTTCATTTGTTTGGATATACCTACAATTAGATATCATTAATCAACATAACTATTTAGATCTGCATATTGTCTATATGCTAGACCTGTATTACGGCGTTACATAATATCTATGGATATAAGATGGACATATCTCTTAGCATGGTGGCTCTACTATTTATTAGGGTCATCGTATGAAATCACAATATCAGAAAAGAAATTGAGTAAGTTGATTATTAACTAAATTAATAATTTAATAATAAATAATATATTATTAACTACATTTAATAATTTAATAATACATTATTGATTATTAACAACATTTGATAATTTAATAATTCATTATTTATTATTAACTAAATCAAAAATTTAATAATACATTAAAACTATATTTAATAATTTAATAATAAATGATTGATTATTAACTACACACAATATTTTAATAATACATTATGTATTCCAAATATAATTTATTAAATTATTTATATGTCGTAATTTAAAGTTATATAAACAATAATTTGTAAAATAGTATTGTATATAATATACAATTACATTATAATAATATTGTATGAGCAATATATCTTATGTTTGTACGATAATGTATATATATATATATTTAGACATATAACTATATTTAAGTATATTTAAATATAGTTAAATATAGTATACGAATACTTATATAATAGTATATTGATAAATTAAATAACAATATAAAATCATTCAATCATTATATTTTATATTGAAAGCTTAAAAAAAGGATCATTTCCAGCTCTACACATTATCCATATAGTTAATATTTAGTAGTTATACTAATTAAACAAATATATATATATATGTATTATATGCTATATCATATAATATTATTCTCACTAATATGATACTAATATTCTGGTATTATTATTAAGTTATAATATGGTAGATTATGAATATCTCATTCTGTATTAAAGTAAACTTTTAAATAGTATTCGAATTATTTTGCTTTGTAGGTTTTTATTAATATGAATATTAATAAAAATTATTTGTTGGGTTAATATATAAGAATTATTATTTGTATACAATAATTGAAACCTTAATATAGGTCATACTGAAACTAATTATATATATATATATATATATATATATATATATATATATATATATATATAGTATAAGGCACGATACATATTACACACTAATCATATTAATCTAGTACTAGATGATAAATAATGTTATTAAATATATAGTTAAATTTCAAAAACGTATACATTTCAATTTCCTTGATATTCATTGGTTCACTTTAGCTGTTTACTATATTTATATTATATAATATATAAGTAAACATTAAAAATAGCACAGGCTAGTATTGTATGCATTAACAATACTAACCAGAAGATACGTAACTTATAAAATTAATTCATGTAATATAATATTATTATTTAGATTATTATAGTTAAATGTTTATATAATGTATACCGAAAATGTAAGAATTTATTTCTTATGTAATTGTTTATTTATTTATTTGAATATATTTGATTAGAACTGATACTGGAAAGATGAACTAATAATTGGGTAAAGTAGTTACCAGTGAGATGTGTTTATTAAAGTATTACCTAACAGCTAGCCAGATATATCTCATTTCATATAGCATATGTTAAGGTAGATATATATAAAATAACTAATTATGTTAATATATTTATGGAAAGTGGTAAAAATAAATTGCAAAATAATTGTATAAAGGTGAATGCATTTATTATTGAGTATTACATAATCGTATAATATCATCGTACCGGATACACCCACGTATACTCTTTCTACAATGAGTAAATATATATTTCTATAATTCTACAAAATTAAATATACTCATTATTAGTGATACAAGTTGTAACTAAATATAGACTGTTTTTTAAAAGATACAATGCAAATCAAGGTATGGGTATAACGTATTAATAGAAAGAGAATATCATATTTATATGAGAATGTAGGTTTTATTACATCGTGACGTAGTACATGGTGAGCTATGCAGTATGTTTACCATGATATCCATTGTACGAGTTTTTAATTAATTATTCTGAACAATTACTTAAATATTAAATTCAAATTGCATAAAGTATATGTCAGAAAAGCTATTTTATAGGAATCATATTAGAATAATCAGGTTCTACTATTTATTAATATTAAATGTATTATAGTAAACCGCTTTATTATAGAAACTAACTTTTATTGCCACTTCACTTATTGTCGTATGTAATACGAAACATGGGTATTGTTTTTTAATAAAAATCAGACGTACGAGATATGTAATTAAATATATTACATACTAAATATAACCTTGCTTCATTAGATATAAACAACATTAAGAAAATGTATACACCTAACAACAAGAAAAGGATTGATTAATTATGTTTGTCTGGGATAATGTATACATACGCGATAAATACTTAAATATTAGACTATAATATTATATTATGATAATCAGCAATTATCTAGTAGCCTTGATAACGATGATAAATACCTTTTTTAACAACAATTAAACACCGTACACCGTGCGTACTCGATACAAATTACTTATTCTATGTTGAGGTGTTTATAAGTAGATTTTGATTATATCCTCTACATCGGGCTAGATCATTAAACTTTCTTATACACCGTCTATAGACGTGGTAGTGTAATATATAAATAGAATACACTTCTGTATTTCACCAGACACGTTGCCATTTATATTCAAAATCCACAATGCTTAATTAATATCATAAAATATAATGTTACTAATATTCAGATTATATGTTTAGTAAAGTATAATGTTCTATAATTTATACCTATATTGCGAATATAACATCATATGCATATTGTGGTCAATTCATGCTTATTTTATATCGATATAATATACTATAGATACGTAAATATATATATATATATATATATATATATAAAAATACATATACATATATATATATATATATATGTAATTGAATTAATTGAAATAATTATACTAAATTTTAAAAACCTAAGAACATGTAATTCACATATAATAAACACGTAATAAACATGTGGTATACATGTAATTAAACTAAAATAAACATTTTATTGATATACAATTAAAATATAATGATCATATAATTAACAGTTAATGTGATATACGTTATTTTAATACTTTATTTATATTTATATATAATATATTTAAGACTGAGTTTTTTAAAAATAACATAAACTATTTATAAAGAATCTTCTATTTGGTTTTAAAGTAACCTTTTTTAAGGGTTAGTTGAATTAAAGGTATATCTTTAATATAAAATATATGTTATTCTATTAACCATATGACTTGATATAACATGATATAGTTATTATAATGATTATACAATTAATAATATATACTAATGCCCTTGAATACGCAAAATACTCGTAAGTAAATGGAATTTGTATTTACATGAAATAAATATTAACTAGCCTATATTACATAAGATGTTTTATATTTTTAATAATCGAAAATCTCATATTTTCATTGGTTATTGTTAATACGTATGTAATAGGTAATACAAAATATTCTATATTAAGTAATATGTATTAATATATATATAATTATAATATATATATATATATATATATATATATATATATTCATCGTATTATACTAATTTCATTGATAAAATCATGTTTTGTTGTGTAACATAATAGTCTAATGTTACACTAGACTTCTTATAGAAATTAGACTGTTATAGTTCTGCATATTCGGGTAAATATAATATTTACAGAATGAGTCAGATTCTTATCTGACTTATTCAGGTCATATGTATATACGAATCAAGTACATTTTACGCATGCATGTGGGTATATACATTATATACGAATATATATATATATATATATATATATATATATATATATATATATATACACGTCGTACATTGTACGTATTATTTAATATATAATCAAATACATTTTGATGGAACAAGACCATAATTATTCTATAACATTTCTACACAAACAATCTCAAACAATAGCGTAATAATATTAACATTATATACTAATTATAATTAATAATGTTATATTTGATAACTAATTTAAATGAATAACATATTTATTGTATTTATAATATTAATACAAACATTTTTTGTATTTCTTTAGTTTAGTTACAAAGGGACGGTGGATTTAGGATGGATGATACTTAGAGTTTAATATCAATATTAATAAATACTTACCTATAGGGATAATATGTATTTATAGATATATCATGAATATTAATAAAATGTCTTTACTGATTATCTGTTATCGTTGCTTTAATAATACAAACTATTATCCCTACGAATATTAACAAATGCTTATTAATAACGTTTAATAAATTTAAGTTAACTAAATGTTACATTTCAATAGAGTTGGTGATATAAAAAGACAAATACGAAATACTGGTTGTAAATAAAGTAACGGTAACAGTATTAATATTGATTAATAATCAGTATTAACACCGTTACCGTTACTTTATTTACTAACATTATTATATCAGAATTTAAAAACATAAATTTTCACAATTATAAATTACATCATTAGACATTAGAACTCTCCGATAATATAAACTCTTGATTGACTAACTGTACTAATAAAATATGTAACTGGCTATTTGATAATAACTTATAATTGAACAATACCATTATGCTACCGATATATTTTTCAATATAAATAGATTATTTTTCTATCATTTTAAATTAAAAATATAATAGTAGTATCTAGTGCTAATGTGAAATACCTAGAATTAATGTAAGCTAAACACATTAATATCTGTTATTTAAAATAAAATGGTCATCTCTATAGGAAATAAAAAGAATACTAAAATATCAGAATCATTTATACCATCACTATATTATGGTTTAATTAATTTCAAAAGACTGAATATAATAAGAAGAAAGGATAGTGAATATAGGAAGGAAGGGTGGATATCGTATTATGGGATTGATGGTGGGAAGGATAGATGCAGGTCTGATGTATGTAGTGAAATAATTTACAATTTATTTGTTTATATTTTAAAAATTAAATTAAAGATATTTTCATATTACACTTTTTATTATTCAACATACTTTAACATACTTTAATCTAATTTAATTACTTTAACTACTTTAACATACTTTAACATACTTTAACATACTTTAACATACTTTAACATACTTTAACATACTTTAACATACTTTAACATACTTTAACATACTTTAACATACTTTAACATACTTTAACATACTTTAACATACTTTAACATACTTTAACATACTTTAACATACTTTAACATACTTTAACATACTTTAACTACTTTAATTACTTTAACATACTTTAACATACTTTAACATACTTTAACATACTTTAACATACTTTAACATACTTTAACATACTTTAACATACTTTAACATACTTTAACATACTTTAACATACTTTAACATACTTTTCTACTTTAACTACTTTAACATATTTTAATCTAATTTAACTACTTTAATCTAATTTAACTACTTTAACTACTTTAACTACTTTAACATACTTTAACATACTTTAACCTAATTTGATAACTTTAACAAATTTAACCTAATTTAACTAATTCAACTACTTTAACATATTTTAACCTAATTTAAACTAATTTAACTAATTCAACTACTTTAACATATTTTAACCTAATTTAAACTAATTTAACCTAATGTAACTTTAACTAATTTAATCTATTTGATTCTGCAACATAATACTCAGTATAACATATCGAAGATCTATGATGCGAGTTTTCTATCTGTATGTGTTATTTGAAAACAGGAAATCAAGAAAAATAACATTAATTTATTATAATAATTCATTATGAAATGCATAAATATATCTTCTTATCTAATATATTTTTAAACACTTTAATAAAGACATATGATCTCATTCCTAAAAAAATACTCTAGATAAATTGTACTAAATAGGGCTGCATATCTCTATGTTATATAAAGACTAATTTCATATCTCTTAATTGATATTTCGTTAATAAGTATTTAAAAAACAAATAGAATGCTAGTTCATTTGTACTAACTGGTAATGTTTATAAACTAAATAAAGTATGCTCAGGAATAATGTAATACAGATATAAAAATGCATATATATTAAATAAAATTCACAAGAATATTCTCATATAACCTAAAGATCAAATGGATATAGTAAACATGTATATATAAACATGTAACATGAATATATAGCATATATACTTTTGAATATAATTTGAAATTCCACAGCTAACTATACGAAGACTAGTGTTATACTAATTAATTATAATACAGTATTAACATTAAAAGTTATTATACTATATTATTAACATTATAGTTTAAATATACTATATTATTAATTTTTTAATGTTAAGATATAAGGTTAACATTATAAAGTTATTATACTATAGTGTTAATATTAGAATTTTATTACACTATAGTGTTAATATTATAGTTTTAATATTTTAATGTTATTATACTATAGTAGTAACATTATAGTGTTAATATATTATAGTATTACCATTTTAATATTACTAAATTATAAGGTCAACAATATAATGTTATTATAATATAGTGTGAAGATTATAATGTTATTATACTATAGTGTTAATATTATAGTTTTAATATAATATAGTGTTATATAATCAACAACGTCTAGAAGATTATATAATTAAAATTAAAATTTTTATATTTAGATATAATAATAATTAACAATACGTTACTTCTAATTTAAATGTCTATCATTTAATGACGAACTGGGCAAATTTATTAAAAATGACACTCTATTTGATAACACCTTACTATTGAATATAGGAAAGTCTAACATCATAAATTGTAAAATACAACGACTATATTCTCTTAATTAATAATATAATTATAGATTATAGAATACAATTATAGATCCAAGTATTAAATGAAGTGTATCTGAGTAACTTTAGAGCATTTCTTAATAACAGCAATAATTAAAAAAAAATCCTTTTATCTCTTATAATACACTAAAAATCCTTTTATCTCTTATAATACACTAAAAATCCTTTTATCTCTTATAATACACTAAAAATCCTTTTATCTCTTATAATACACTAAAAATCCTTTTATCTCTTATAATACACTAAAAATCCTTTTATCACTATAATACAGCATTAAAATCCAAATATATTTGTAAAAAATCCTTAAATTTATAAAATTGATTTCTCAATATATTTCATCTAAACTATTGTTTATCTTTATAATATGGGTAGAATATATTATATAACATGGTTAGATCTTTATACCATTGATGTCAATATATTAGCAATTAGTATGCATATATAATGTTATATAATACTTAAAGTATAAATTATATTAATCATATACCTAAATATTCTAGGAAAAGAAAGTTTTTGGAAAATAAAACATAAGAAAAATATTCTGAGGTGCTTATATAATAGAAAAAAAAATGTGAATTGGGTTTTTTATCATCTGGAAATGGGAGATACTTCTTTAAAATTTAAGGTTATCAAAATATTAAAAATTGATATGAAATGTCACCATTATTAATTATTATTAATTAAAAATAATATTAATATTAAAATAATTATTATATAACAATATTAGTTTATGAAAATGTGCAATTATTTATTAATTATTAATTTGTATTGAAAACTGTAATTTATATATAATTTATAATTCATTATTAGATTATTGTTTAGATTAAGATTAGAAATTAATATATTTCATGATTATGAATAATAAAAAATAGTTTATAAATTGATATATTAATTAATTATTTTGTATATACAGTTATGATTTATTATACATAATGTACATGAAGCTAAAATAATAATATCAATTCATGATAATATAATTATTTCTAATTTCTAATTTTAGTTTAATTTGGTGAAACATATTATATATTAAACATATTACATATTATTCTAAATTATATATTTTTACAAAAAAATCAGGACATTCATTTTTCGAATTGGATATTTTGTATCCTTATAATAAATATATTTTATATTAAACTAATTTTATTATATATAATATATTTAAAGGAAATTTAGCTATAATATATAATTGTAATTTATAAGCTAGGATTATCTAGGCACTCTTGGCTATACGATTAAGGCTAACTTATATATACAAATTGCCTACAGACAATTATGAAAATGAATAACAAACTGCAGGAAAAATGTTTAGGAAAGAGCATTTGTAATATTGATAACCTTATTAATCCGATTAATCAAAATGCATATAGATACAGCCTAGTTAATTCTATGGTTAAATTCAGTTGTATCGAAGGTTACGGTCTGATAATTTATTTCATAACAATTTAGTAGTACATTTCATAATTAATATTTGCATAAAGTGAATTGATCAAAATAGATCTTTATATTACTCTACTACTAGTTCAAATGGATATTTGCAAAGCTTGTAAAAACGATACTTCGCCGATTATATTGTCAAATTATTTCGGATATCTAACAAACATGCACAGGTGTCCGTGTCCATTTAGGATAGATGTCCAAAGCAACCAACACGTTAGTAAGTATTAGAACGTAGAGTAGTATCTTTAATCTAAATTTAACACTGGGTAATTAATTCATTCTCTATAATATTCATCATAATCAAACTTTGTTAAGAAGGAATTGTCGATTAATTTTGAAAATAAAGGAATTCCATAATCAGTTATATATTAAATTTTTAATTTTTAATTTTTTGTTTAGTGTATAACAAAAGTAATATACAAATATAAATATAATAAATGAAATAATTTTTTCTTATTAATAATTTTATACAATCGATGTATATAATAAATTATAATCTTCATGCACTTTATCAGTTAAATAACTTGTAATCTAAATGATCTAGCTTAGAAAGTTATCTTTATACAAGAAATATATATATATATATATATATATATATATATAGTATAATGAATTCTATATATAGCAATGGAGATCGGTTACTCATCTGTTTATATAGAGTCTATGTACTTTACTTTTCATGTCACACGTGTATTTATTATCTGTATACCGTTTTAGAAACAATTTAAACATTATTAACTTTACGTCTACTTCTACGACTATATAATATCAGTTAACATTAACATTTATAAATATATTTTAATAACCACTTAAAGATTAAAAATATTAAATAAATGGTAAAAAGTTTTATAAATATAACTCGATATGCAAAATTCTAGTTATATATTGCTACAGTACAAACTTCCCACCTTTATGGCAGGCTATGATAGCATATGAGAATTCGAAACTAGACAAGACCTTGTGTTTTGCTTATTCGATACCCAGCCAATACAAAACTTTGGGAGGTCTTGCAGGAGCTAAGGACGTTACTGGACAAATCAATTCAGCAAATTTCAGTTGTCTAAACTTTAGCATAACTCCAACCGCTTATCCAATTGGAGTGAAAATAGATTTACAAATGATAAATCCGAAAATGGGGATTGGAAAAAATGATGTCAGATTTATAGTATATTATAGTTAGTAAAATGTAGTTATTGTAGATATATTAAGTAATCTTAGATATAGTAAGTAATCTTATATATAGTTATTGATATTAGTTAAAGTTAGTAATTATAGATATATTTAATCTCAACAAAAGTTAAATCATTATAACATTATTAATTAGACGAAACATCTAATTATAATGTAGAATCCTCTACAATGCACAACGTACAATGTACATCGTACATTATCCTGTACCTTATATTATCCTGTACCTTATATTATCCTGTAACTATAACATCATGCATATTATAGCATCCGTATATTATAGTACACTTTGCAATTATAGCTTTCTGTATAATTAGTTATTAAGTTCCACAATAAAACTCGTAATTATGTGAAATTAATCATATGGAATTGAAAGTAACTTTATTAAAATATGTTTATTAACTTTAAAAATATGTTTATCTTTAGTAATTAAATAACATAAGTACATATGCTTTGAATCATTAAGATGTACTTCATTAGCCATACGCCCTTTATATATTCCACGTATACCTTGCTAAACAGAGACATCCATTGATCAAACACTTCCGGAACCTGTGATATGTACTAATCCACTGAAACGAAAGAAAGATTTCAATTACGAATCGGTTTACGATGGAGAATTATTTAAAGGTTTGCTATATTTGTTACATAACTTAATTATGTATTCGAGTTACTCACTTCCTGTTAATATCCTATTTGATATTTACAGTGAGTTGCAGACCACCTACAAGTGGAGATGCTACTTACGTGAACTGCAAACCTAATAATAAATGGAATTACGATAGTCTACCTAAGTGTATTCTAAATGTGAATACAATGCACACAAATGATTTGGTCAAGAAAGGTTGGACGCTGTCAATTTCTAAAATTTCTCGCGATTTAATTTTCTGATATAGTTCAGCAATTCCATATATAGAGCATCTCTTAGCTTTCACAAGCATAGACGTAAATCTTATTAACATACTAACAATAAATGATATTCATTGCACATTCGCCCCGTCATTGTTAATCGTTAGACTTAAGTTGTGTAATGCTTGCTTGATTTTTCACAAAGGATGGCCGACTCCGGGAGCCGCCGTGCAACGGAATCAAAACTCTCTTACTTTAGGTGCAAATTCGTTGCAGACATATATTATGTAATCTTATGTAATCTAATCAATAGAAAAATAGTATTTTCATTTTATGATTAAACTAAATAATGTAATAAATAATTAAATTTTATTAATTAAAGAATTCACTCTAATTTTGATAATTTATATTTGGTAATACGTCACTAATAATAGATATATTAAACATATTATATAGGTAATGAATAGATAATGAGTATACTATTAATAGTTGTTATTAAAACAGGAATCGTCATAACTTTAATAGTTTTGATTTGTCTTGCTTTTGTCAGCCTTTTTGTATTTATGGTCATCAAATTCATCCGTATCCGAAGGTAAAGATTTAATTAGCATAAGATTTCGTAAACATTATTAAGTGTTGCACGATTATAATATTTGATATACTTTTAAAACAGGAGTGAACAACCCAGCGAACCGCTGATGAACTCGAAAGTTTCGACGACGTCCGTAACACACGCTAGGTTCGACCGCAATAATAGCGTAGACATGAGAGACCGACCTTTGCCATTGCTACCACTGGTAAGAACGGTTTCAGAACAAACCGCCGACATCGACGTCGGAAGCCTTCCCGTTCACCGTTATTACGACTTGGATTTAGACCCGATCTCTCCAAATCGCGGAGAGCGCGACTCCAACGAAGGGAGTGATGGTAGAGAGAATATTAGTCCCGTCGGAGAAAACGTTCCCATGAACTTGGAAACAGTGAGGGATGCCGTTTACTCTTGCATGACGGATTCGATGCCCACTCCACCACTACCTCTTACACTCTCACCAGATGAAATAAAAGCAAGTGATTTAACTCCCGATGAAATGTCCATTTCCACCGAGAGTCCGCCTACTTCTTTGAAGAAGTATCGTAAGTCGAGTGAAGAAAAGAGACGATCCTTCGTAGGAATACTTGATTTTAATATCGAAGGTGTAGAAGATTCTATACATGATAATAACAAATTACTAAAAGGTAACAATATTTCTAGACAACTTAGTAATGAAAGCGAATCAGGATATTCCGGCAATGGAATAGTTGTTTTAAATACTTGAGATACTTTGTATGTACATGTTACATAACCAAACTTCAATTGCTGATCACCATAAAGTATTCTATATGATTTTTATCATAAAATACCATTAACAAAATCCATGATAACATAATTAGTATGTTTTGTATACTTACATAATTATGATATATTATTGGTAAATAGTATTATAATAGCATTATCTTATCTTTAAATATGCAATATGTGCAATAGGATTATGAATCAAATCAAAAATGACCATATGTGAGTTTAGATACATATCCATTGAAATATATTCTCAAATACTCTGATTTCAAATCACATTTCAACATTGAAAATAATGTTATCTATAATTTATTGTCTTGATTACATAGACTTTATTTATTTAAAATAAAATCAATTACATAATTACATTCTTGAAATTTTTATATTACTTAATATTAATTAACTAATATTACTTAACATTAATATTAATTAACTTAACTTACTATTAACCTTTTTTTAAATTTTTATTATATGAAATTTGCGTATTTATTAAAAACATATATATAATAAATATATTTTACATTGCGTATATATATATATATATATATATATATATATATATATATATTTATATTGTATATTGCATTAATTAATTGAATAAATAAAATAAACGAACATTTTATAAAACATTAAATGTAATTATTAGTTCCTTCAGATTTACATTGATCTCAAATCTGCCATAATTTATACATATTATACAATATAGTACAATAATATATATATATATATATATATATATATATATATATATATATATGTATATATATATATATATATATATATATATATATCATTATCCATCTTATAATAACTAACATGGAAAATACCTATTACACATTATATCTAAATTGTTATTATTATATACCTATAAGTATTGCATAATATGGTAAACAATATGTATGAATTAACTAAAATAAATATAAAAATAATTTTACTAAAATAAATATATATATAGGTTCCTATGCCTTTCATAGTATATGAATGATTCCTAGAAACATATATCAGAATAAGTTAAAATCCAAGATTGAGTTATTAAATGTACTTAATTTATAATTTTTCGTAAAGTTATTTTTATTTTGCAATCACTTTATTTCTTTCAGTGATACTACAAAATAATATATTAAATGATAAAATAAATGGAGCGCATGTGATATTTAATGGTTAAATTGCGCTGGAATATTTATTAATATTAGGAAATGAATATATAATATGTTAAGATAATATATATGAACAATTATTATTTTATACTGCTATTTAACGTGAGCACAAATATTTATCGAGGGATTTTAAAATAACACAATTCTATGCAATATTAATATCCACAATTGATATATAAACATAAGTTAGCATTTGTATTTTATATAACATCATATAAGATTATATTCTATAATAATCCATATGCTTATAATAGCTAAACCTACTTCCTCATTTAGATACTAAGGCAAATTCTAGATAAGTTTCTAAGTTGGAATTCTAAGTTATAAGAATTCTAGTTAGGATTATAAGTAACATTCCAAGTAAGATTCTAAATAAGATCATAAGCTAAGATTCTAGATAAGATTCTAAATTAATATTATAAGTTAGGATTCTAAGTTAAAATCATACGTTAAGGTAAGATTCTAAATAATGTCATAAGTTAATATTCTACGTTAGGATTAACATCCAGTTAAATGTGACACTGCTACTTCTTCTATAAAATTGCTTTTAAATTAATTAATATTAAGTATTTATTTCATTTTCATATATTATTAACACATGCATGTACAAATATATATTAATTAGTAATAATAATCAGATAATGTTATTTTCCCTTAACTGTAAGTAGCATATACTATATAATATATAATATATTAATTAAAATGGAAGTATAATGTAAATATACATAAATAGAAATAAACAGGAATACAATTTAAAAAGACCCTTACAAAATTTCGTTATAAACTAAGAAATTTAGAAACACTTGACCAATAAATTCAATAAACACCATCTCTGTAATTGCTATCCAAAAAAAGAAGTAGTATAAATATGTATCTAAATTTATTAATAGTAGATTAAATAAATAAAGAATTTAAATAGATAATAGTAAATATTGATAAACAAGTAATACTAATTATAAATAAAGAAGTAGTTTATATGAGTAATAATTATTATTAATATAGAAGTAGTTTAAATAAGTAATTAGTATCAATATAGAAGTAATTAATAATAAGTATTAATAATTCAATAGTTTATTAAGTAAGTAATATTACTTAATCATTTAATTAAAGTACAACTTACAAAATTTCAATAATTACATTGGTTAATAAACAAAACTAATAAATAAGAATAATGTTGAGAGTGTTTTATTGTTATACAGATATAAATACAAACAATTTTAGAATTTTTTCGTGGGGAGTGACGTTATTAGTGCCAATACTAAGTTTTTTTAATTTATAAAATTATTAATACAAATTTAAATGTATAGAATTTTGTTGTTTTGGTGAAGCAAATTATAATTTTATATATTTATTTCAAATAGATAAAAAAGAGAGAAATATGTGGTTAAGAATAATAAATTTATAAATAAAAGAAATTTTAAAATGAAAAATCTTAGATTGTTTTCAACAATATTTAATGATGTTAAATTTAATTTTTAATATGTTGTTAGTCAGGCTGTTTATGAGTTGATAAACTTGATTTTCAATATAAAATTATAATGATATATGAAATAATAAATATTATGAATATATATATATATATATATATATATATATATATATATATATTATAAGGTATTATATAACTAACACATTTTTAAATGTCCAATATATAAAGAAGCATCACTTAATATATATAATCAAGATATACATGCTAATATTGTGCAACAATACACTATATTATATAAATCATTTGTAATTAGTAGATTTATATCAAGATTTTAAAATTGAATTAATAATAAATAAAATAATATGATTATAAACATATTTTTTAATCATTTACTATCTCAATATTCAAATCTTTAATTTATCAACGTTATGAGGACATTAGTCTTAATTATCTAAATAAGATAAGAACGTAAATGTTATGTTTATATTTTTGTAATTTTACCCAAGTAGTTATTTTGTAGGCTTTATGTCTCTATAGACAATATAAATAACAATATAAATATATATAATATAAAATGTGGATGTATTAAAAATTGAGTAATACATAATAATTAATGGATTAGAAGTTTAAATATATTTAAACTTCTGAATAATAATTTTTATAATTACTTATTAATAAATGTAAGTTTGCATATTATATTAAAATAGTTAACATCAGTATTACAAAATTTTAATTTAGTAACTTAGATAACTATCAAGAGATATTATTAATAGAAGTATTTGAATTCTAATTCGTATTACTTAGGTAATACTAAAGTATTAGTAAATAAGCATTATATAAAAAATAAGTATTAAATATATATTTAAATTATTATTATTTGTAATAAATTAGGAGTTTTACACTTTATTAATTTTTTATTAATTTATTTAAAATTAAAATGTTATTAATTAATACTTTTCAGTAAATAACTGATACTTGTATATTATAACTAAAATAAAGTATACAATTAATAAATTAGGAATTTAACCCTTTACTTTTTTAATAATTGATTTAAAATTAAAATGTTATTTAAATTAATGATAATTTTCAGAAAATAACAGATAATGTTATATTGTAACTAAAATAAAGTATACAATAAATGTAATTAATTTAATTAGTGAGTTGTTAATAGTGAGACACTACTTATAATTTAGATATTATATTAGAAAACTATAGGTAAATATATATATTATTTCATATTAATATTGAATACCTATGTAATATAATAAAATGAAAATGCAGTTTTATATAAAATTATAATTTATTGAAATATTCTTGATTACAATATTAAAACACATTTAAATTATATAATGACATTCTAATTACATAAATAATGAAGGACAATGATAGCATCGTGAAACATACAATACTGGCTGTAAAGAAGAAAATATAATTTTTCTTAGGACATACATGTCCTTTCTAAATATCTAAATAGGAATTATTAAACAAAATGGATTGATCATAATAATACTTAAATAATAAATAAATGATCAATTAATCTTATTTACAATATATTAAAATGATAAACTAAAAAGTCTATATGAAATTATAATAATATTGTTAACTAATATAAATTAATTTATATATATATATATATATATATATATATATATATATTTCTATGTACAATTGATGGGATGTTGTATAATATATGTTTATGTATGACGCCATACAGATAATAGCAGACAGTCCTGAATTGTATGCTAAACTACTACATTCTGTAATCTAATTAAAGAATGACGTTCGCTTGAATACTCATCCTCCAAATCTTCACATTTAGTAGGATTTTGCTGTAAAGGTATTTCTGTACAAAGTGGAGTGACCAGCTGCGAGTCATCGAACTTTCCCAGTGAGACTTTAAGTGTTCCCGATACCGACATCAGATCTATTGAGTGGAACTTTTGAGAATCTTGGCTTTTACGATGAATTGGAGATTCCGTAACATTACAGGAATCCTTATTTTTAAATTGAGCTGAAAAAAGTATATTTGTCATAGTATATATATATTATAGTATATTATTATAGAATATATTATTTTAAAAAGATAATAAATATATGTAAAATTAATCTATTATTATAAAACTGATTTAAAGTGTTCGCTTTTCCACAAACACACACACGCACACGTACACACACATACATACACACACATACATACATACACACACATACATACACACACACATACACACACACATACACATACACACATAAACACACACACACATACACACACACATACACACACACACACATACACACACAAACATACACACACACATACATACACACACGTACATACACACACACATAAACAACCATATATATACACACACATACACACACATACACAAACACACACACATACACACACATACATACACACACATACATATATATACACATACATACACACACATACACATACATACACAAACACACATACACACACACACATAAACAACCACATATATACACACACACACATACACACACACGCATACATACACACACATGCACACACACACATACATATACACACAAACTCATACATACACACACATACATATATACATACACGCATGCATACACACATACATACACATATAAACAACCACATATACACACACATACATGCACACACAAACTCATACATACACACATACACACACAAACTCAAACATACACACACACACATACACACACACATACACATGTATATATATACATATATATATATATATATATAAATATATATAAATATCTATATATATATATATACTTATATGATCAAGAAATAAAAAGTCTATAATCAAGTATTTTATCAATTATGATCATTTGTATTGGTAGAAAAATGAAAATAGGTCAACCCGTATGAGACATTAATTATCAAAATAGAGTTCACCTTTAGATATTGTAGAATTTCCTAGTTCGCACTAGTAGTTTTTTTTACAGAGTTATCACTCAATTTCGCACTATATATTTGACAGTTAGCCACTAGTATAACTGGTAGTTATTAACTAAAGAAGGCTTGCGGAATTTGTGAATATAACTCATCTTTATTACCTCGCAATAATACTGTTATATTATCTAGTAGTTCACTTAGATAACTATTAAAAATGTGCATTATGATCTAATTCCGACGGTAGGTATATTAGATATGATAATTACAGATATAAATTAACAATTATGATTATAATTTAAGTTCCACGAATAATAACGTAATTATATTAAACATATTAACAATAATGATATTGAACCTGAAAACTCTATAATATCATTGCCAACTCGTCTCAGTACTCTTTTCAAAGGACCTAAGGTTAGTACGGATTCATCGCAGGAACCAGTTGTCTTTGTAGAGGATTCGAGTTTATTTGGAGATAATTCAACGTCAATAGAGGTTTTGTCTTTTGCCTTCAAAGTTGGAGATCCGTTAGCATCTCCATTTGCAGTAGTTGAATTCTTATTTATGTCTTTTGAAAATATGTTAGGCTCAATTGGTTCTTTGGGAATATTTAACTTCGGAGATGTAGGAGAGATGCTCGGAACGATTGAAACTGTCGGAAATATATTTGCAATTAACAACTTGTGACATTAAGACATAATCCCTAATAAAGACAAAATGCAGTACAAATAAACTTGAAATATGAAAATAATTAAATTAATTAAAATATATCAAAAGAAATTCATTTTGAAAATTATATTTTATGAAATACATTATTAAATTTAATTTACATAATTGATAATACAAATAAGGTATATTTTATTAATATAACTATCAATTTAATTATTTATATTTATATAATATAAATATTGTATAATAAACTAATTTGTTTAATTACAATATAACAATGGGTATACGACTATTATTTACGAATGCATTTATTATTTAATATTAATGTGTTTTATTACATTTTACAAATATTGATCTAAATATATTCTACAATTCTCTAATTCGTACATATACAGATGAAATATAGTTCATTTATTTAATAACATTTTTATTTTTTACCAACATTTACATCATCTGTAATTATAGAACACACAACTAAATAACACAATTGATATTAAAATAATATTTGTGAAATATAATGAATGTCAATGTATACCTTAAATAACTAATCTAGATATAATGCATATGTTTATTGTAATTTAACTACGGTGGTTGCGATATTACATAATATATGATATGTAAATAACAATGTTAATTTTACTAAGCCCAATTATTAAAGAATTACATTTTAATTTCTTATTATGCAATACAAATATAATACAAATGTAATACTTATTATGCAATACAAATATTATGCAATACATGTTTAATAAAAATAGGGAGAATGGCTATATATCTAACAAAACAATTAACATTTAATAATTCTACACAAATATATATGCAAAATTAGAAAACAGGTTTATGAATTGTAGTACTTTCATTTAAAGGAGAACGTCTAATTTATTTTAGGGGAACAAGTAATTAAATATATTCAAAATAAATACAGCTTAAATAAAAATGTCATGCTTTGTATCAAAACTGTTTAACTTATAAAGAACATGCTAAGGTTTGCACATCTTACTGTGGTGTTTTATACTTATTTAAGTATAAATACTGTAGTTAGTAATCCTAAAATTGTGACATCAGTATGTCGAATTTCTGGATCGCATCTAAATAAATTTATGAAATTATTTACTTCATATAATTATAATCAAAATACTTTACATAATTATAATGCTGTTTTATTATTTTAATTATGTTATATTTCTATAATACAATTATTTATTTTACAATTCTATAGTGAAATAACTTAATGTATATAATTATAATGAATAACTTAATTCATATAATTAAAATTAATTTACTTATTTTATATAGTTATGATAAAGTTTATTATAATTATGGAAGAATGTATTATAATTTAAATGTAATATATTTATATATAAAATATATATACAATAATGATAATTATAATTTTTATAGAGAAATTTGTATAATATAGAAATGATCTTATATTAAAATGTCACTTATAATTTATTTAAAAATGTTTTTAATTATAAGATGCATAAAGTGTGTCATGTCAGTCCAACGTATAGCGATTATTTATTCTAGTTGGTGAATATGAGATCATTTGATAAGACAAAGTCAATTATAAAACTAGTACTCCAAATTTGACATCCAAACTTTTTTACCTATCTATTCCAATCAGATGATAGATTATCTATATATACTTAAATTCACAATTGTTGTTCAATCCATTCAACGTAAAATATATACTCTAGGATGTACACCATACACAGTACAATGTACAGTGTACACTTTACACAGTACACTACGCACTTTACACATTACACCGTACAAAGAAAAGTATATGCACAGTACATAGTACAGTGTACAGAGTACAATGTACACAGTATACTGTACATAATACACAGTACAGTACTTCTGACTGTAAAGTACTGACGTCTTAACGGTTCTTTCAACTTTTTATAGTTTTATAATTCTCCGTTGATTTATTGAAAATGTTTTTACATTCAGAATAATGATGGTAAATATCTCACCAGTTGTTGATTGACGCAATGTATCTCTTGTCGATATCAATTTAATAACCACTCCTTTTAATTCATAGATATCGCATTTAATGTCGTTACTAAGCGTATAAATATAGAATTTATCAGAATAAAAACGCCTACGACAGAAAGATTGCAAAGTAATTGAGTAATTACATAAACTATAAGTAAGGATGTTCAGTTGGCTAAATAATTATTAGAAAGTAATAAACGATTTTATTTAAAAGTACATTATATTAATACACTATCATCTAAAAAGTAAAAATAAAGTTATGAATGTTTTAAATCTAAAATAATAGCCCTTAAATAACCCTTAATATATAGTTATAGTTAGAAATAAGTATTATATCCATTTTCTATAATGAAGTAATTATTATAATCCTACACATTGATTATATACAACTTATTCTATATATTGTTATATAGTTGTTTGGTCATTTGCAAAATGTAAATAAATAATCTCAAGATCTTGAATATAAATTCTTAGATTCGATTTGTTTACATATATATTATATAATCAAGATATTTACATATGACGTGGAAGTATTAATATAGAATAATTAATTTGTATAACATAATTAATAGGTATAACATAATTAATTAGTTTAACATAATTAATTAGTTTAACATAGTTAATTAGTATCTAGGGAATGTGTATGTACGACTATTTCGCGCATAATTAATGATACAAAGGAATTGTGATAGTATTGCGTACTAAATTAGTGTTTACCGGGGTATTATATTAATAAATTGTAATATATTACAACCTATAACAATAACACTTTATTAATGATAATTAATTGATACACACAAGAAAATAAAATTTACTTGTCACATGATTAAGAATTATTGTGATGTCATCAATTTTACTCGATGCTTATTGTTATATATTAAACCTTATTATACATTATATTTTATTTTACATTATGTTTTATTTTACATTATATCTTATTTTACATTATATCTTATTTTACATTAAACCATATTTTACATTATACCTTATTATATATAAATTAAACCTTATTATACATTATATTTTATTGTAAGTTACATCTTGTTGTACATTATATCTTATTGTATATTACATGTTATCGTAAATTACATGTTATTGTAAATTACATGTTATTGTAAATTACATGTTATTGTAAATTACATGTTATTATAAATTACATGTTATTGTAAATTACATGTTATTGTAAATTACATGTTATCGTAAATTACATGTTATCGTAAATTACATGTTATCGTACATTACATGTTATCATAAATTACATGTTATCGTAAATTACATGTTATTGTAAATTACATGTTATTGTAAATTACATGTTATCGTAAATTACATGTTATCGTAAATTACATGTTATCGTAAATTACATGTTATCGTAAATTACATGTTATCGTAAATTACATGTTATTGTAAATTACATGTTATTGTAAATTACATGTTATTGTAAATTACATGTTATTGTAAATTACATGTTATTGTAAATTACATGTTATTGTAAATTACATGTTATCGTAAATTACATGTTATCGTAAATTACATGTTATCGTACATTACATGTTATCGTAAATTACATGTTATCGTAAATTACATGTTATCGTAAATTACATGTTATTGTAAATTACATGTTATTGTAAATTACATGTTATCGTAAATTACATGTTATCGTAAATTACATGTTATCGTAAATTACATGTTATTGTAAATTACATGGTATTGTAAATTACATGTTATTGTAAATTACATGTTATTGTAAATTACATGTTATTGTAAATTACATGTTATCGTAAATTACATGTTATTGTAAATTACATGTTATTGTAAATTAAACTTCGTGGAAATGACACAGAGGGAAATAAAAACTAAATAAAGCTTAGCGATTGTATTTGTAATGAAATAGTTAAATATATTATTAATATGTTAATGATACAATCTAATATATTATTAGTTGCCTAATATTAAGTAATATATTTAAAAAGTATTGATTTACATAGTTGTAATGCGTACATTATGATGGTAGCTATGATTACATATTATGTATTGTACTTTGATCATAAAACAATAATTTTACTGTTTATAGTGACCAACCGCGTGGTTCTGCGGACATTTGCTCGAGGTTAGTTGCAGTACTAGCACGAGTGTATCTGGTACTGGTCATCATATTTCTATTGTCTTGTATTCTATAGTACTTATTCTTTATTGTAGCCTGTACCTATGAGCATGAGTATCATTTTAAATATGGTATTATTATTAATTACCATAAATAATAATATATGACCTATATTTGATATTTATATTCATTATTATTCAAATCAAGGATGACTAATCGATTAAATAATTCAATATCGTTATAAACACTAACCTCACTATTGTTGAAACAATAAAATACGGACACTGCTAAACCCTGATTAAAAAGTGGGAATAAGAATTTAATATTCATTGTTTATCTGTACGTGTTTTATATATATATAATAATAATTTGTATTATCGTTCATAAATCAATAACTAATAAAATATAGATATTTACCTACACCAGTAAGCGGTAGATAGGTGGTTCTAGACTAATATAGTTAGTTTGCTAAAAGTTGTAATATGGTTTGATAACCTTTGCCCCTAGACCATAAAATATATATTTACAGTAAGTACCTTTATATAGTAAACAATACAGTTGTTCACCTGGTTAAAGCCCTCATATGGTTGTATCAAGGGAGGTATTAATGTATTAATATGCACATTTTTTATCTAAATTATTTGTATTTAAACTGTAAAAGAAGTTCTCATCTAGTTTAGCCCATTACGAAGTTAAACGTACCCCATTATTACTTAATTCACCGACATTAAGTTTCAGCCTTCAATATATCTCACAAGTTACCACCATATTACCAGACATATCTGTTGACATATCATTTACATTTACTACATTTAGTACATTTATTAAATTTAGTACATTTAGTAAATGTATTACATTTAGTACATTTAGTACATTTAGTACATTTAGTTCATTTAGTAAATTTATTAAATTTATTAAATTTATTAAATTTATTAAATTTATTAAATTTAGTAAATTTAGTAAATTTAGTACATTTAGTAAATTGAGTACATTTAGTACATTTAGGAAATGTATTACATTTAGTAAATTTCCATTAATTTCGAATTTCTCTATTCGAATGAATTATCATTGCCCACTAACTTGTGTTGATGTCAGAACAATTGTAATGTAATGGAATACATTGTGTACTGTATTGCCATGTCTGTATTCGCCCCAGTTCATTGTTAACAAATATGTGACACCCAATAAGGGAAACAGGATAATGGTGGCTTTAAGGGCAGTCCTATCGTATGGTACGAGATGCTTATGTACACAAATATTGTTATTTGTGCTTCTATACATTGAACATAACTACCGTTAACTACCGTTAAATAAAAGCGCGCGACTCTATATTTGGGACTCACGTGTATTGGCTGATTTGAAGGGTATTAGTCGCTCTTAATTTGTTGATAAGAATCCAGATAATACTGAGGAGGAAAAGCATATTGGCAGCCAAGAGGAAGAATATCGGACCATCCCGGATATACTTCATAATGCGATTACTTTCGCTTATGTCATCCCAATATCTGAAAGTTTTACGAAATTTACGACAGATTCACCGCATTACGTAATATTAGATAATAATGCAGGTGAGTTAATGTTTTTATTGGGTTTATGTTAAAATAATATTCATTATTTATTGATTCGATTACATCATATGCTTATCTCCTACGTAGTTGTTTCTTTATATAATATATTACATAATTCTACGCAATATATACTTTCTCTTTCAAACTAGATGCATTAATAAATTATTTATATTCCTATACTTTAATAATACCATAAGAATGGCAAATCGCGAATGAATATATTACAATTACTTGATGGATTATCTAAACAGAAGTTTCTGGGCCTACAATATGACCTTCAGGAACAGTGAGTCTGGATGTACTAACACATTCGAGTCATCTATCAGGATCTTTAAAGTTGCCCATAATCCAGTTATTATAGCGGGCAGACCTACGTAGTTAAAAAATCAATATTTAGTAAAAGTCATTTATAGATGCGTTGAATATGACTGGTCAGCGCTGGAATCACATAATAATTTAATATCCATATGAGAATGGGGGTATAATGTCAATAACGATATTATGTAAGACGGGAATATCGATGAGTCGGATAGATTGTTATGTAATCGTGCATCTGTTATGCAATCGGGTTTACGAAAACTACCTGAGCCTTATGTCATCAGGTTATGTAATTTGCGATGAATAACGCGTGATGTATTACTCATTATACAGGTCAACTGACCACGACCTTCTTAGCTTATGGCAAGCTTAAGAAAGTAACGGCGTACATAAATGAATCCGTTAAGTTCAGTGCTGGTAGTATAGAGAAAAATTTAATATTGTTTTGTAGGGAATAGGGGTAGGGTTATAGGTATGGTAGTATAGGGGGTAGTGGAGAAGGTAGATATAGGATTATAGGAACGGGTAATGCAGGTCGTAATGGAGAGAATATATATAGAGTTATAAGTAGGGTTAGATATATGATTGGGTATGGCTAGAGGAGAGGGTAAATGTAGGGTTAGAGGTATAATAGTATAGGGGAGAGAGTAGATATAAGATTATAGGAAAGAGTAGTTAAGGGTGTATTGGAAAGGGTAGACAGGGTTATATGTAGGGTTAGATATAGGATAGTGTAGCGGTTGTGGAGAGGGTAGAGGTAGGGTAGTATAGGCGTTAATAGAGAGTGTAGATATAGGGTTATAGATAAGGTGTATTGGAAAGGGTAGATATAGAGTTATATGTAGGGTTAGATATAGTGTAGTCTAGGTGTAATGCATAAGAGGTAGGTTTATAAGTAGTGGTAGTATAGCGGTTAGTGGAGAGTGTAGATATAGGGTTATAGGTTATAGGTTATAGGAAGTTAACGTGTAATCAATGATAGTTTATAAATTACATCTGAAATATTAATATAACAGAAATAAATAATCGTATAATGTACAATGTACATTTAAATTGTGCATTGTAAATTGTGCATTGTGCATTGTACATTGTACATTGTACATTGTGCATTGTACATTGTGCATTGTACAATGTACATTGTACATTGTACATTGTACATTGTACATTGTACATTGTACATTTTACACTACCTCATTTATTGAAAGTGTAATACATTTATTAATTAGTTTACATTATACTTACTACTCGAACAACCGTAGCATGACTACATTACGTAATATATTATTATATTAAGCAATGTCATTACTAACAGTGTACACGAGTACAGGTAGAAAACTTATAAGGTAAATAAATATAATTAATATATGATATTAATAAATATAATTAAAAATTGTAATTGATATCTATCAGGTGTATAATTGTCTTGTATTTTATTTGTATACATAATATATATTATATTGATATAAACATACATATACTGACATTGATAATATTTAATATTACTTATAAATAATTCATATTTTTGAATATATTAATTATTTATAAATTTATAACTTATATTGAAAGCCAGACTTGTTTATATCACTTATTTAATATAATTTGCATTCTTTATATATATATATATATATATATATATATATATATATATATATATATACATGTGCTAATTCATTTATATCGTGAACTTATATTATTGAATATATATATATATATATTGATGCGCATTTCAATGTATATTAAGGTCTATTAAGGCTCTTAAGAGAATGTAAGAGAATACAATAATACACTTTAATTTTAAATATATATATTTGTACGAGCCTCGATATAATATATTTTTATGAAATTACTAAACATTCGGCATATTCAACTTATTTAATAGAGTAAACATATTTATAAATAGAATATATAAACAATTGTAAGATTTATGTGATTCCAAAGAAAAAAATACAAATAATTAAATAGGTCAATTACTTAAATATACATATGTACGAATGCCTTATTTATTTTTTTATTGCATATCACGTTATATATTACTGGTAATGTCTTAGATAAAGGATAGGGATATGTTTATAATTGAAACTAAATGTAGGATACAGAACACTATCCAATATAGGTTTGTGAATATTATCTTCATTCTACACTGCCTTTCAAATTGTAATTTAATTATTTATAAGTTAATAAAAAGAATATAGTTTTATCCTGGTATTTAAATCAAATATGATTTTAATATTTAATAAATACTTTATTATACAATTTTATATAATAAATGTTACTAACTATTAAAAATATAATATTATTTTATATATATTATATAAAATAAGCGATATATATAATGCATATGTGCAATGTTTAAAACAATTAATATTATTATTATTTGTATTTATATTTTTAGTTTATTTTGTTTTTAAAATCTAATACATTGTTTAATAATAATATATATGATGGTAATCTAATACTTATAATTGTACATTTACTAGATAATCATTATTTTTAGATAAACATTTTCTGAAATTTACTGAATTAAAAAAAAATAAATGATACAATTTATATATGTGAACTTACCCCATCCTATGATATTATACATCCATAATTGGACATTATCAGAACTGTAAGCCCAGCAAATTAATGTATGCAAGTAAAGACCTTCGACGAACATCCAAAAGAAATTTGTTAGCTTGGCGTAGTTGTACAATACAACCAGAGTTCTCGATATAATCTGTTGAAAGTGAACCATGATATTGAGTTATAATCATGCTTTTCTATAATATTAGCACAATCTTTTAATTATGGTATATTGAAAATCCATAAAGTAACTATTAAACCAGAATACTAAATAATAAGTTTAAAGAGATAGAAAGTAGAAGAAATAGAAATCATTTCGGCTGTAGCCTAAGACCAAATGTTAGTATGAAATTATTGAAAAAAATTAAATTTCTGAAAATAAAGTTTTTATATGTTGTATATATATATATATATATATATATATATATAAATATATATATATATATATATATATATGTATATTAAAACACATATTATATATAAATTAACTTATATATAATGTTGAATCGTATATCAATACACTAGTTTATTTATTAATATAATTTGTTTTTTTTCAATATGTTTTAAAATTTGTAAAATGTTTAAATAATATGGATATAAAAACAAATAGAAAAGATGAATAACAAGCAATATATAAATGCAAGAACAGAAAGCACAATAAGTGACCTTTCACCCTAAAAGAAGCTTAAATTTTACCATGTCTTGGGTAGTCTTGTATTTCAAAAGCATTGGAGAATTTCCAAACTAAAATTCATATTTATTATAAAACATAGAATAATTTATTTATACAATAAAAAAAATAATATTTAAAATGTAATATAATATATTTAATATAAAGTAATATATATAATGAGAAATATAATTTTAAATATGATTTGATTTCATATAATATCACTAAATCATGTTACTATTTTATTTAGATATATATATATATATATATATATATATATATATAAAATATATTATATATACCACATGTATAGGACAATTTTTGATATATCTTATAATTTCAAGAAATAAGATGTATTTTATTTCTGTAAATATTTATAATATTAATATTAATAATCTGGTTACGTCATAGATACTTCTACTTCACGATTATCACCGAATAGTAATTGTAAATAATAAAAATATTATAATACAGTAATACTAGTTATATAACCGCAAATGTTGCATCTAAGGTAACATTACTATTTACTATAATACCACGCTAAAATAATGAGGTCTTGTTTCACTTAATTGGTGACATTAGCATTAATTATCCCCAATCCGTTAACCTGGGTATCAATTATCTATACTCGGATTGTAAACCAGTGCAAAATTACATTACAAGCAATTCCTACATTAACTTATCACTTCTACATTTACTACACATTTAACTATAATATTTACTTTTAAATAGAATTGTTTTAATATATTTTCATTTATACATTTAAATAACGTTAAATTAATGTGATTTTATGAAAAAATTTACGCGAAATATTACACTGACCGGAAGTGAAATACTCTCGTTGACATTGGTATTGCTGAAACCGACAAGTTTGCCAAGCCAAATGTCAGTGACCATCCAAATAGAAGCTCTCAACACGAATGTAAACATAAGGTTACAATGGATAGTGGTACGTACACACCTCAAGTTTCTGAAGTTATAAATTCATTTATTAATTGATTTTTTAGTTAAATGTTAAAATGTGCTTTTAATTCAATAACGTAAATAACAGGCTTTATATAAACTTCTGGATTGAATAAATATAACGGGGTCACTAGGATAATAAATATTTTATAATACATTTTATTTATATTAAGTCTGCCATTTATCATATATGTTTACACTTCTCTTTTAAATATGTAACAATATATTTTATTGTATTAGAAATTTTATTTGTATTCTATGTAAATAAATCGAATATAGAAATTGAAATAAAACACATGTATTATGCAATGATATACATTTAAATATATATTCAAGGTTATATATAGTTTAGTTTGAAATCAAGGCCATTTAAGTATATAATAAACTATATAAAAAATGTTGATAAACATAATAAATAATTATAGTTATTTTTCATGTCCCCATTTTGTAAATTAAAATACTAGTAGAACATTAATTAATTAGTAAAAAGCTACAATTTATATCACGATATAAACCATTTATAATAATTAATATATACATATATTATCTATAGTATTTGTTATATATCTACTGCTAAAATGCACCGTAAAATATGAGTTAACATACTTATCTATTTAATAATGATTAAATTAATAAAGAAATAATGTATTATATAATATAAATTACTAATCCTTATCAAAACTTACTTGAAATAATAAAAAATTCCCAATGCTACGAAAATTGCCACCAAAGATATTGAGAATCCAACGTAAAATATGGCTTTTGTTGGAAATTCAATTAAAGATTCATGTTTCGTCTGTGAATTAAATTAAATTATTAAAAATTATATTAAATATATATTATCTGGACTTATTTATGAGACTTAATTATCTAATATAACAGTTGTAAATCAGGTAATATATTATATTAACAACTTATTTGATATACACAACAAATTTACAGTAGGCATGTCTCAATGACACTCGAGTTGGATATTACTTAAGCATGTTTACATATATATAAATATAAACTATTCACTCGTGTATTGCTATCTCTTTCCCATTGTTTATCTTCAATAGTCATAGGGTCAACTAATCTATATAGTTCAGCTAATTAGTTACAACAATGGAACACTTTTTTTTACATAATCATAGTAGTATATTGAACTTCGGAATTATCAACTCTATACGTTGTAATACAATGCAGAGAAAATATTAAAGTATTATTAGATTAAAAAACGCATAGATAAATATTAATATCGTTTGTAATAAATGTTTATTAATATGTTTATTAATATATTGTCTACTCTATTGATTTTAGTTCTCGATATGATTTTATTGACTAATTAACCGTTAAATAAAGAGTTTAAAGTTAAAAAGTGTGTAGTTAGATGTAAAGAGTGCATTTCACTAGAAAACATAACCATTGACCTACTAACCTATATATAACTATCTCACTTAGTAACAAGTTATTTCACTCAAAATACTTTCTTGCATCATGTTATATAATATAAAGATACATATATATATATATATTTGTCTGTGTGTGTGTATGTGTGTGTATGTGTGTGTATGTGTGTATATGTGTGTGTGCATATGTGTGTGTATGTGTGTATGCATGTGTATGTGTATATATGTGTGTGTATGTGTGTGTATGTGTGTATGTGTGTGTGTATGTGTGTGTATGTGTGTATGTGTGTATATGCGTGTATGTGTGTATGTGTGTATGTGTGTGTATGTGTGTGTATGTGTGTATATGTATGTGTATGTGTGTATATGTGTGTGTATGTGTGTGTATGTGTGTATGTGTGTATGTATGTGTGTGTATGTGTGTATGTATGCATGTGTGTGTGTATGTGTGTGTATGTGTGTGCATGTGTGTATGTGTGTATATGTGTGTGTATGTGTGTATATGTGTGTGTGTATGTGTGTATGTGTGTGTATGTGTGTATGTATGTGTGTATGTGTGAGTATGTATATGTATGTATGTTTGTGTATGTGTGTGTATGTGTGTATATGTGTGTATGTGTGTATATGTGTGTGTGTATGTATGTGTATGTGTGTATGTGTGTGTATGTGTGTATGTGTGAGTGTGTGTGTGTATGTATGTATGTGTGTGTATGTGTGTATGTGTGTATGTTTGTATATGTGTGTGTGTATATGTGTGTATATGTGTGTATATGTGTGTGTGTATGTGTGTATGTGTATATGTGTGTGTATGTGTGTATGTGTGTGTATGTGTGTATGTATGTATGTATGTGTGTGTATGTGTGTGTATGTATGTGTGTGTATATGTGTGTGTATATGTGTGTATGTATGTATGTGTGTGTATGTGTGTGTATGTGTGTGTATGTATGTATGTATGTATGTGTGTGTATGTGTATGTATGTGTGTGTATGTGTGTGTATGTGTGTGTATGTATGTATGTGTGTGTATGTGTGTATATGTGTGTGTGTATGTGTGTGTATGTGTGTATGTGTGTGTATGTGTATATGTATGTGTGCATGTGTGTATGTGTGTGTATGTGTGTATGTGTGTGTATGTGTGTATGTATGCGTGTATATGTGTGTATGTGTGTGTATGTGTGTATGTGTGTGTATATGTGTATGTATGTGTGTATGTGTGTGTGTATGTGTGTATTTGTAGTATGCCAAGAATTCATTTTCCACTCAATTTAAATTATTTGTATTCAGAAATATAAACTTAAACTTTTATACGAATTATTACGAGCTTAGTTTCTATTAGTTAGTGATTTAGTTCATTCGTTAACACATAATAACACACAACCACACACACAACCACACACATAGCCACACACACAACCACACACATAACCACACACACAACCACACACACAACCACACACACAGCCACACACATAACCACACACACAACCACACACATAACCACACACACAACCACACACATAACCACACATACAGCCACATACATAACCACACACACAACCACACACACAACCACACACACATCCACACACATAACCACACACACAACGACACACATAACCACACACACAACCACACACATAACCACACATACAGCCACACACATAACCACACACAACCACACACATAACCACACACACAACCACACACATAACCACACACACACAACCACACACATAACCACACACACAACCACACACATAACCACACATACAGCCACACACATAACCACACACACAACCACACACATAACCACACACACACAACCACACACATAACCACACACACATCCACACACATAACCACACACACAACCACACACATAACCACACACACAACCACACACATAACTACACACACAACCACACACACAACCACACACACAACCACACACACAACCACACATACAACCACACACACAACCACACACACAACCACACACATAACCATACACACAACCACACCCATAACCACACACACATCCACACACACAACCACACACATAACCACACACACAACCACACCCACAACCACACAAACAACCGCACACACAACCACACACACAACCACACACACAACCACATACACAACCACTCACACAACCACACACACAACCACACACACAACCACACACATAATAACGCACAATCGCGACATGAACTCAATGGATCATGCACTACTTAAATAAACCTAAACTAATTTATCCAGCCTGACATCACACACAAATATACTTTGTGTGTGATTCCCTTTCCCAGGTAGTAGAATTGATTACAATTAGTAATGATAAAAACAACTAACTTTGTGTATGATTTCCGTTAGAACAGATATGCAGTCTCTGTAAGTTTCATTGTCCCAATAACCGTCAGAGTTACATTCTCTTACGGTATAGATACCTTCACCTAAGTCAATGATTATGCAATAGTGTATTATAACTCCGAATGTCATTTCACCCTTACCCTCGCCCTCACCCTTACACCCACTATCCCATATACATATTTAAATATGTATTACGATATATACACATATGTAAGTGAATTAATTGTTAATTAAAACATACACAATCTTAAATTATAACAGTATATTGTAATATATAAAAGGAAGCAGAACGAGGATAATCTTGTATCTGTAATATATATATATATATATATATATATATATATATATATATATTCTAGTATAATTGTTATAATTGAATATTTTCTATTGGAATGTGATAATGTTATTGTTTCAGCTAGTTGTCGCCGTTATCCAATAAACAGTTAGTTGGTATACATGTACCGGATGTAGTACATTTCAGGATGTATTGGTACATATATCACTGCCAAGAAGTCGGCCAAAGTACAGTATCGTTTTTGAGAATTAATGGTAAATTTATAGGCACTGAATTCAATTAAAAATTGTATTGAAGATCATCGAGTTATAATACATAGCAAAAGATATATATAGGGAGAGCAGTAGGGAGATAGACAGGGGTGGAGGTAGGGAGGGAGGGAGGGAGGGAGAGAGGGAGGGAGGGAGGGAGGGAAGGAGGGAAGAAGGGAGGGAAGAAGGGAGGGAAGAAGGGAGGGAGAGAGAGAGAAAGAGAGAAAAATAGAGAGATAGAGTATATATAAGATATAATATAGTATATATAAGATAATATAGTATTTATAAGATATATTATAGTATGTATAAGATATAATATAGTATGTATAAGATATAATATAGTATATATAAGATATAATATAGTATATATAAGATATAATATAGTGTATATAAGATATAATATAGTATATATAAGATATAATATAGTATATATATATATACATATATATATATATATATATATATATATATATATATATATATATATGGTTACATATATATATATATATATATATATATATATATATATATATACATATATATATATATATATATATATATGGTTACATATATATATATATATATATATATATATATATGTAATTGGTAACTAAGATACGTTCATGACTGAAATATAAAAAAATAAATTTCAAATATGTTATATAATATGTTACATACAATTTATTTACTATATGTGAAGATAAAATGCCTTATATCGCTCAGAAAATAAATCTATATCTAGCAACATTTTCAATTATGCATGAGATTACAATGAAAATTAATATCATTATTCTAATATTACTAACTTTCTAACTTTATCAACGATTTACTTGTTTTAATAATATTCTAATAAAATAGAATGTAATCATTATATTTATCTTAATGATATATTATACTATTTATTAAATTATTTATACTCTATATCCAAATTGTATGTATTAATTAATAATATTTTAATATATACACTAATTATTAATTAGTATTTATTAACGTATATATTAATTAATAATTAGTGGTTATTTCATTTATAAGCTCATTAATAATTATTAATTAGTTTATATTTAATATAATTACTAAATAATAATTATTAATTAGTAGTTATTTAATGTATACACTAAGTATTAATTATTAATTATGGGTTATTAAAATATACACTAATTATTGATAAGCGTATATTTAATAAGAATTGCATTGTGTTAGGTAATGTTCATTTCCAAGCCATGTAAAAAGCCGAAAACTAATGATTATATTTTCATATAGTTATATAATTATATTTTTTAATGGAATAATGGTTCTGTCACTTTCATCTCACTAAAGTGACGGCTTGGCTTCACATTAATTTACAATTCATAGCATTACATTATAATACTTAAATAAAGTATTGAAATCAATTAAATTTAAAGAATAAATATGTTATATATTAATCATTCGATAATGAAAAAGTCTATCTAACAGAATCGATAATGACTAAAATACAATAATAGATAATATAAATATCATTAACTTAGGTTTTATAACAATGCTTAATTTATATTGATGTGAACACTCTAGGATGTTGGAACACCAAATTGCCTTTCTCTATATATTTATTTATTTATATATATATATATATATATTATATATATATATATATATATATACACACACACACATAACTCTCATGATCTCTCTAATTTAGTAGAATTGTATTTCATAATATAAGCCGTCATTTGGATTGGACTAAATATCCCGCATGTGCATAAGAAATGTTATTTATTATTATATACATTTAAATCAAATTAAAAAACGAAAATTGATAATGAAATTAGCATTTATTTAAATGTCATATGATATAAAATAATGAGGTGTATGGCAGTTATTACCACATAATATTACGTCACACTAATTTGTTTAACTAATACTTGGATTAATAAAGATGCATAAATAATAACTAGGCTAACTATAATAATAAATAATAAGACATCCTTTCTACTCAAAAGATATGCAAGGATATATGGTTACGTCACGAGGTTATGCAATGCTATCATTAGCAGAGTCCGATGCTTATTGGTCATTATATTATTATCTAACGCATCTCGGTATTATTACATGTGTATATTTCATATTTTAGATATATATAATGAAGATGATAACAACCATAAGCTTGCTTTAATATCAGTATTGGTCTTTATTTCCTACATATGGTAAATATATCATTCGCTATTTCACATGTAACCGTATAGACTAGCAGTATATTGGGTATATAATAACATCCTAGATGTAGATAATAAGGTGATATTAGTAGTAGTTAAGGTGTGGATAATAGATAAGTAAAGTATTCATCGTAATATGTATTTGAACATTACATGTGCCTTTAACTGGATTATATCTGCAGCAATTCTTACGATGTATATAAACAAATATTATGTTAATATTATGTTAATATAAAATGTTAATATTATGTTAAAATTAGGTTAATATTATGTTAATATTATGTTAATATTATGTTAATATTATGTTAATATAAAATGTTAATATTATGTTAAAATTAGGTTAATATTATGTTAATATTATGTTAATATTATGTTAATATTATGTTAATATTATGTTAATATTAGGTTAATATTAGGTTAATATTAGGTTAATATTTGGTTAATATTAGGTTAATATTAGGTTAAAATTAGGTTAATATTAGGTTAATATTATGTTAATATTATGTTAATATTATGTTAATATTATGTTAATATTATGTTAATATTATGTTAATATTAGGTTAATATTAGGTTAATATTAGGTTAATATTAGGTTAATATTAGGTTAATATTAGGTTAATATTAGGTTAATATTAGATTAATATTAGGTTAATATTAGGTTAATATTAGGTTAATATTAGGTTAATATTAGGTTAATATTAGGTTAATATTAGGTTAATATTAGGTTAATATTAGGTTAATATTAGGTTAATATTAGGTTAATATTAGGTTAATATTAGGTTAATATTAGGTTAATATTAGGTTAATATTAGGTTAATATTAGGTTAATATTAGGTTAATATTAGGTTAATATTAGGTTAGTTTCACAATAAAAGGCTTGTAACTGATTGTTAATAAAGTATTACCTAAGTATATCGAAATTGTTTCTTTTTATTTGTTAATATTTATAGCTAGTATTGTACTATGACGTATACTATAACATATAAACATTTTTAATTATAATATACAATACGTTTTCCTAATTATTTACTTCCATGTGAGACTATAATAGTTTAGAATGGAAATAATAAATGGATTCATATTATTTAATAATATTAATACTTTATAGTACCAAACTTAATTTAAAATTATATACTTTTAAGTAATTAACACTATAAAAAGTTTAACTAATAATGTAAATATGATTTTTTTTACCTCATTATTATATAACCTTTAATGATTATAAGTTACATAATTATTATAATGGTTATTAATTACCTGGAAAAGAAGCGCAAAGTACATTTGCAAACGTTCCATTTTTAGTTGCCGGCCAACATGAAGTCGAAAGTTTTTCTGCCTTGCAATAAAGCGAATCTAGGGTAGGATTAAATGTTATTATTCAGAGAATTCCCTCTCCCTCTCCCTCTCCCTCTCCCTCTCCCTCTCCCTCTCCCTCTCCCTCTCCCTCTCCCTCTCCCTCTCCCTCTCCCTCTCCCTCTCCCTCTCCCTCTCCCTCTCCCTCTCCCTCTCCCTCTCCCTTTCCCTCTCCCTCTCCCTCTCCCTCTCCCTCTCCCTCTCCCTCTCCCTCTCCCTCTCCCTCTCCCTCTCCCTCTCCCTCTCCCTCTCCCTCTCCCTCTCCCTCTCCCTCTCCCTCTCCCTCTCCCTCTCCCTCTCCCTCTCCCTCTCCCTCTCCCTCTCCCTCTCCCTCTCCCTCTCCCTCTCCCTCTCCCTCTCCCTCTCCCTCTCCCTCTCCCTCTCCCTCTCCCTCTCCCTCTCCCATTCCCTCTCCCTCTCCCTCTCCGTGTTAATATATCCGGTGAGTGACAGCTTGATAAATTCTATAAATAATCAAATTTCTATAAATAGTTCAAACCAATGAGCATAACGATTGTATTACAACAATGCATCATTACATAATCACGTAGCCACCTCATAAACCACTGGTTAATTTTAATTAATTAATTACATTCGGTAATCGTAATTATCTGGCTAACCGTCGCCTATGTCCAGGCACACTGTAGGGTGCCTGGATCAAAGTAACTATCTGATGAGAACAAATCTAGTAGTGTACAATGGAGATGATTAATTATAACGTGTACTATTTTTAAGAAATGTTAACAAGTAACTCAAAATATTGAAAGTTGGATTAAATCAACTGTTTTATGTAAAATATTGAATATTTGATACTAGATATTTAATATTAGATTAAATAAGATTAATTTTAGATTATAGAATATATAATATGAAATAAATATACAGATATAAGGTATAGATTTTATTACAATTGTCTCAGTAGTGCTTTAAATAGTTGTTTAAATTGTATTCGACTAATAAAGTGTATTATGTAAATAAATTATATATTTTAGATACTTAATAATAATAATAATATTTTTATTATTATTATTAAATTTTAATATTCAAATGGTAAATAATCTAAAATGGCGGGGTACATTAATAATAAGTTTAAGTCAGATGCTATTATCTATTCTATAGACAAATTCGTGTGAGTCTATAGACTATACGTAGCACATTTCTCATGGTCTTGGAGTATTTATTTATAGTGTTTTCCTTACAATAACATCACGTAATCAAATCGGAAGTAGTTTATGACATAATGTTGCCCGTACCTAAAACCAGAATTCAAATAAACAAAACTAGAATTCTATTTCCTTCATTTGGAATATAATTCATTTCGCAATAATACAAAATTATCTACTTAAAATATTTAGAAATTATTAAATATATTAACTGCATATAATGTATATTTATTTTTAAAATCTTTAAAAAACATTTCATAAATGAAACATAACAATACGTCCCTCGAACTATCCAAAGATAATTGATTCATTATATTAAGTGAAGTGTCTTTTTAAAGAATATTATCTTAAATATTATTAGGATTTTAACATTATAATACATTGTATAACGTGAAATCATTTTGTATATATATATATATATATATATATATATATATAATACATATATATATATGTAAATATTTTGTAATTTAAATATCATTATACATCATAATTACTATAGTATTCTAAAAGTTACTCTCCTTAATATCGTATACTATATTAAATTATTATAATAATATAATCATATGGTTAAGAGAGGTATTATATCAATTTCCTATTAAAAATACTCCTACCATAGGATATTTTTATAAAATGGAATATCATTTCTAGTGATATTGTATAATGTCAATATTAACTAATTTATCTAAGTCATGTTTCTTATATTATTTATATCATATCAAATATTTTAATTAGTTTCATATTATTTAACTCTCTTTATATATTAAATATATTTTTTTAAAAGTGTAATGTTAAATATTTATAAATGTATAATTATATACTGAATTATATTGTTTGTATAAATCCCAAGGAATGTCACTATGAATGTTTACTATGAAAACAGTAGTATTATTTTATATTCTATTAATAACAATGACATAATTTTTAAATATTAACATCCCTATATATATATGTATATGTATATATATATATATATATATATATGTATATATATATATATATATATATATGTATATATATATATATATAAATATATAAATATATATATATATATATATATATATATATAAATTAATTTCGAATATGCCTATCTATATTTATTGGCTAATTTAATGATTTGTAGAAATGAGAGGTTTCTCATGCCCTCGGGGTAAAAACTCATTTATATATTAATGGTTGTATCTAGACTAACATTTGTTGATATGTAAATTGATTTTCTGATCATATATAACTTAAATATATAACTATATATATAACTATATATATAACTATATATATATATATATATATATATATATATATATATATATATATAAATATATATATAAATGTAATCCAGTTTCCGTTTATAGACAATTCATTGACATGAATGTATTTTATTAGTTTTACAATAACTTATTATAATTAAACTATTATTTTTATGAATTTATTATTTTTTTGCAAATGACGGAAACTTATATTTCTATTAAATATAGAGTTTAAATTAATAATCATCAAATATAGTTATATATATAATTATGTATTACGTATATACGTATTACGTTATTAATATGTACATATGTATATATATATATATATATATATATATATATATATATATATATATATGATATCATGTGATGTATTGATTATATTATTCACATAACATTTTTTTTAAATTAGTATCATTCCCTCATATACAAAATAATATTTGAATATTAATACTAAAGAATACATGTATACACATATACACACACGCATAATCACATACACAACGTCATACACACACATACACACACCCACACACATACTCACACCCACACATATACACACTCCCACACACATACACACATACGCACACGCATATACTGGCACACACACACATACATACACCCACATACATACACATACCCACACATATACACACTCACACACACATACACACATACGCATACGCATACACTAGCACACACACATACATATACGTACATACACAAACATACACGCATACACACACACGAATACACATACATAAATACATACACATATGCACACACATACACATATACACACACATATACACATACACACATATTCACACATACATAAACATACATATATATATATATATATATAAATATATATATATATATATATATATATATATATATATTATATTATATATATTTAATGGATCATTTATGTATTACGTATATAATATAATTATGCTATACGTAAATATATATTTATATATATATATATATATATATTTATATATATAGTATAATTACATAAATCACGTAATAAATAAATGATCCATTAAATTGTTCATTTCACTCATTTATCATGCGCATTCAAGGGATAAAACAAAAATATTCAAAGACTCTAGTGTCGGTTTATAAACAATTCATTAATCATCTGAATGTATTTTATAAATAGATATCTCTATAAATAGCTATATATACATATGAAAAGTATATGAAATATATATAACTATGCAGTTTAAATATCCATGTTTTTTTCTGAATTACTTATAATATAACTCTTTATAGAGCTATTTCCATGGCATATTTTACTATTTATGAAAACATACTTTGCTACATAATAATTGCATACAACAACATATGTTTACTATAATAATTCAGTCCAGTACAAAATAAATACATATACGAAATTTTCTAAATGAACACATATTCATCAATTTATAGTTAAATTATAGTAAAGATGTAAGTTATTTATCAAGTAATGGCATTTGACTTGTTCAATCATCCTGTAGGGGATATCTATCTCTAAAATAACGAGTAGTCGATTAATCTGATAACGCAGTGGTAACTTTTTAATCTGATATTCAATTGTTATTAATACACAATAATAATAGTGGATATAATATATAATTATATAATTTTAACGTGCAGCCTACGAATTATTGTAATCTTAAAACTGTAGAAATATTTTTTCTAATGATGATTGATAGCGTAATATATTCTATAAAACATTCGAAATAAAAATGTAGAAATTCATACAATTAAAATATAAACAATTATCACTAATTTTACGAATTGAATTATCGTCCTAAATGTTTTAAATATTGCAGTGAGGTGTTTGCATTTAATAATATAAAGATAGAAATTCGCGACAATAATATAATAAATATTAACTAAACCATTGTCTGTGAATATTTATAAATTATATTTATAATAATTTATATATTTACGTATACATTTAAATAATAATTCTTTTAGAAATTATCGAGTTTTCATTTATTGATTTAATTACCTATAACATTAAATATGACTTATTTTATGCCCATAGACTATAAAATAGATAATGTTTGCGACCATGATTTGAATGTAAATTCACCCTAGAATTTATTTATAACATGATTATGCATGTTTGCACTATCATCTGTTTTATAATATATTTACATATTATATTTATGTATAATATAATATAATACGCATATTGTAATATAAGTATTTACATAATATAGAGAATATATTATATAAATTGAAGTAATATTTTTGTTAGAATAAATATATAAAAAAATATACAAATGTATATTTTAAGAATAAAATGAAATAATATATTTAAAACAAATTAACATTAATTAATAATATATATTATATATTAAACTGATATCAGTTTCATATGTACAGTTTAGTTCAACTTTACTATATTTACATTAAATTATAAATACTATAAATACTAAATCAAACACATCGATATATCCAAAATCGATAATATCTTATAATATAGTACATTTACTATTTATTGAATTGACATTTCTAATTTATAATAATATTTATAATTTCCTATATAGATAGTCGATGTATTGGTGATTTGTTATCTAATTATATAATATATACAGTGTCACATTATAGACACTATTGTTTTACATTATATATGAAGCTAATAAGTGTCTGCATTTATTAAATTAAATAATTCGGAATTTAAAGTAAATGTGAAAGCGCATTTTAGCAATTCATATATTTATTTATTGAATCCCAGAATTAAAAAATATAACTTTTGATATTTTATCTACTTATGATAATCTGTTATTTTGTATTAGATTACATAATACCGTTATAATAAGTAATGTTGAACTAACTCTCGTAAGGAATTACATTTACAATACTTTCTTTCTTTCTTTAAAGCATAACATTATAGTATTCAGTTTAATCACATATATTCTTGTATGTCTATTAGTAAGACCAACATTATTAACATCTCTAGTGTAATAATTATATGTATACGAGTATAAATATATGCATGAAATGTAAATTTATAAATTCAATAATTCATCTAGAAATGCGTTTAAATCAATGCCGACATTTCTTTATCTCAAAAGCCAATAATGATAATTGAAGTTTTCTTTAATTAACTTGTAAACCTATATGAATCTATGTATTGAATGTTTAGTTGCGAAATGCGACGTAATGATGTAACAATACACTGCTACTGGACATTATTATTATATCATATGTAAGAAACGGTTCCCACATGTTTGATATGCCATTATAATTGTACTTATGGAGTACTTACATTCTTAATAGATAAAGACCGACCACTAAAGTGTGTCTACTCAAACTTTTGTCTAGTATCATTTCAGATACAATTCTGAATCCGTATCTTCTAATAATACCACATGGTTTAGAGTTATATAATTATAGTAATGCAAGGTTATTATGCAATCCAACACAATACATACGCAAGCATATTGTATAATACATAGGACTGATTCGATGATACCGTACCTTTTAAAGCTTCCGGTATAGGATGTGTTAGGCAGGAGGTATCCGATCTCTTGTGTGGTGAGTTAGAAAATGTTAAGTTGTCCATTTATAGAGTCCCAGAACTGTTAAAATCAACTCTACAGATGTGCTATCTCTCAGCCGTTATCGTACGGCTATTTGTTTCGGTAAATCGAGTTGCTATGGTGATCATGGGATGCAAACGAATGAGCGGTGGTGGCTCGATATTCGTTATAATAATGTGCAGTGGGCGTGGCCTGGTTGGTCAATGTTACGCCCCTTACATAAACGCTAGGAAATCATGATCAGAAGTAGGTATAGCTGAATAAACATATTTATATATTCTTTTAATTGATGCAGACGTATGTTAATAATCACTAAATTATAACTGTTTATTTGTTATTTATTCAATCGTTGCCACTGCATTAATTATGAATCGACAATTGTATTAAATATATATATATATATATATATATATATATATATATAATTGGATATACGACATTATCGTATACAAATAAATTAATATAGATTATTTAATTGTTATCTTTAATTTAGGTTATTTATTTGTTTATATTCAATTCAGTTATTTATATGTTATAATAATAAATTAAAAATTATTTTTGTATTACATTAGGTTAATTAATTATTAATATTAAATTAAGCTATTTAAATATATATTAACATGTACATATTTAAAGTATTATTCTATGTTATTTAATTGTAATATTAAACTAATATTGATATTAAGCTATAGTGACTATTTATTTATATTAACTAATATTAATAGAAATCTATATTATTTAACTGTTAATATTAAAGTAGGATATTCAACTATAATATTAAATTATTATTAATATTATATAAGTTTATTTATTTATTAATTTTGTTAACCTATTGATTTTTTAAATTTTAAATAAAATAATATGTATTTTTTTTTAATATTCCTAATACAAATTATGGATTTATAATATATTTATCTAATTATATTACAAGATCATTTTCCACACTAAATAAATACATTCTATTTGTCATTTATTATTAAATACCATTACTGTTATATATCATAAATACGTATTGTTTAATATATAACTAACATTTTTATAGAATGACTCAACAAACAATTGTATTTATATTTGAAATTATTCTCACTATGCATACAAGTAAACCCATCAATTAAGATAACTATAAATCTAAATACTAAACATGTTCTCTCATTACGATATACTTACTTAATAGCATTGTTTATATTTATAATTTCTATATTTATGTATGTTTTCTCAAGGTCGATGTGTATACAAAGATCTAATTAAATTACAGATTGCCAACGTAATAAAACTGGTGACTTTTTTTAGACATAATTATAAACGTAAAATATTTTCTTTGTGTATATTTAGAAGAATCGTGGATTGAAGATAGTAAGTACATATTGTGAAGAATGAAATAAGATTTAAACATACTGAAGTTACATGTATATATATATATATATATATATATATATATATATATATATATATATATATATTATTACACTAGTTATCTTGTTATTTTTATAACTAAATGAATATTAATTAATTATGAGTTAATATTGTAAACAATTTAATATATAGTAGAATATTATTATAAATTCCTATTAAGAATTAATTATACAAGAATGTAAATTACATATTAACTATATGAACAATATACACCCAAACAGTGTGGTAACAATAAATAAAACATATGTAAAGGAAATAACTTTTCCAGTGTTTAATTATATAATTAATAATACTAGAGTATTCTCTATATTATAGCTACATAAATTAAATATGTATTATAATCTTTTTATATGTAAACATAATCTAAACGATTTACACGTACATTCAAAAATATTTCTAATCATAGCACCCTATATCCTTGAATTAAAAGAGGACTTTCACAATACTCTATATTGATTTAGGTATGGCGTGTAATTCATTCTGTAACATAATAAATCTCCTAAAAATAGTAACTAATCTGAGATTGTTGTAGTCCTACTGATAATGAATTATCTAACAATTATACGCAAATAAGGAGATATTGTTTGTCGAGGCAACATTGTTAAAGCCATTACAGTTAGAATGAAAAACGACAGCAGATTTGCAAATAATAAAATATGCGTCATTATCGAGTTTGGCCTAAAGTTTACGGACCACACAAATTATGTTCCTTAAATAGTTTTATCGTAAATTATTGCGACCCTAAAAGAATAGCAAAATTGCTTTCACTTAACCTGCATACCTTTATATCTGCCTTGACTCTTTTATTGGGGGTTTAAATTCGTATAAATGAATCTGCTTTCAATCTGCAATTATATTCTACCAATGATAATATTCAAAGAAAATTAATTTCCATATTTAGAATATATTTTTTTAAAATTTAATTTTAGAATAATTTGAAATTATTTACACTATATTTAATATTGAAATTATCATATTAATAATCATAATATTTGAAGATCATAATACAATTTGATGATAAATAGAAGATAATTATGTAATATTTAATAATAATAAAATATCAAGAATTTACTAAGATCTATATTTAAGATAGCAATATATAAATTTATATATAATAGGAACTAATAAAGCCGTAGATGTATTACTGTTTAGGTATAAATGAGGGTAGATTAAGGACATACGTAATGATATAGGGAGAGAGTGAGGGTATAAGTGAGGGTATAAGTGAAGTTATAAGTGAGGGTATAAGTGAGGGTATAAGTAAGTGTATAAGTAAGGGTATAAGTGAGGGTAGTAGTGAGGGTAGTAGTGAGGGTAGTAGTGAGGGTATAAGTGAGGGTATAAGTGAGGGTATAAGTGAAGGTATTAGTGAGGGTATAAGTGAGGGTATAAGTGAGGGTATAAGTGAGTGTATAAGTAAGGGTATAAGTGAGGGTAGTAGTGAGGGTAGTAGTGAGGGTAGTAGTGAGGGTATAAGTGAGGGTATAAGTGAGGGTATAAGTGAAGGTATTAGTGAGGGTATAAGTGAGGGTATAAGTGAGGGTATAAGTGAGGGTATAAGTGAGGGTATAACTGAGGGTATAAGTGAGGGTATAAGTGAGGGTATAAGTGAGGGTATAAGTGAGGGTATAAGTGATGGTATAAGTGAGGGTATAAGTAAGGGTATAAGTGAGGGTATAAGTGAGGGTATAAGTGAGGATGTAAGTGAGGTTATAAGTGAGGGTATAAGTGAGGGTATACGTGAGGGTATAAGTGAGGGTATAAGTGAGGGTATAAGTGAGGGTAGTAGTGAGGGTATAAGTGAGGGTATAAGTGAAGGTATAAGTGAAGGTATTAGTGAGGGTATAAGTGAGGGTATAAGTGAGGGTATAAGTGAGGGTATAAGTGAGGGTATAAGTGAGGGTATAAGTGAGGGTATAAGTAAGGGTATAAGTGAAGGTATTAGTGAGGGTATAAATGAAGGTATAAGTGAGGGTATAAGTGAGGGTATAAGTGAAGGTATAAAGTAGGGTATAAGTGAGGGTATAAGTGAGGGTATAAGTGAGGGTATAAGTGAGGGTATAAGTGAGGGTATAAGTGAGGGTATAAGTGAGGGTATAAGTGAGGGTATAAGTGAGGGTATAAGTGAGGGTATAAGTGAAGGTATTAGTGAGGGTATAAGTGAGGGTATAAGTGAGGGTATAAGTGAGGGTATAAGTGAGGGTATAAGTGAGTGTATAAGTGAGTGTATAAGTGAGGGTATAAGTGAGGGTATAAGTGAAGGTATTAGTGAGGGTATAAGTGAGGGTATAAGTGAGGGTATAAGTGAGGGTATAAGTGAGGGTATAAGTGAGGGTATAAGTGAGGGTATAAGTGAGGGTATAAGTGAAGGTATAAGTGAGGGTATAAGTGAAGGTATTAGTGAGGGTATAAGTGAGAGTATAAGTGAGGGTATAAGTGAGGGTATAAGTGAGGGTATAAGTGAGGGTATAAGTGAGGGTATAAGTGAGGGTATAAGTGAGGGTATAAGTGAAGGTATTAGTGAGGGTATAAGTGAGGGTATAAGTGAGGGTATAAGTGAGGGTATAAGTGAGGATATAAGTGAGGGTATAAGTGAGGGTATAAGTGAGGGTATAAGTGAGGGTATAAGTGAGGGTATAAGTGAGGGTATAAGTGAGGGTATAAGTGAGGGTATAAGTGAGGGTATAAGAGAGGGTATAAGTGAGGGTATAAGTGAGGGTATAAGTGAGGGTATAAGTGAGGGTATAAGTGAGGGTATAAGTGAGGGTATAAGTGAGGGTATAAGTGAGAGTATAAGTAAGGGTATAAGTGAGGGTAGTAGTGAGGGTATAAGTGAGGGTATAAGTGAGGGTATAAGTGAGGGTATAAGTGAGGGTATAAGTGAAGGTATAAGTGAGGGTATAAGTGAAGGTATAAGTGAGGGTATAAGTGAGGGTATAAGTGAGGGTATAAGTGAGGGTATAAGTGAGGGTATAAGTGAAGGTATTAGTGAGGGTATAAGTGAGGGTATAAGTGAGGGTATAAGTGAGGGTATAAGTGAGGGTATAAGTGAGTGTATAAGTGAGTGTATAAGTGAGGGTATAAGTGAGGGTATAAGTGAAGGTATTAGTGAGGGTATAAGTGAGGGTATAAGTGAGGGTATAAGTGAGGGTATAAGTGAGGGTATAAGTGAGGGTATAAGTGAGGGTATAAGTGAGGGTATAAGTGAAGGTATAAGTGAGGGTATAAGTGAAGGTATTAGTGAGGGTATAAGTGAGAGTATAAGTGAGGGTATAAGTGAGGGTATAAGTGAGGGTATAAGTGAGGGTATAAGTGAGGGTATAAGTGAGGGTATAAGTGAGGGTATAAGTGAAGGTATTAGTGAGGGTATAAGTGAGGGTATAAGTGAGGGTATAAGTGAGGGTATAAGTGAGGATATAAGTGAGGGTATAAGTGAGGGTATAAGTGAGGGTATAAGTGAGGGTATAAGTGAGGGTATAAGTGAGGGTATAAGTGAGGGTATAAGTGAGGGTATAAGTGAGGGTATAAGAGAGGGTATAAGTGAGGGTATAAGTGAGGGTATAAGTGAGGGTATAAGTGAGGGTATAAGTGAGGGTATAAGTGAGGGTATAAGTGAGGGTATAAGTGAGGGTATAAGTAAGGGTATAAGTGAGGGTAGTAGTGAGGGTATAAGTGAGGGTATAAGTGAGGGTATAAGTGAGGGTATAAGTGAGGGTATAAGTGAGGGTATAAGTGAGGGTATAAGTGAGGGTATAAGTGAGGGTATAAGTGAGGGTATAAGTGAGGGTATAAGTGAGGGTATAAGTGAGGGTATAAGTGAGGGTATAAGTGAGGGTATAAGTGAGGGTATAAGTGAGGGTATAAGTGAGGGTATAAGTGAGGGTATAAGTGAGGGTATAAGTGAAGGTATAAGTGAGGGTATAAGTGAGGGTATAAGTGAGGGTATAAGAGAGGGTATAAGTGAGGGTATAAGTGAGGGTATAAGTGAGGGTATAAGTGAGGGTATAAGTGAGGGTATAAGTGAGGGTATAAGTGAAGGTATAAGTGAGGGTATAAGTGAGGGTATAAGTGAGGGTATAAGTGAGGGTATAAGTGAGGGTATAAGTGAGGGTGTAAGTGAGGTTATAAGTGAGGGTATAAGTGAGGGTATACGTGAGGGTATAAGTGAGGGTATAAGTGAGGGTATAAGTGAGGGTATAAGTGAGGGTGTAAGTGAGGTTATAAGTGAGGGTATAAGTGAGGGTAGTAGTGAGGGTATAAGTGAGGGTATAAGTGAAGGTATAAGTGAAGGTATTAGTGAGGGTATAAGTGAGGGTATAAGTGAGGGTATAAGTGAGGGTATAAGTGAGGGTATAAGTGAGGGTATAAGTGAGGGTATAAGTGAGGGTATAAGTAAGGGTATAAGTGAAGGTATTAGTGAGGGTATAAATGAAGGTATAAGTGAGGGTATAAGTGAGGGTATAAGTGAAGGTATAAAGTAGGGTATAAGTGAGGGTATAAGTGAGGGTATAAGTGAGGGTATAAGTGAGGGTATAAGTGAGGGTATAAGTGAGGGTATAAGTGAGGGTATAAGTGAGGGTATAAGTGAAGGTATTAGTGAGGGTATAAGTGAGGGTATAAGTGAAGGTATTAGTGAGGGTATAAGTGAAGGTATAAGTGAGGGTATAAGTGAGGGTATAAGTGAGGGTATAAGTGAGGGTATAAGTGAGGGTATAAGTGAGGGTATAAGTGAGTGTATAAGTGAGTGTATAAGTGAGGGTATAAGTGAGGGTATAAGTGAAGGTATTAGTGAGGGTATAAGTGAGGGTATAAGTGAGGGTATAAGTGAGGGTATAAGTGAGGGTATAAGTGAGGGTATAAGTGAAGGTATTAGTGAGGGTATAAGTGAGAGTATAAGTGAGGGTATAAGTGAGGGTATAAGTGAGGGTATAAGTGAGGGTATAAGTGAGGGTATAAGTGAGGGTATAAGTGAGGGTATAAGTGAGGGTATAAGTGAGGGTATAAGTGAAGGTATTAGTGAGGGTATAAGTGAGGGTATAAGTGAGGGTATAAGTGAGGGTATAAGTGAGGATATAAGTGAGGGTATAAGTGAGGGTATAAGTGAGGGTATTAGTGAGGGTATAAGTGAGGGTATAAGTGAGGGTATAAGTGAGGGTATAAGTGAGGGTATAAGTGAGGGTATAAGAGAGGGTATAAGTGAGGGTATAAGTGAGGGTATAAGTGAGGGTATAAGTGAGGGTATAAGTGAGGGTATAAGTGAGGGTATAAGTGAGGGTATAAGTGAGGGTATAAGTGAGGGTATAAGTGAGGGTATAAGTAAGGGTATAAGTGAGGGTAGTAGTGAGGGTATAAGTGAGGGTATAAGTGAGGGTATAAGTGAGGGTATAAGTGAGGTTATAAGTGAGGGTATAAGTGAGGGTATAAGTGAGGGTATAAGTGAGGGTATAAGTGAGGGTATAAGTGAGGGTATAAGTGAGGGTATAAGTGAGGGTATAAGTGAGGGTATAAGTGAGGGTATAAGTGTGGGTATAAGTGAGGGTATAAGTGAGGGTATAAGTGAGGGTATAAGTGTGGGTATAAGTGAGGGTATAAGTGAGGGTATAAGTGAGGGTATAAGTGAGGGTATAAGTGAGGGTATAAGTGAGGGTATAAGTGAGGGTATAAGTGAAGGTATAAGTGAGGGTATAAGTGAGGGTATAAGTGAGGGTATAAGAGAGGGTATAAGTGAGGGTATAAGTGAGGGTATAAGTGAGGGTATAAGTGAGGGTATAAGTGAGGCTATAAGTGAGGGTATAAGTAAGGGTATAAGTGAGGGTAGTAGTGAGGGTATAAGTGAGGGTATAAGTGAGGGTATAAGTGAGGGTATAAGTGAAGGTATAAGTGAGGGTATAAGTGAAGGTATAAGTGAGGGTATAAGTGAGGGTATAAGTGAGGGTATAAGTGAGGGTATAAGTGAGGGTATAAGTGAGGGTATAAGTGAGGGTATAAGTGAGGGTATAAGTGAGGGTATAAGTGAGGGTATAAGTGAAGGTATAAAGTAGGGTATAAGTGAGGGTATAAGTGAGGGTATAAGTGAGGGTATAAGTGAAGGTATAAGTGAGGGTATAAGTGAAAGTAGAGTAAGGGTATAAGTGAGGGTATAAGTGAGGGTATAAGTGAGGGTATAAGTGAGGGTATAAGTGAGGGTATAAGTGAGGGTATAAGTGAGGGTAGTAGTGAGGGTATAAGTGAGTGTATAAGTAAGGGTATAAGTGAAGGTATAAGTGAAGGTATAATTGAGGGTATAAGTGAGGGTATAAGTGAGGGTATAAGTGAGGGTATAAGTGAGGGTAGTAGTGAGGGTATAAGTGAAGGTATAAGTGAGGGTGTAGGTGAGGGTATAAGTGAGGGTATAAGTGAAGGTATAAGTGAGGGTATAAGTGAGGGTATAAGTGAGGGTATAAGTGAGGATAGTAGTGAGGGTATAAGTGAAGGTATAAGTGAGGGTGTAGGTGAGGGTATAAGTGAGGGTATAAGTGAGGGTATAAGTGAGGGTATAAGTGAAGGTATAAGTGAGGGTATAAGTGAGGGTATAAGTGAGGGTATAAGTGAGGGTATAAGTGAGGGTATAAGTGAGGGTAGTAGTGAGGGTATAAGTGAAGGTATAAGTGAGGGTGTAGGTGAGGGTATAAGTGAGGGTATAAGTGAAGGTATAAGTGAGGGTATAAGTGAGGGTATAAGTGAGGGTATAAGTGAGGGTAGTAGTGAGGGTATAAGTGAGGGTATAAGTGAGGGTATAAGTGAGGGTATAAGTGAAGGTATAAGTGAGGGTATAAGTGAGGGTATAAGTGAAGGTATAAGTGAGGGTATAAGTGAGGGTATAAGTGAGGGTATAAGTGAGGGTATAAGTGAGGGTATAAGTGAGGGTATAAGTGAGGGTATAAGTGAGGGTATAAGTGAGGGTATAAGTGAGGGTATAAGTGAGGGTATAAGTGAGGGTATAAGTGAGGGTATAAGTGAGGGTATAAGTGAGGGTATAAGTGAGGGTATAAGTGAGGGTATAAGTGAGGGTATAAGTGAGGGTATAAGTGAGGGTATAAGTGAGGGTATAAGTGAGGGTATAAGTGAGGGTATAAGTGAGGGTATAAGTGAGGGTATAAGTGAGGGTATAAGTGAGGGTATAAGTGAGGGTATAAGTGAGGGTATAAGTGAGGGTAGTAGTGAGGGTATAAGTGAGGGTATAAGTGAGGGTATAAGTGATGGTATAAGTGAGGGTATAAGTGAGGGTATAAGTGAGGGTATAAGTGAGGGTATAAGTGAGGGTATAAGTGAGGGTATAAGTGAAGGTATAAGTGAGGGTATAAGTGAAGGTATAAGTGAGGGTATAAGTGAGGTTATAAGTGAGGGTATAAGTGAGGGTATAAGTGAGGGTATAAGTGAAGGTATTAGTGAGGGTATAAGTGAGGGTATAAGTGAGGGTATAAGTGAGGGTATAAGTGAGGGTATAAGTGAGGTTATAAGTGAGGATGTAAGTGAGGGTATAATTGAGGGTATAAGTGAGGGTATAAGTGAGGGTATAAGTGAGGGTATAAGTGAGGGTATAAGTGAGGGTATAAGTGAGGGTATAAGTGAGGGTATAAGTGAGGGTATAAGTGAGGGTATAAGTGAGGGTATAAGTGAGGGTATAAGTGAGGGTATAAGTGAGGGTATAAGTGAGGGTATAAGTGAGGGTATAAGTGAGGGTATAAGTGAGGGTATAAGTGAGGGTATAAGTGAGGTTATAAGTGAGGGTATAAGTGAGGGTATAAGTGAGGGTATAAGCGAGGGTATAAGTGAGGGTATAAGTGAGGGTATAAGTGAGGGTATAAGTGAAGGTATTAGTGAGGGTATAAGTGAGGGTATAAGTGAGGGTATAAGTGAGGGTATAAGTGAGGATATAAGTGAGGGTCTAAGTGAGGGTATAAGTGAGAGTATAAGTGAGGGTATAAGTGAGGGTATAAGTGAGGGTATAAGTGAGGGTATAAGTGAGGGTATAAGTGAGGGTATAAGTGAGGGTATAAGTGAGGGTATAAGTGAGGGTATAAGTGAGGGTATAAGTGAGTGTATAAGCGAGGGTATAAGTGAGGGTATAAGTGAAGGTATAAGTGAGGGTGTAAGTGAGGGTATAAGTGAGGCTATAAGTGAGGTTATAAGTGAGGGTATAAGTGAGGGTATAAGTGAGGGTATAAGTGAGGGTATAAGTGAGGGTGTAAGTGAGGGTATAAGTGAGGGTATAAGTGAGGTTATAAGTGAGGGTATAAGTGAGGGTATAATTGAGGGTGTAAGTGAAGGTATAAGTGAGGTTATAAGTGAGGTTATAAGTGAGGGTAGTAGTGAGGGTATAAGTGAGGGTATAAGTGAGGGTATAAGTGAGGACATAAGTGAGGGTATAAGTAAGGGTATAAGTGAGGGTATAAGTGAGGGTATAAGTGAGGGTATAAGTGAGGGTATAAGTGAGGGTATAAGTGAGGGTATAAGTGAGGGTATAAGTGAGGGTATAAGTGAGGGTATAAGTGAGGGTATAAGTGAGGGTATAAGTGAGGGTATAAGTGAGGGTATAAGTGAGGGTATAAGTGAGGGTATAAGTGAGGGTATAAGTGAGGGTATAAGTGAGGGTATAAGTGAGGGTATAAGTGAGGGTATAAGTGAGGGTATAAGTGAGGGTATACGTGAGGGTATAAGTGAGGGTATAAGTGAGGGTATAAGTGAGGGTATAAGTGAGGGTATAAGTGAGGGTATAAGTGAGGGTATAAGTGAGGGTATAAGTGAGGGTATAAGTGAGGGTATAAGTGAGGGTATAAGTGAGGGTATAAGTGAGGGTATAAGTGAGGGTATAAGTGAGGGTATAAGTGAGGGTATAAGTGAGGGTATAAGTGAGGGTATAAGTGAGGGTATAAGTGAGGGTATAAGTGAGGGCATAAGTGAGGGCATAAGTGAAGGTATTAGTGAGGGTATAAGTGAGGGTATAAGTGAGGGTATAAGTGAGGGTATTAATTGAAGTATAATTAGGGATGAGTGATAAGTAATAACGATAGGTATGTTATGATGTGAAACAGTTGTAACAATGAGTATATAGTTCCATTGAATTTAAATTGATCGTATGGGTAAGATAATGTCTTGTTATGGAATCTGGAGTGTGTTTTAAATTAGTTATTTTATCGAGAACCAGTGTCCGAATTAAAATATGTTATGGTTGTTGACATTTTCAGGATATATTATAAATAGATTTATTTGTTGAGCGTAGAAGTGATTTAAATGCAAGAATATTATACCGAGTAACGTTGAATATTTATGTTATCGTTATTATTTTTCATAACAAATAATCTATTATGATTTTTTCTAGACTATACATATAAATAAACATAAAATAAATATTGATGTGTATGCAGTATTATTTTTTATAGATATCATGTATCTATAAAATTAGAGAATCTTGAAAATTATGGTATTGTCATGTAATCTATTCGATAATTAGTATAAGAACCTGATTTTAAATAATGGGTTTTTACATCGTAAATTTGGATAACACCAGTCTGATGTTATATTTAATAATATCTACGAAGTAGGGCGTGTAACAACTAATATAGGAGGTATGCTTTGAGATATAGAACTTCAACCTTGACTTTGATTTTGATGAATTGAATAACTTCCCATTGTTACTTACCCAATCTAACTGAATGCTTGTGAAGAGATTATGAAGTTATATAGCAAGTTGAAACAATTGTTTCAATTATAATTTATAAAGCCTGCACTTCGCTTATAAATTGAACCAAATCATATTTAGTTTGTATCCAATTTATTTTGATGTGATGCTTGTTAAAACAGCCATTAAATATAGAAAGTATGTTGGTAAATATTCCTGATTAATCAATAGAGAGGTCATTCGCTATTATTAAGGTAGTCCAAGAAATTGTTCTGACCATTTTTTCTAAGAGTTAATCTCATTGATTCGACAGATGGCGTGGTTGAAAATACCATTATTAATTTAGACCAAGTGATAACTAAGTAAACTTTCTAAGAACTGGGATATTCTTATACCAAGAATTGCAAAAAAACATACTTTTTACTTTATCTATCAGATATTATATTGCCCTCAGCAAGAATTTATGAATATAATTTCCCAACTTATTCAAAATTCTAAATGTATGAAAGTTTGAGGAAATATTTCTATACTAGTGGAGCATTTTTAAATATTTCTATTTTTCTTACAATTATACAATATATTGTTATTCAAGTATTGTCATTTTTCTATAAAAATAGCCTTAAGTTACGATTGTAACTTTAGATGAAAATAATATATTGCATCTGGACCGGACATTTTATTTTCGATATATTTAATTGTACAATTTTTGTCCTGGATGGATAAATAAATGGAGTAAATAAATCACAAGTTTGACTATTATTGAGTTCAAACCGTGATATATCTGCTTATATATTGGTTACAACAATAACATTTGTAGTTTAATCAGAATTATCTATTTAGGAAATTGAATACCTTTATTAATTAATGTTTATAATATTTCACATTTCTCTAACAGTTTGGAAGATATTGTTTAAATAAATGTTGCTGCCTTTTGAATTTAATTTTAATTTATTAATTATATGTGTTACTTATTTTGATAACGGATATAACAAGTTCTAATTATAATATTTGTATGCAGACTTGGTTCTATTGTTCAATCTATTTTAGAGTTTATTGACTTCAAATAATAATTGTTTACAAATTGTGTACAGCAAGATCTAATTAATTACGCGGGTTACAGTTAATGAACAGAACATTTATATTTCTATTGAATTGTTTAGATCAGATCTGCGAAGATGGTCTAATGTTTAGTTATATAAATGTATACAGGTTACTTTCATTTTTTGAATAAATAAGTTTTCAAACCGTGTGATATTTGTATTTAAACATTGCGATTCAGTTAAGTATATTATTTTAGCTATTAAATAGTAATGTGTACTTTTAAATCAGGGTGGATCAAAGTGGATAAAAAGTAATGATTGGTTATAATGGAAGAATGTTCTTAATTGTAAGCATGGATTGTTCTATATATTCATTGATACAAAGTGATGTCATCATAATTTAATAGTGCAGCTGAAACACTACGACACTCTCATTTGAAGATTTGGGGGTTCAATTTTGATCTATTTACATTTTTGCCTATTCAACAAAGATTACAATAGAGATAGGTAGTTTTGAATCATAACATATGATAATTCAACTGTATAATGACATCGCAATAGGGAATGCGTATATTTTCCCTTTCACTATGTTTACACTTGTTATTTAAATCTGATTTCTATTAAATTATGTTAATACATATTATGCGTAAGTTATGATATATTTAGGTGTGAAAACATATAAAATATACACATGTGGATACATTATTTTATTTTATTTAATCAAATATGAAATTGAAATGCTTTCTAATATCTTTCAAAATTGTGGACATTGTTTATTATCATATATCATTATTTATTATCATTTTTAGTATATATGTTATCGATTGCGAATGCATACATTTTCATTTTATTGAGAACATTTCGATTTATAAAACCATAGAAAGAGATTGAAGTATAAACTAAATTGATGACTTTGTACAATTATAAGATTTAGATTACTTTTTATTTTTAGAATTGACTTTAGTAAAGTTAAGGTAAACCATGGTTTTATATATCTTTTAGAGTGTACAAAAGTTAGTAAGATAGTACGATTAGCAACTTTTAGTTATTAATTATTTTAAATCGTTATAATAAGGTGCACGTCAATATATTATTATGTGTAAGTATAAATAGTTGTTAATGAATTATTGATATTAATTCCAATAGAAATAGCGAGACAAATATATCTATAATATGTTAAATATATGAAATTTATATTATAATAATAATTAGTTATTATTAGTAATGTTATCGATGAAGGTTAGATTTAATTAATGAATCTATACGATCATTTTAATATTTCCATATATATGTATATTTTTAAACTTATAATAAAATGTAGTATATTATATACACTTTATAAACCTTGTTTCAACCTACAGTTAATGAGATATAAATATATGTTTTAATAATATGTTTAGAAATATAATACATAACAATCGATATTATTAAATTTCATTACAATTTATTACATGGACATTTTTTAAAAGTATCTTCTCTTGGACTATAATTTTCAAATTTCTACTTATCAGTTATAATTTATTATAATCTGACTTTAGCTTTATCCAGCAGGTCTACAGATCATTTTAGTGGAAGTGTTTTTTTACATTAATGTATTTAGTAATTACTAAACATACCTTTATTAGAATACTTAATCAAAGACATAAAGAAATGTATTATATTATTAATAGGAACTCACGAAATACAATAATTAATTATGATTTTTTAATTATGATTATAATTTAAATATTTTGTAAATATTCTTTTCTCATGGATGGAATAGTATTAGCATACTAATCTAACAGAATGTCATAGAAATTAACTTTAAAAATAACTTATAACTATCAATAGTCCAAAATCCCTCAGATATGTTAAGCTGTAGCTTCGACATGAAATACTTCTGCAGTTCTATATATTTTGTAAGACTAATTTAATCCTGTCGGAGATCCAAGACGCTGCCTTATATTTTCTAATATATGTAAAGTTAACATCATAGATTATAGATCCTAATATAGAAAACTAGCAGATAATGAAAAGTTCTATTCTACATTATTTGCTTGGATAGTGTAAATCAGAATGCATTCAACAAAATCGTGTTTAACGAAATCAATAAAGATGTATTTTAGAATAATATTGATCAATCGAGATATGAAGCAATCGACTAATAGAATTTGTGAATATATATTATTTACTCATTGATAAACAATATAACGTTAATAACTAACATAATACTCATTAAGCCTGTGATTATATGTTGGATTAAAAACTAAAATAAGGTAGTAGATAACTTCGCTATTTTGCATTATAAATTATTATGATCATATCCATAGTAAATTCAAAATATATTAAATTAACACATACAATAATTAAAATTAAATAATTAATATATAAAAACACTATTTAGTATATTAATCATAATATGCAACACGTAATAAAATAGAAGGCAATGTAAATTATGATTATTATCCAAGACTAAAATATTGTATTTTATATGAAATAATGATTTCAGTACTCAAGTCCTAAAATCAATTAAATCTATACTAGATTCATTTACACATATATGTAAATTTATTGATGGTATATGAATATTGATTTACAATACAATATAGAAATAACAGTAGGTAATTTTATTATATTAGAATATAATATAATACTATATTGGACAGTATAATGTATTTATGCCATTTGTTATGCAATCAATAATGATGAAACAAATATAACTTGCAATTATTTATAATTTTATACAATTGAATAGCAGTTGAACATTGTATTAATTAATATCTAAATTCTTATGTTATAAAAGTTAATATATCATAAACACATTTAATAGTTTTATTAACATAACAATAATAATTAATATTTCATAAATTCAAACATTTAGAAATATGAAGGCTTTGATAGAAAGTGAATTTCTTTCTTGATTTTACAAGCAAATCAAATAATTATAAAATTCAGACAATAATTGCGATTATTGCAAATAACTGAGAAATTAAATAATAGATATAATGGAAATATTTGTAAAAGTAAATTAATAACTTTCAATTTTATTTTTAAATAAAATGATAAAAGGCTTTGAATCGTGCAGAGAATTATCTGCATGTACTTAATCTTCTTGTTTTACCAATGTGCTTTGTGTAGATTCGCAGTTTTCTGAACAAAATCTGTATGAGATGCATAGAGTTGTAGGTCTCTGCCAATATCCATCCACTTTACTCCACTTGCATCATCTCCTGTAAAGTTCAAAATTTCTTAAACTGCTGACAAATTATATATTATTATAATAGCTTATTTTTATAATAGCTTATTTTTATAATCAATTTATTTATAACAACTTTGTTTATTATTATAAAGAAATGAAAGAATCATGAAAAAAATGAAAAAATACACAAATAAAAAAAAGAAAAGTGATTGCGATTGATTTTTGATTGTTTAAACAATTAAATCTGGAATAATAGTATTTAACAAACCGGCATGTAAATGGAATTTTCCTACACTACTACCATCTTTATCATGAAAATTAATAGCTATTGTTTCCATCCATGCATTGTCTGTATTTCTAGGATCATCTACATATCCTTTATAGATCTAAAATAATTCACTTAATAATTATATATTAATTATCAAATAAATACTTATAATAAAAATCAGTTATCAAAGAAATAAAAAGTAGAATTATGAAAGTAAATGAAATGACCTGTACTCCATTATTGAATAAACTATCTACTGTTTTATCTATAGAAGATCTTCTCTTGTTCAATTGTTCATCGGATTCATTGTCCTGTCTGAAAATGATGGGTAAGAATTCTAATAGTTAAATTAAGATCAACTTGGAGTGAGGAAATATCAACAATTTAATAAGTTACCTTTCAATGTAGGACATAGCTTCTTCCTTAAATTCTCGTTTTAAAGTCAAAGATACTTTCTCTCCTGCATCTACCATTCCCTGAAAGAAGGTAGCAATTAGTAAAGGAAATGTAGGATATTAATATGTATTTTTCAACAGTGAAGCAATAATTCATAAACATTTCTGCATGACACAGAAGATTAATATTTGTTTTCAAACTTTCACCCCATCAACTGACTTTCTTTAACATAAATTTGCGTTCGGGGATGAAATACCAACTCCGGGAATAGCCCAGCCTCCTCCATCACATCTCAATATGCAGACAAACTGAAGAACAGCATTTCCAGATTTAATGTGTTTAACTATTGTTCCATCGGCATCCGTTTTCCACCTGAAGATGCGGGAGATTACAATTTCAAGTTGAATAAGTAAGCAACTGAATGAGATCAATACCTAGTAACTATAGGATCAGCCGCATGGTTAGGTCCCCATCTACCAAGCAGGCCTCGACCAAATATTCCAGTTCTTCCCATGGGATTACTGTGAGAAATGAATAGGCATACACTAATTACTTTGGTTAATTCACAAAAATAGATTTCCTGTGAATACGTGTTTTACTTTTATCAAAAATAGATTCAAGTATTACACGAATATATAAAAACATTTAATAAAAACAAATGTTGAAAGTCTCAAACTAATTTTAGGCTAATTTTTTTAAAAATAATATTCTAAATACCAACAAAGGAATGTTTACTTGGATATTATAAACTCCAGAATGACTCTTTCTGTTTATATTTCCATCAACACAATTCCAGAGAGGAGCAACTACATTTCCATTGTCAATAGATTCTATAATCTGTTATTCGAGGTAATAAATTACATATAAATCAAGTAAATAATACTTCTAATCTCTAATTTGTAAAATAACTTTTAATAACTTTTAATAAATAGTTAAATGATAATTTAGTGAAACTATATAATAGTATAGTATTGCATGCCCATAGATATACAGTATTACATCATCGTGACTGAGGAGATATTCACCTTTTTATCCGAGTAATCTGGATCTGCCCAAACAGGATTGTTGCTAACAGCAGAGGAAACATAAAGCTGAGGTTTATAGTTGGTGTGAATAGTGGACCAACTGACCAGGTGGTCAGGTACCTGGATGTGAGCAGGTGATAAGGGGTCAAATATACAATTCTAGGGGTTATAGTTGGTGTGAATAGTGGACCAATTGACCAGGTGGTCAGGTACCTGGATGTGAGCAGGTGATAAGGGGTCAAATATACAATTCTAGGGTTTATAGTTGGTGTGAATAGTGGACCAACTGACCAGGTGGTCAGGTACCTGGATGCGAGCAGGTGATAAGGGGTCAAATATACAATTCTAGGGTTTATAGTTGGTGTGAATAGTGGACCAACTGACCAGGTGGTCAGGTACCTGGATGTGAGCAGGTGATAAGGGGTCAAATATACAATTCTAGGGGTTATAGTTGATGTGAATAGTGGACCAACTGACCAGGTGGTCAGGTACCTGGATGTGAGCAGGTGATAAGGGGTCAAATATACAATTCTAGGGGTTATAGTTGGTGTGAATAGTGGACCAACTGACCAGGTGGTCAGGTACCTGGATGTGAGCAGGTGATAAGGGGTCAAATATACAATTCTAGGGGTTATAGTTGGGGTGAATAGTGGACCAACTGACCAGGTGGTCAGGTACCTGGATGTGAGCAGGTGATAAGGGGTCAAATATACAATTCTAGGGTTTATAGTGGGTGTGAATAGTGGACCAACTGACCAGGTGGTCAGGTACCTGGATGTGAGCAGGTGATAAGGGGTCAAATATACAATTCTAGGGTTTATAGTTGGTGTGAATAGTGGACCAACTGACCAGGTGGTCAGGTACCTGGATGTGAGCAGGTGATAAGGGGTCAAATATACAATTCTAGGGTTTATAGTTGGGGTGAATAGTGGACCAACTAACTAGGTGATCAGGTATATTATGGGTTTAAGATAGGTAATATAGTGTTAGGAAATAGTGTAGGTTAGATAATGTGGTGGGTAGGAATTAGAGAATAGAGTTGGGACTTAAAGTAATGGAGTGGGTATTTTGGAAATATATAAATATTAAGTAATAACATTATTTCGTTGTACGTCGGATAAAGGATAAGTACAGTTACGGCATTTGTGATGAAGAGCTGTCATTGTAGAAAGTCTCCTTTGTAAAGATGTTATTTACACTTCGAGGGCAGTCTGATTAATAGATTTAAATCACCAAAATACAGTAATATTGAAATGATTAATAAGATACAAAATATAAGTATGAAATTAATAAGGGATTCGTATATCTGACTATGTTCTTAAGAATTTGACCACCTATCCTAAACAAAACCCTCCTATCCTAACAAAACCCTCCTATCCCAAACAAAACACAACTATCTTAAACAAAAACCAACTATCTTAAACAAAACTCAACTATCCTAAACAAAACCCTAGTAAATTATAGAAGAGGTTCAAATTATGATTTTCAAAATTGATTTAAAATATATTAAATTATAATCAATTTTTTATAAACCCATATTACATTTTAACAATATTTTTGACATTTAACAAATATTTTTATATGATATGATATTCCCTTTTGACCCCTAAACGGGAGGGTTTAATTATGCGTACAATAGGAGTAGCCTAGCTAAAATATCCATAGATAAATGAAGTTCGTATAATGAGAAATGACTTCTTATTGATACAGTAAAGTCAAAATACATCTAAAATGGTTTTCCATTTAAAATGTATATGTAAACAATTATTAAGTTTAACTAAAAGAATTTAACTCACAAATATTCTTCACTTATTAAAGTATAGACTGTCCCCTAAGTATTAATAAACAAGAAAATAATACTTAATAGTTATAATATAATTAGATATATAATAAATAACGATATATATATACATATATATATATTTCTATTGAGAATAATAATATAAAAAATAGACTAAAAGCAGAATTTAAACAATTAGTGAAATGCGACTGACTAAATATTATAATAAATTTATGTAAATTAATAATTTACATAAAAAGAATTAATTAAAAAGGTTTAATAAATATAATATTTATATTAGATAAGTGAGAGGTAAAAAAGAGTGTGGTTGTATTCTATATATAGATATTTTGTTTTATATTTATATTATAATTTACAATAGTTAACAAATATAAAATACATTCCGCCAAAACTATTTAATAAATAACAATTAGAAATGATATTACAAAAATTCAATTATAAGTTTTAATATATATTTGAACTAAATATAAAAATTTATCTTATCTATGATTAATAAATTATCTAGAATGTTATTGTAAAGGGAAATCTCGTCTAGAAATTACTCATTATACAAAATTAATAACAGTATTTAATAAATTTTATACTTGTAAAATGAATACATAATTTATTATGAATAAGATTTAGAAAATAACTGACCTGATACAAGTGGAATTACTTTTCAACATAACCTGGGCGAAATAATTTTATAAATGTAATACAGATTGTTTACATAATAGATTGACATTGTAATCGATATGTTTTCAGAATATATTATGTAAAATTGCAGTAAACGATGTAATTTATAACAAATAGAAATTTTATAAAATATTTTTGTTAAGAATAATTTAAATAATTTAGTTGAAATTATGTATATAAATATAATTGTAATAAGTAATTAAAATAAATATCTAGTAAACTCACATCGAAAGGGATATCTGGTATAGTTATACACCAAAGACAGTATGTTTCCCATTAATGTCCTCAAGTTTAATGTATTCTATTATTTTCTATCAAATTATAGGTAATTATAACGGGATAATTATATTTTATCGATATGATAAAGAATAGATATTAATAATTAACACAAATTAAAAACAAATTAATAAATATTTACAAAATATTTAATAATGGTTTAATATAATTATTAATATAATTATGTAATGTAAATTAATATAAATTAGTGACAATATTTACAAACTTGTGACATAATGACCACAATAATATTTATTATAAATAAGAGCATTATTGAAAGGATTATGAATTATGAATTTACCATGACTCATTTCATATCAATAACACAACAATAACACAATAGTTAAAATTGCTGCCAGATAATTACTACACATAATATTACATTATTATTACAATATTAAATAATAAAATGTTTTATTTGAATTTAATAATGTATCAATATTTCTGACAACACTTATACTATAAAATATTAAATATTATAAGAGTATATCATGCTGCTATTGAAAAGCAAATGCATGTAATACTAGCTGTAATACATGATATAATACCTGATGTAACACATGATGTAACACATGATGTAGTACAGGATACTTGATGCACTAAATAGTTTAGACATAGTATAATACATGATGTAATACATGTCAACTATTATTAACATATCTTAATTTATATAGTATGAATACAATAGATTCAGAATTAATTTAACAATAGAAAATGATAATTTACTGGCTTAAGATCTTCCTACTGGCATAAGATTTCTATTAGAACATGTAAACTAGTTATTGTAAATTATATAAGTTACAAATAGAACTGTGCTAACATAGATTAGCATACAATATAATATTAAATCAATACGCAAAAGAAATTAACAGACAAATTAAACATAGCATATGAAATAACATTCAAGAAAATAAATAATTTATGTTTTTTCATAATAAATTATATTTTACTAGTAAGAATTATAGATTCACATAATATTATAATGTAGCCTACAAAAGTTATAAAACAAATTATTAAGGATACTGAGAATCATAACTATAACCAGATATAACCACATATGTCATGATAGATTAGATCTATTAATTTATTATTGAGAACATTAATAAATCTATATACAAAATGAATTTCGTGTGATATCATTTTATATACGAGGTAATAAATATTTTTTGTAGTATGCATGTAACTATTCATTAAATATGATATCTCTACACCTCTATCGACTCAAGTTCTTTATTTCAGACACAAAAGTTAATAAAATATACTTGCTTGTATACAATGATACTATGATACAATGAAACTAATGTATGATATATCCGTAGGTTTTTATTAATGTACCATATTGATACATATATTAAATTTAATCTGAACATATTTTAAATATCTTAAATTTTATTATACTATGATTAGTTTCAAAGTAAAGGTACTTGATAAATGTATACTATAAAAGCTCTCTATATATAAATATAAAAATGTAATACACATATATATATATATATATATATTATATGTACATAATATATATATATATATATATATATATATATATATATATGTTATATAGGTATAAATATATAACTTAAATACATATGTAAATCAATATAGCAATGTGCTTTAACTATATATGCATATGTTATTTATATAATATAATACACAAAATAAAGTTAATATAAAGTTACCCAAGGCTGTTAAATTGTATATGCAAATAATTAAATATAACTAGATGCAAGACTTAAATACATGTATTCACGTATATATTCACTTGATTCATAAAATAATTGTGGTTTATTTCACTGAATTAGATTTAGGTTGGTCTTGAAATAAGCTGCATAATTTGAACCCGCCGTCAAACGTACTTGATCCGTAAAAATAATCAAAATAATCGCTCAATAATATTTGTAACTATATCTTAATGTGTTTTTAATTATAGAGATAACATATAATTGTATTACTAGTGTTATTAATAATAATAATACGAATGTATAATAATATTTATTAATTTATTTTTAAAATACAATTTATAAATTATAATGAATTTATAAATTATATATTTTTAAATATTTTAATTTATAATTTATAATGTACATTGAAGATATACTTCACATTCTTGTGTTCATTTTTGCAGGTTTTAAGTTAATAAATTAAAAATATCATAATATGATAACATACTACAAAGCTAACCTAAAAGTTGCAATATCATCAAAAAAGTGAAAATATAATAAAATAAATTTTCAGTATTTGTTTATAATTTACCATATCAATAGGGTCATATATGGTAATATTTGAATTTAAATAAGGTAATATATTGATTTTTTATAAAGAAACATGTTTCCAATATATCACATATAAATATTATAATTAATTATTCAAAAAATATAAACTATTAAATTAAATCTAATTAAAATTAATATAATAATTAAAAATCTTCATAATTAATATAATTTTGTCAATGATAGTAAATGTTTATGAATTATTTAAATAAATTGTTTTCTTAAATTTTCTAAATAGGTATATTTTTAAGATAATTATTTAAAAATCTGTATTTATTACAATATTCATATTTAGGATCACTTATGGAAGACGATGCGGTGTAAATTCGTAAACATTAGCAACGTCTTTAAATCACTGAATATAATTTTTATATTTGTTTGCAGGATTTTAATATGAATCATAATATTTTGTTCAAATAATTAAATATATATTTTTAGTTTGTTTTATTGATATGTAATTATTTAATCTTATTTAAGTGAATAAGATTACATAATTACATGTCAATAAAAGCTAAAAAATATTTCATTATTTGAACAAATAATATGATTCATATAAAAAGAATATATAAAAAGTAAAAAATTCTATTTTGTGTTTTAATGCTTTGTAAATTGTTATGAATTTAAACCTAATTGTCTTACCTATGTGTTACCGTCATTATCATGATACTAATTATCACCAATTATGTATACAATCTAGAATTTAATTATTGTATATATTAATTATATATAATATATATAATAATATAATATAATTATTATATTAATTAATTAAGGTAATTCTTTATTTTATTATAAACAATTTATAATCAAGATTATACTATTGCCATTATAATAATGCAATGTTTGAATTAAGTAAGGAATACAAAAAAAATGTGAACAAATTTTTACAAATTAAGTTTAATATGAATTGATATATTTAAAAAATTAATTATCCATATATGTTTAAAAAGTATTAGCATGTTTGAGTATGCATATGTATATGAAATGCAAAAATTAACCATATGCATACTGACTAATTGAAATATAAGATAATATATAATAAAAAGTATTTTATTTTTTTATTATATGCTACATATACAAACCCTTAAATACTATATCAAATTACTTTAACACTATTTTAATGTGAACATTACAATGTGATATATTACAGGATTATAATTTTATATTATATATTTTATTTATTATAAAGTAAAATTCATACATGAATAATTGATTTCATATCAAAACTAAAAATATTCTTGTATATTTGTATTCTTATTTAAATCCTACTGACAAATAGATAAATTCAATTTAATCATGTGTTGATGTGACTAATTTACATGTGATTTGTTAATTGTACTCTCAAAAGTAAAAATAAGTAATATCATTTTAAAAAAGTTATAGGGTTTATAAAATTGATTTACCAAAAAAGAATGTGATTAATAATACAGAATCTTTAGAAGTTATCTCAAAATATTTTTTTGATTTTTTTAAAACAGATAATTTTTATCACTTTTCTCTTGTTCTTTATAAAATATACTGAGTATATAAAATATACTGAGTATATAAAATATACTGAGTATATAAAATATACTGAGTATATAAAATATACTGAGTATATAAAATATACTGAGTTTATAAAATATACTGAGTATATAAAATATACTGTGTATATAAAATAAACATTTTATATTTCTAATAATTATCGTTTTAAAATATTTAGCAAAATATTTACTCCACCAAATATAAACTTATAATATTATGTATTATTTAATATTATTATTTTCTTTCTGTCTTTTTTGCATATACAATTTGTATTACTATATATACAAATATAATATAAGTATATTCATAAGTAACATTACTTTTTATTTACTGTAACATTATTTTATAAATTAAAGTTTATATTATTATTTGACATTTATTTCAAAATTATAATCAATTATATTAATATAATAATTATTTATTGTATGATTTTATTTGATTTGAATTATAATTGATATTTTATAAACTTTATATTTACAGATCTATGAATCACTTTAATGTATGTCACTACCACTGTCTTTGTGTCCTATAAGTTCTTTGCACAGGAGATTACTTTATGATTTTGGATTTCAAAATGCAATTGATTTTGTTAACATTAATTATAAAGTTCTGTCAAAAGGTAGGAATTATGACAACCTATCAAACATTTTATCATAGATATAGTTAAATTAATGTAAATGTATTTCAATGTAGTTTAATGTAGTTATATATGGTTAAATGTAGGTAAAACATGCCTCATTTACCTAATTATTCACTCCTTTAAATACCTATTTAATGACCTCATCACCCATGTAGATACCCATTTATTAGCTCCTTTAGATACTTTAGTCTACAGTTTATACTTTATATATATATATCAATATATAATTGTTAAATTACAGAATTAAATATAAGTGAAAGTAGTTGTGAGAACTTATTAGCTAGTATTTTGTCTACACTCCAGAATGACCTTGAGACTACTTCAACAGAATGTTAGCAGAATACAAGTAAATCACCGATTATATTCTCTTTTGTGTTAAATTCAATCTTTCTCTTGTCTTAACAAATGTGGACTAATCCCACGTCAATCAAAACCTCTTCTTTTCTGCCAGCAGCATCCCGATTTCTCCCGAATACAATTAACTCTACAAGACGTATAACAACGTTCAGTGGTCAGCTTGACCGTCTGTTGGGTGGTGGAATTCGTCTCAACTGCGTTACGGAAATCTGCGGAGTTCCAGGAATTGGCAAAACTCAATTATGGTTTAACTTCCTCTTTCTCTGATAATGAAATCATTTCTATTTGAATTGTTATTTTGTGATTTCTGGGCATTTGGTAATATTTAATAGTTTCTTGTGTGGAAACGAAAATATTAATTATATTCAACGTCTCTAGGTAAGGTTTTTATAATTTGTTAAAATCTAGTAATTGAAATGATATAAATTCAAAAGCTAACCCATATCGACTGATTAACTTTAGTTTACAGCTTTGTGTGGATGTACAGATACCCTGGGCATTCGGGGGTTTACAGGGTACTGCCATCTATATTGATACCGATGTGAATTTTACTGGTTGCCGGGTGCAACAGATTGCCTTAGCAACGAGTAAACACCTGCATGATATTTGTGAATTCCGAAATGAACATACATGTTAGATTAAATAAAGTAGTTATTTAATAATGTGTAGAGTATGTAGTCATATGATATGTAAACTTAGTAGGATTTATGTAGACTTACTTTATCTAGACATATGCTCTATTAAGGTTATTATGCTGTATATAACCTATAAACATATAACTAATATTCTAGCTCTAGACAATCGTCCGAATAAATTGACTACAGAATCAATATTAGACGGAATTCAAATTTGTAAAATTAATGAATATAAAGAATTGCTTGTATTCATACATCAACTCGATGACATAATCTACAAAATGGATAATGTTAGTGATGTTTATAGCGAAGGCAAGCGTTGTGAGGTATGAGTGATAGTGCAGTTATCTGTTTATTCTATTTGCAAGGTACGATTACTGGTGATTGACAGTTTGGCAAGTTTATTTCGACACTCATTCACCGACTATCGCCAACGCACAAAAATCTTGTCGTTGTTGTCGATGAAATTACAAACTTCGGCTAGAAAACACAAAATTGCAGTTAGTTTCTTATTTACAAAGTTATCGATGTTTAGATATAGTTCCCGATTCCATTAGATAGTGGTTGTCAATCAAATGACTCATCGATTTATAAAACACAACGATAATGGGGAATTATCGCAGAAGCTAGTACCATGCCTCGGAGATAGATGGTTAATTAACATGACTTACAGGTTAGCTTTTGTTTAGATTGATATGTTTGCTATGTTACCAATGTTATAATATAAGAATTTGTAGAATTTAGACAAAATAACTCTATTTTTTACACGCTTTCTATAATATCATCTGCATATTCACAGAATAATAATGTATTGGAAGGGAGAAGACAGACTTTTTGAATTAGTAAAAGGAGGCGATATACAAGCTTTTATCAAATTTCAGATAACAGTAACTATCTAATTAATAATTAGTGAAGTTGATATATTTATTCATTGTACTGAAATTATATTAGTTTGCAGGTATCAGGGACTTGACAATGGATGCGAAGAGAAGTAGGTCGATTGCAAATAATAACTTACCTCCTGCGAAGAAATTAAAAACTAAATGATATGTTACGTTTTATTAATCGTTTAATTTACAAATTTACTTTCTTATTACTCATTTCTTTCCTCGTTTCTTAGCTGCACTTTGGCTTATTTGTGGTTCCACCACTGCCAACTTCTTTGTTACGTTTTCATTAACCTATAAAACAAGATAGTTTGTATTCTATAAAAACAAATACTGATGTTATTAAGATATAAAACTATATGAATTACCTTAATAAGTTCATCTTCAATTCCTTTCTTTAGTTCTGCAATTTCCACTCCGAGATGTTTTTTAATCAATTCTCTCAATGCGTGTTCCCCCGGAGTGTCTATTGTTCAAGTACTACTGTAGATACCTTGTAATATCACTGCTATAGCGAGTGTCTATTGTTCAAGTACTACTGTAGATACCTTGTAATATCACTGCTATAGCGAGTGTCTATTGTAGAAGTACTACTGTAGATACCTTGTAATATCACTGCTATAGCGAGTATCTATTGTTCAAGTACTACTGTAGATACCTTGTAATATCACTGCTATAGCGAGTGTCTATTGTTCAAGTACAACTGTAGATACCTTGTAATATCACTGCTATAGCGAGTGTCTATTGTTCAAGTACTACTGTAGATACCTTGTAATATCACTGCTATAGCGAGTGTCTATTGTTCAAGTACTACTGTAGATACCTTGTAATATCACTGCTATAGCGAGTGTCTATTGTAGAAGTACTACTGTAGATACCTTGTAATATCACTGCTATAGCGAGTGTCTATTGTTCAAGTACTACTGTAGATACCTTGTAATATCACTGCTATAGCGAGTGTCTATTGTTCAAGTACTACTGTAGATACCTTGTAATATCACTGCTATAGCGAGTGTCTATTGTAGAAGTACTACTGTAGATACCTTGTAATATCACTGCTATAGCGAGTGTCTATTGTAGAAGTACAACTGTAGATACCTTGTAATATCACTGCTATAGCGAGTGTCTATTGTTCAAGTACTACTGTAGATACCTTGTAATATCACTGCTATAGCGAGTGTCTATTGTAGAAGTACAACTGTAGATACCTTGTAATATCACTGCTATAGCGAGTGTCTATTGTTCAAGTACTACTGTAGATACCTTGTAATATCACTGCTATAGCGAGTGTCTATTGTAGAAGTACTACTGTAGATACCTTGTAATATCACTGCTATAGCGAGTGTCTATTGTAGAAGTACAACTGTAGATACCTTGTAATATCACTGCTATAGCGAGTGTCTATTGTTCAAGTACTACTGTAGATACCTTGTAATATCACTGCTATAGCGAGTGTCTATTGTAGAAGTACCACTGTAGATACCTTGTAATATCACTGCTATAGCGAGTGTCTATTGTTCAAGTACTACTGTAGATACCTTGTAATATCACTGCTATAGCGAGTGTCTATTGTAGAAGTACTACTGTAGATACCTTGTAATATCACTGCTATAGCGAGTGTCTATTGTAGAAGTACAACTGTAGATACCTTGTAATATCACTGCTATAGCGAGTGTCTATTGTTCAAGTACTACTGTAGATACCTTGTAATATCACTGCTATAGCGAGTGTCTATTGTAGAAGTACCACTGTAGATACCTTGTAATATCACTGCTATAGCGAGTGTCTATTGTAGAAGTACTACTGTAGATACCTTGTAATATCACTGCTATAGCGAGTGTCTATTGTTCAAGTACTACTGTAGATACCTTGTAATATCACTGCTATAGCGAGTGTCTATTGTAGAAGTACTACTGTAGATACCTTGTAATATCACTGCTATAGCGAGTGTCTATTGTTCAAGTACTACTGTAGATACCTTGTAATATCACTGCTATAGCGAGTGTCTATTGTAGAAGTACAACTGTAGATACCTTGTAATATCACTGCTATAGCGAGTGTCTATTGTAGAAGTACTACTGTAGATACCTTGTAATATCACTGCTATAGCGAGTGTCTATTGTAGAAGTACTACTGTAGATACCTTGTAATATCACTGCTATAGCGAGTGTCTATTGTAGAAGTACTACTGTAGATACCTTGTAATATCACTGCTATAGCGAGTGTCTATTGTAGAAGTACAACTGTAGATACCTTGTAATATCACTGCTATAGCGAGTGTCTATTGTAGAAGTACTACTGTAGATACCTTGTAATATCACTGCTATAGCGAGTGTCTATTGTTCAAGTACTACTGTAGATACCTTGTAATATCACTGCTATAGCGAGTGTCTATTGTTCAAGTACTACTGTAGATACCTTGTAATATCACTGCTATAGCGAGTGTCTATTGTTCAAGTACAACTGTAGATACCTTGTAATATCACTGCTATAGCGAGTGTCTATTGTTCAAGTACTATTGTAGATACCTTGTAATATCACTGCTATAGCGAGTGTCTATTGTTCAAGTACTACTGTAGATACCTTGTAATATCACTGCTATAGCGAGTGTCTATTGTTCAAGTACTACTGTAGATACCTTGTAATATCACTGCTATAGCGAGTGTCTATTGTTCAAGTACTACTGTAGATACCTTGTAATATCACTGCTATAGCGAGTGTCTATTGTTCAAGTACTACTGTAGATACCTTGTAATATCACTGCTATAGCGAGTGTCTATTGTAGAAGTACAACTGTAGATACCTTGTAATATCACTGCTATAGCGAGTGTCTATTGTTCAAGTACTACTGTAGATACCTTGTAATATCACTGCTATAGCGAGTGTCTATTGTAGAAGTACTACTGTAGATACCTTGTAATATCACTGCTATAGCGAGTGTCTATTGTAGAAGTACAACTGTAGATACCTTGTAATATCACTGCTATAGCGAGTGTCTATTGTAGAAGTACTACTGTAGATACCTTGTAATATCACTGCTATAGCGAGTGTCTATTGTTCAAGTACTACTGTAGATACCTTGTAATATCACTGCTATAGCGAGTGTCTATTGTTCAAGTACTACTGTAGATACCTTGTAATATCACTGCTATAGCGAGTGTCTATTGTTCAAGTACAACTGTAGATACCTTGTAATATCACTGCTATAGCGAGTGTCTATTGTAGAAGTACTACTGTAGATACCTTGTAATATCACTGCTATAGCGAGTGTCTATTGTTCAAGTACTACTGTAGATACCTTGTAATATCACTGCTATAGCGAGTGTCTATTGTTCAAGTACTACTGTAGATACCTTGTAATATCACTGCTATAGCGAGTGTCTATTGTAGAAGTACTACTGTAGATACCTTGTAATATCACTGCTATAGCGAGTGTCTATTGTAGAAGTACAACTGTAGATACCTTGTAATATCACTGCTATAGCGAGTGTCTATTGTTCAAGTACTACTGTAGATACCTTGTAATATTACTGCTATAGCGAGTGTCTATTGTTCAAGTACTACTGTAGATACCTTGTAATATCACTGCTATAGCGAGTGTCTATTGTAGAAGTACTACTGTAGATACCTTGTAATATCACTGCTATAGCGAGTGTCTATTGTTCAAGTACTACTGTAGATACCTTGTAATATCACTGCTATAGCGAGTGTCTATTGTAGAAGTACTACTGTAGATACCTTGTAATATCACTGCTATAGCGAGTGTCTATTGTAGAAGTACTACTGTAGATACCTTGTAATATCACTGCTATAGCGAGTGTCTATTGTTCAAGTACTACTGTAGATACCTTGTAATATCACTGCTATAGCGAGTGTCTATTGTAGAAGTACTACTGTAGATACCTTGTAATATCACTGCTATAGCGAGTGTCTATTGTTCAAGTACTACTGTAGATACCTTGTAATATCACTGCTATAGCGAGTGTCTATTGTTCAAGTACAACTGTAGATACCTTGTAATATCACTGCTATAGCGAGTGTCTATTGTTCAAGTACTATTGTAGATACCTTGTAATATCACTGCTATAGCGAGTGTCTATTGTTCAAGTACTACTGTAGATACCTTGTAATATCACTGCTATAGCGAGTGTCTATTGTTCAAGTACTACTGTAGATACCTTGTAATATCACTGCTATAGCGAGTGTCTATTGTTCAAGTACAACTGTAGATACCTTGTAATATCACTGCTATAGCGAGTGTCTATTGTTCAAGTACTATTGTAGATACCTTGTAATATCACTGCTATAGCGAGTGTCTATTGTTCAAGTACTACTGTAGATACCTTGTAATATCACTGCTATAGCGAGTGTCTATTGTTCAAGTACTACTGTAGATACCTTGTAATATCACTGCTATAGCGAGTGTCTATTGTTCAAGTACTACTGTAGATACCTTGTAATATCACTGCTATAGCGAGTGTCTATTGTTCAAGTACTACTGTAGATACCTTGTAATATCACTGCTATAGCGAGTGTCTATTGTAGAAGTACTACTGTAGATACCTTGTAATATCACTGCTATAGCGAGTGTCTATTGTAGAAGTACAACTGTAGATACCTTGTAATATCACTGCTATAGCGAGTGTCTATTGTTCAAGTACTACTGTAGATACCTTGTAATATCACTGCTATAGCGAGTGTCTATTGTTCAAGTACTACTGTAGATACCTTGTAATATCACTGCTATAGCGAGTGTCTATTGTAGAAGTACAACTGTAGATACCTTGTAATATCACTGCTATAGCGAGTGTCTATTGTTCAAGTACTACTGTAGATACCTTGTAATATCACTGCTATAGCGAGTGTCTATTGTTCAAGTACTACTGTAGATACCTTGTAATATCACTGCTATAGCGAGTGTCTATTGTTCAAGTACTACTGTAGATACCTTGTAATATCACTGCTATAGCGAGTGTCTATTGTTCAAGTACTACTGTAGATACCTTGTAATATCACTGCTATAGCGAGTGTCTATTGTAGAAGTACTACTGTAGATACCTTGTAATATTACTGCTATAGCGATTGTCTATTGTTCAAGTACTACTGTAGATACCTTGTAATATCACTGCTATAGCGAGTGTCTATTGTAGAAGTACTACTGTAGATACCTTGTAATATCACTGCTATAGCGAGTGTCTATTGTTCAAGTACTACTGTAGATACCTTGTAATATCACTGCTATAGCGAGTGTCTATTGTTCAAGTACTACTGTAGATACCTTGTAATATCACTGCTATAGCGAGTGTCTATTGTTCAAGTACTACTGTAGATACCTTGTAATATCACTGCTATAGCGAGTGTCTATTGTTCAAGTACTACTGTAGATACCTTGTAATATCACTGCTATAGCGAGTGTCTATTGTTCAAGTACTACTGTAGATACCTTGTAATATCACTGCTATAGCGAGTGTCTATTGTTCAAGTACTACTGTAGATACCTTGTAATATCACTGCTATAGCGAGTGTCTATTGTAGAAGTACTACTGTAGATACCTTGTAATATCACTGCTATAGCGAGTGTCTATTGTTCAAGTACTACTGTAGATACCTTGTAATATCACTGCTATAGCGAGTGTCTATTGTTCAAGTACTACTGTAGATACCTTGTAATATCACTGCTATAGCGAGTGTCTATTGTAGAAGTACTACTGTAGATACCTTGTAATATCACTGCTATAGCGAGTGTCTATTGTTCAAGTACTACTGTAGATACCTTGTAATATCACTGCTATAGCGAGTGTCTATTGTTCAAGTACTACTGTAGATACCTTGTAATATCACTGCTATAGCGAGTGTCTATTGTAGAAGTACTACTGTAGATACCTTGTAATATCACTGCTATAGCGAGTGTCTATTGTAGAAGTACTACTGTAGATACCTTGTAATATCACTGCTATAGCGAGTGTCTATTGTAGAAGTACTACTGTAGATACCTTGTAATATCACTGCTATAGCGAGTGTCTATTGTAGAAGTACTACTGTAGATACCTTGTAATATCACTGCTATAGCGAGTGTCTATTGTAGAAGTACTACTGTAGATACCTTGTAATATCACTGCTATAGAGAGTGTCTATTGTTCAAGTACTACTGTAGATACCTTGTAATATCACTGCTATAGCGAGTGTCTATTGTTCAAGTACTACTGTAGATACCTTGTAATATCACTGCTATAGCGAGTGTCTATTGTAGAAGTACTACTGTAGATACCTTGTAATATCACTGCTATAGCGAGTGTCTATTGTTCAAGTACTACTGTAGATACCTTGTAATATCACTGCTATAGCGAGTGTCTATTGTTCAAGTACTACTGTAGATACCTTGTAATATCACTGCTATAGCGAGTGTCTATTGTTCAAGTACTACTGTAGATACCTTGTAATATCACTGCTATAGCGAGTGTCTATTATAGAAGTACTACTGTAGATACCTTGTAATATCACTGCTATAGCGAGTGTCTATTGTAGAAGTACTACTGTAGATACCTTGTAATATCACTGCTATAGCGAGTGTCTATTGTTCAAGTACTACTGTAGATACCTTGTAATATCACTGCTATAGCGAGTGTCTATTGTTCAAGTACTACTGTAGATACCTTGTAATATCACTGCTATAGCGAGTGTCTATTGTAGAAGTACTACTGTAGATACCTTGTAATATCACTGTTATAGCGAGTGTCTATTGTTCAAGTACTACTGTAGATACCTTGTAATATCACTGCTATAGCGAGTGTCTATTGTAGAAGTACTACTGTAGATACCTTGTAATATCACTGCTATAGCGAGTGTCTATTGTTCAAGTACTACTGTAGATACCTTGTAATATCACTGCTATAGCGAGTGTCTATTGTTCAAGTACTACTGTAGATACCTTGTAATATCACTGCTATAGCGAGTGTCTATTGTTCAAGTACTACTGTAGATACCTTGTAATATCACTGCTATAGCGAGTGTCTATTGTTCAAGTACTACTGTAGATACCTTGTAATATCACTGCTATAGCGAGTGTCTATTGTAGAAGTACTACTGTAGATACCTTGTAATATCACTGCTATAGCGAGTGTCTATTGTTCAAGTACAACTGTAGATACCTTGTAATATCACTGCTATAGCGAGTGTCTATTGTTCAAGTACTACTGTAGATACCTTGTAATATCACTGCTATAGCGAGTGTCTATTGTAGAAGTACAACTGTAGATACCTTGTAATATCACTGCTATAGCGAGTGTCTATTGTTCAAGTACTACTGTAGATACCTTGTAATATCACTGCTATAGCGAGTGTCTATTGTAGAAGTACTACTGTAGATACCTTGTAATATCACTGCTATAGCGAGTGTCTATTGTTCAAGTACTACTGTAGATACCTTGTAATATCACTGCTATAGCGAGTGTCTATTGTTCAAGTACTACTGTAGATACCTTGTAATATCACTGCTATAGCGAGTGTCTATTGTTCAAGTACTACTGTAGATACCTTGTAATATCACTGCTATAGCGAGTGTCTATTGTAGAAGTACTACTGTAGATACCTTGTAATATCACTGCTATAGCGAGTGTCTATTGTTCAAGTACTACTGTAGATACCTTGTAATATCACTGCTATAGCGAGTGTCTATTGTTCAAGTACTACTGTAGATACCTTGTAATATCACTGCTATAGCGAGTGTCTATTGTTCAAGTACAACTGTAGATACCTTGTAATATCACTGCTATAGCGAGTGTCTATTGTTCAAGTACTACTGTAGATACCTTGTAATATCACTGCTATAGCGAGTGTCTATTGTAGAAGTACTACTGTAGATACCCTGTAATATCACTGCTATAGCGAGTGTCTATTGTTCAAGTACTACTGTAGATACCTTGTAATATCACTGCTATAGCGAGTGTCTATTGTAGAAGTACTACTGTAGATACCTTGTAATATCACTGCTATAGCGAGTGTCTATTGTAGAAGTACTACTGTAGATACCTTGTAATATCACTGCTATAGCGAGTGTCTATTGTTCAAGTACTACTGTAGATACCTTGTAATATCACTGCTATAGCGAGTGTCTATTGTAGAAGTACTACTGTAGATACCTTGTAATATCACTGCTATAGCGAGTGTCTATTGTTCAAGTACTACTGTAGATACCTTGTAATATCACTGCTATAGCGAGTGTCTATTGTAGAAGTACTACTGTAGATACCTTGTAATATCACTGCTATAGCGAGTGTCTATTGTAGAAGTACTACTGTAGATACCTTGTAATATCACTGCTATAGCGAGTGTCTATTGTTCAAGTACTACTGTAGATACCTTGTAATATCACTGCTATAGCGAGTGTCTATTGTTCAAGTACTACTGTAGATACCTTGTAATATCACTGCTATAGCGAGTGTCTATTGTAGAAGTACTACTGTAGATACCTTGTAATATCACTGCTATAGCGAGTGTCTATTGTTCAAGTACTACTGTAGATACCTTGTAATATCACTGCTATAGCGAGTGTCTATTGTAGAAGTACAACTGTAGATACCTTGTAATATCACTGCTATAGCGAGTGTCTATTGTTCAAGTACTACTGTAGATACCTTGTAATATCACTGCTATAGCGAGTGTCTATTGTTCAAGTACTACTGTAGATACCTTGTAATATCACTGCTATAGCGAGTGTCTATTGTAGAAGTACTACTGTAGATACCTTGTAATATCACTGCTATAGCGAGTGTCTATTGTTCAAGTACTACTGTAGATACCTTGTAATATCACTGCTATAGCGAGTGTCTATTGTAGAAGTACTACTGTAGATACCTTGTAATATCACTGCTATAGCGAGTGTCTATTGTTCAAGTACTACTGTAGATACCTTGTAATATCACTGCTATAGCGAGTGTCTATTGTAGAAGTACAACTGTAGATACCTTGTAATATCACTGCTATAGCGAGTGTCTATTGTAGAAGTACTACTGTAGATACCTTGTAATATCACTGCTATAGCGAGTGTCTATTGTAGAAGTACTACTGTAGATACCTTGTAATATCACTGCTATAGCGAGTGTCTATTGTAGAAGTACTACTGTAGATACCTTGTAATATCACTGCTATAGCGAGTGTCTATTGTTCAAGTACTACTGTAGATACCTTGTAATATCACTGCTATAGCGAGTGTCTATTGTTCAAGTACTACTGTAGATACCTTGTAATATCACTGCTATAGCGAGTGTCTATTGTTCAAGTACTACTGTAGATACCTTGTAATATCACTGCTATAGCGAGTGTCTATTGTTCAAGTACTACTGTAGATACCTTGTAATATCACTGCTATAGCGAGTGTCTATTGTAGAAGTACTACTGTAGATACCTTGTAATATCACTGCTATAGCGAGTGTCTATTGTAGAAGTACTACTGTAGATACCTTGTAATATCACTGCTATAGCGAGTGTCTATTGTTCAAGTACTACTGTAGATACCTTGTAATATCACTGCTATAGCGAGTGTCTATTGTTCAAGTACTACTGTAGATACCTTGTAATATCACTGCTATAGCGAGTGTCTATTGTTCAAGTACTACTGTAGATACCTTGTAATATCACTGCTATAGCGAGTGTCTATTGTTCAAGTACTACTGTAGATACCTTGTAATATCACTGCTATAGCGAGTGTCTATTGTTCAAGTACAACTGTAGATACCTTGTAATATCACTGCTATAGCGAGTGTCTATTGTAGAAGTACTACTGTAGATACCTTGTAATATCACTGCTATAGCGAGTGTCTATTGTTCAAGTACTACTGTAGATACCTTGTAATATCACTGCTATAGCGAGTGTCTATTGTAGAAGTACTACTGTAGATACCTTGTAATATCACTGCTATAGCGAGTGTCTATTGTTCAAGTACTACTGTAGATACCTTGTAATATCACTGCTATAGCGAGTGTCTATTGTTCAAGTACTACTGTAGATACCTTGTAATATCACTGCTATAGCGAGTGTCTATTGTAGAAGTACTACTGTAGATACCTTGTAATATCACTGCTATAGCGAGTGTCTATTGTTCAAGTACAACTGTAGATACCTTGTAATATCACTGCTATAGCGAGTGTCTATTGTAGAAGTACTACTGTAGATACCTTGTAATATCACTGCTATAGCGAGTGTCTATTGTAGAAGTACTACTGTAGATACCTTGTAATATCACTGCTATAGCGAGTGTCTATTGTTCAAGTACTACTGTAGATACCTTGTAATATCACTGCTATAGCGAGTGTCTATTGTTCAAGTACTACTGTAGATACCTTGTAATATCACTGCTATAGCGAGTGTCTATTGTTCAAGTACTACTGTAGATACCTTGTAATATCACTGCTATAGCGAGTGTCTATTGTTCAAGTACTACTGTAGATACCTTGTAATATCACTGCTATAGCGAGTGTCTATTGTTCAAGTACTACTGTAGATACCTTGTAATATCACTGCTATAGCGAGTGTCTATTGTTCAAGTACTACTGTAGATACCTTGTAATATCACTGCTATAGCGAGTGTCTATTGTTCAAGTACTACTGTAGATACCTTGTAATATCACTGCTATAGCGAGTGTCTATTGTTCAAGTACTACTGTAGATACCTTGTAATATCACTGCTATAGCGAGTGTCTATTGTTCAAGTACTACTGTAGATACCTTGTAATATCACTGCTATAGTGAGTGTCTATTGTTCAAGTACTACTGTAGATACATTGTAATATCACTGCTATAGCGAGTGTCTATTGTAGAAGTACTACTGTAGATACCTTGTAATATCACTGCTATAGCGAGTGTCTATTGTAGAAGTACTACTGTAGATACCTTGTAATATCACTGCTATAGCGAGTGTCTATTGTTCAAGTACTACTGTAGATACCTTGTAATATCACTGCTATAACGAGTGTCTATTGTTCAAGTACTACTGTAGATACCTTGTAATATCACTGCTATAGCGAGTGTCTATTGTTCAAGTACTACTGTAGATACCTTGTAATATCACTGCTATAGCGAGTGTCTATTGTAGAAGTACTACTGTAGATACCTTGTAATATCACTGCTATAGCGAGTGTCTATTGTTCAAGTACTACTGTAAATACCTTGTAATATCACTGCTATAGCGAGTGTCTATTGTAGAAGTACAACTGTAGATACCTTGTAATATCACTGCTATAGCGAGTGTCTATTGTAGAAGTACTACTGTAGATACCTTGTAATATCACTGCTATAGCGAGTGTCTATTGTAGAAGTACTACTGTAGATACCTTGTAATATCACTGCTATAGCGAGTGTCTATTGTTCAAGTACTACTGTAGATACCTTGTAATATCACTGCTATAGCGAGTGTCTATTGTAGAAGTACTACTGTAGATACCTTGTAATATCACTGCTATAGCGAGTGTCTATTGTTCAAGTACTACTGTAGATACCTTGTAATATCACTGCTATAGCGAGTGTCTATTGTTCAAGTACTACTGTAGATACCTTGTAATATCACTGCTATAGCGAGTGTCTATTGTTCAAGTACTACTGTAGATACCTTGTAATATCACTGCTATAGCGAGTGTCTATTGTTCAAGTACTACTGTAGATACTTTGTAATATCACTGCTATAGCGAGTGTCTATTGTTCAAGTACTACTGTAGATACCTTGTAATATCACTGCTATAGCGAGTGTCTATTGTAGAAGTACTACTGTAGATACCTTGTAATATCACTGCTATAGCGAGTGTCTATTGTAGAAGTACTACTGTAGATACCTTGTAATATCACTGCTATAGCGAGTGTCTATTAAACTATCAACTAAACATTACCTTGAACGACCGGAGAGGGAACTGGAGTAATAGCTTTTCTTTCACTGACCGCCGGGCTATTTTCAACGGGTACATCTGATATTCAGCACATGATTACATAATTAATATCCATATATATATAATAACCTAATATCAAAACATATATGTCTAGTTCTCCACAAGATATTTCTTTAATACCCGGGCAATGTTTCAAGTGCTATCTAACCGGATACAGGAGTAGTAGGTTTAGGGTCTCCTTTGTAAAATATCTTGAGATCGAGTCGAACCAACGGAGTGAATGTATACTTGTACAGTTTGTAATGTCGAAAATATGTATTTATCTGTTGAAAGTATGTATTTATCTGTTTAAAGAGTGTATTTATCTGTTGAAAGTGTGTATTTATCTGTTTAAAGTGTGTATTTATCTGTTTAAAGTGTGTATTTATCTGTTGAAAGTGTATAATCCCGATTAAATTGAAACAACACGATCATACTATAATGACATTACCATGTATTCGCTGATATGTTGTATGTCCTTTACGGTGAAAATATCGATACTGAATGGAGGTCGCTGGGATAAAGAGAGAAATGTTTTGAAAATGAAATTTATGTATTCCCAACTACTTTATTATTATGAATAGATATGGGATTAGGATTATAAAATATAGTGTATTAATAGTTTTATGATATTAAGTGGATTGTTAAATTAAGTAATGATAGATAAAATTGTAATCCTATTAAATAACCATAACTGAATGGGTAACAAGTAATTCTCTAAAATAGCGATAACAATTCATTATGTTGTCAAAAGGAGTTTCTGTAAAAAAATATATCTAAGAATGTCGTAATGTAATAGTTTCTATGGTATGCGTACAACTATATAACTAATACATATGAGTTATTAAGAATAAGTTATATGATAGGGTATATCAAAGATTAAAGTAAACAGTACTATTATGTGTGTATCTATAATTTTAATAACATATTTATAGACTAATCACAAAAATGAGCAGTTCTAATCTCGGTAATCTATGCACATCATAACGGATATTTACCAACTTTGTATATTAAATAATTATAGATAATTAGATACAATAATATTAAGTTTGTCTAACACAGAGTATTATTTTAGTTAGTAGATGGTTTACGTATATGAGTAAATATAAATACATACCTATGCAAACTTTATGTATTTGATATGCAATAGATATTAAAGTTGAAGTCTTTTCCATTGAGAAATATTCATCTCTTGCAAATTGCAGCGTATAGAAGAAGAAATCCAAAAGAATTGCATCTTTTCGATCTCCTTCGTAATCACTTAGGTCCAATATACGACCAAGTTCACTATAAAAACATAATGAAAGATAAGCAAATGATAATCATTTTTAAAATGACCCGTTTTATTAAGCATTACATCATCTTATTACACGTATTTGTTATTAATATTATAATAAAAAACTATTTGATTCTCTCCGGTAATGTTTCTTCATTTATTCTATTGAGATCACTTATCGTTAAATATTTCCATATCAATAATTCCACTTTATGATTCTTAGGCTAAGGGGTTTTAATTATTAATAATATATTTATTAAGGTTGTACTCCATTGGTTACTCTATTACTATGGTTATTTCTTAGTTACTTATACTGTATATTACCCTCGAGGGTAACATTTTTTTGTATTGATTTATTTTTAGTATCCATCATTTACTAATATATATAGCGATCACTAACATAAACATTAACATTACCTATATTATATAAATCGACATTTCTCATTATTATATAAGAATTTAAATTAATGAGGTAATGTAATTACCTCATAATATAATAATTACATAATAATATAAAAACTATGGATATTGTGTATTAATTTAATTATCAAATTAACTTTAATTAACTTAATAACTAATTAACATATTTCACGATAGATAAAGTCTATAGGTATATAATACAATTAGCATAAAATTAAAATTTTCATTGGATAATAAACATTTTCTCGTGCAAATATGTTCATTGTTGAAATCGTATACTTATCGATATACAAATCGATAAACTATATGAATTCTTAAACGATCATATTTATTATTTTATAATATACGTTAACATTTATAATACAAATTAAAAGAAATAGTAATATCATTTACATATAATAACAATCCAGGTATATACAATATGTATTTCCTTTTCCAAATAAATCATGATTTGTTACGCTAGAAATTATTGCAATTACACAATAGTAATTACTATATTTGCTAGAGTATACAGTTAATCATGAATACATATGATATATTAAATCTTATATTTAGTATTTAAATAATCTAAAGCGGATATTGTATGACACATAAAAAATACCATAATCTGTAAATTTTATTTTGATTATTATAATATAAATTTGTAGTCTAATATAAATATTTAATTTATAATACTTACTAAGTTAAATTTAGTTTCTTTTAATTCATTATCTAATTCAGTACTTAAATCTAAATTTCCTTTATAATGGTCAGTTTCATTGTTGAGTTGCGATCCAGTACTCGATACCATATTTTCAGTAATATTGTATTATTCAGCAAATTCTATTATATTCAAATTTAATATTTACAATCAGTATCCATGGTAATATCCAAGATTACGGAAATATTGGACAATATTCAACAATATTTGTTATATTACAAAATTCATAATTATATTTAATATAAATATTAAGCATTCAATATATATACAGATGCATGCATTTGCCCTAATTCTTTGATATCAATACGTACATAAATCAAAATATTAACGGATAAACATATACTATTGTATTTATATACTTTGGTCTATATTCACAGTATTTATATATTATATTGTAATGGTTGTCTACTTATCGATCTTATTCAAGTATTGCAGTTACTTTATTATATTATTTTATTACTAATTGATTTAGTGGTTTATAAAAATAGATGTCAATAATAAATCCCCAAATTTTCCACAGAAAATTAATTAAATTAATAATTTAATCTCAGAAATGAACGAAAAACCAATACACATATATATCGCAGACTTAATAATTATGAATGTAATTATATTTAAATATATTATATGAATTAGTACATTAATATTAGTATAATTATAAATCTTAATAGTATATATATATATATATATAATATAAATCGTGGAATATATTTAATATAAATCATGTCTAGGAACTATGTAAATAAAATTATTTATATACAGTTTCAATCTTAGCTATTATAAATAATTCTAATAGAAAATCTATATTATACAATTAGAATAAGATTACCTTCAAAAATATCATTATATCAAATATTGTATACAACATTTGTGAAGCATTATGTTGTATGATGTTTCAATTGGATCAGAATCAAAATGATTATATTAAAGCCAAATATTCAAATGTTATGGAGAATATCTTTATTTATCTATTTGAAGATAAACTTTGCATTGTTCCAATAATATTCAATCACTCTTTTAACTTTTAAACTAAATAAATAATTACATAATGTTCATATATATAGTATATATCCTGGTTTATAATCGATCAATAATGGATTAATATTTATGTGATTATACTTACCAATCCATACTTATATGAACAAATATAATCAAAATATCGATATTTTGTTTTATTTATTAACAGCAAACTAAATTTAAAATGAAATCATCAAGAGTATATTATTAATTAAGAGTTTTATAACATTTTGAATATTATAGAAAATAATGAATAACAATTTTCAAAGTTTAAATATTGTGTTTATAAAATATTTGTATATTATATACAAATTGTATATGCAAAATTTTCAAAGATTAAATAATTCGGAAACATTAAAATTGTATGAATATTTTATGAATATAATTTTATACTATGAAAATATTCAATATAATATTTTATTAAATTATTAGAAAATAATTAAGAATAAAATTAATATATAATAAATATAAATTATTGTTCAATAGATACATGAACTCATGTATTACTAATAATCTGGACGATCGATAGCTGGAATTTGGTATCTGTTTATTGGACACCCATACAATCGATGCAATTCATTGATGCAAGACTTCCCAGATGTTTTTGATATCGGTTAGTTTATTTCCTAAATTACTATTTTAGTTTTAATAATATTGAGTTATTTATCTCATTCACTATAAGTTATTAATATTAATAGTATTCTTATAATTTTTCACTCTAATTAAATAGTTATAGTATTCACTCTGTGATTCTAAATATTTTTCAAAACTGTACAATTGTCAAATGTATTTATTTCTTGAAAATGATTTTCCAGTATATGGTCAATGACCATTGGTCATTGCTTAAAATAAACACATATTATATAAAATATCAATTTATTTAAAATGTAATTTATCAATAGTTTAGTAGTTACTATTGTAAATTATTATTAAAAACACAATATATATTGAGATTAATAATGTATTTAAAACAATAGATTTTTCCTCATTTTAAATTACAGTTAATAATTAACCTTAACCAATATTATTGAATATATAATTAAATAATAACCCATAAAAAGAACCTAAAAAAATAACATAATTAAATTTAAACTCCATACAAAGTAAATGATAGAATAATAGATTTCATCAAAAAATCTGTTTATTACAAGAAATGCAAATTTCAACGTTATTAATAATAATTGAAGTTAAAACGATTAGATCTATGACAATGTTGTGTATGGTCAATGACAATGTTGAGACTCTAACAGGAGTATTTCATACAAGTGACACCGAGTGTAACAATTAATAAATATATTAAACCAATATGAGTAATTTCGCATAATACGAGTTCTTAAGAAAAGTATTTGTACTGATTGCAGCCCAATACGACATCCACGTAACTACGCATTTGTACAAAGTCTACAATGCAAATATTCACAAGATTCGCTTGTTCCTCTGCTACTCTATTCATTATCCACTTAATAAACATGGGAGCCAACGGCTTCACCAGACTATCTCTGAGAGAACTTTGCATATGAGATAAAAGATAAGCTGGGTCGGGAGTTAAGATACCCTGACTGACGTAGAGCGAGTGTGCAGGACGAGGTTTGCTGAGGGAAGTCGACAGGAAGTCCAACAGACGGGTAGAACTAGAGGTGTCGGGCCAAGGTGATCTACACCTCGCGCTAGGCCAAACCTTTCCGGCCATTTCAGTTGGTACGTGTTCATAAAAAAAGAGAATGCGTCCACGCCCAGCCCACAATGACTCCAGGGAAGGCAACGTATCGCAAGGAGGTACTAGCAGCTCTCCGAGTGAATCCGAGACATTCCGGAGTAAGGATAAGTGTTGAGATTCGTGGAAACAGTAGGCGTGGTTAATATCGATAAGCAAGACCTCCCGAGGATGGTCATGGATGAATGATTTCGCTGCATCCAATACTGAAGAAAGAGTGACTCCGTACAGGGCGTGTAAACATCGAGGTTCGGAGGTCGAGGGGTCGGGAGCGACGCGAATGTCTAGGTACCGAATGCCATTAAGGAGTTGAGCGGAGATGTCGAGTGATTGAGTCACTGACCACCTTTTCAGAACCTAGAGTAGGTTTAAAATGATGTATAACACGTTTTACAGATGGGAATTTACTGCATTCTAACTAGATTTCCTGTTGATTTATTGTAATTATTAATATAATAGTAACTGCAACTTATTACAACTGATAACTGATTGAATTTGAAGGTAATATTAATTGGTGAATATTTACTAGATTAATACGATATTAGAAATCCTGTATTTATTTATTTTGTATATATCTCACTATACTTCATGCATATTCAAACAATATCATACTAATTAATGTGTTAGTGAGATCACCTTCTTCATATCTGGACCTAGAAGTTTAATGATGTCTTTCAAAGCTGGATCGATATCAGGACCTATTCCTCCATTCACATCTAAATCAGAGGAAAAAGAGTTGTGGGAACCTGTAATAGGTTTTAGTGTTTAATTAGTGTTAATTAATAATTAGTTAGCGTTAGTTATTGATAATTTTAGTTAAATATCACTAATGATTAATAATAATTATATTGATATGATAATAAGAATAAAAAAGGTCTTGAAATAAAAAGAGCGACTAAATAACAAATTCTAATTTATATACTAAATTATATAACCTGGGATTGCAAGTTTTTCTAATGAAACACAGGTCAGATGCTCGTCCAATTTACTCATCCAATTTGAATTATTTTTCATTGTTTTATCTCTTTTTTTATAACAACAGAATGCCTTTAGACTGTTTTTGAAATTAAAGATTTAAATTTAACATTTCTAAATTATTACTAAAGAAAATAAGAAGTAAATATAATTTTTTAATAAGAGAAATAAATTTTCTTAATTATTTTCAGATTTAATATATAATTTATTAAATGTAATTATAATAACCTATTCATATAATCTCGATATAGTCAGGTTCTATTACGGTTAGAGTGTGATTATAGTAAGGTTATATTACGGTTATAGTCAGTTTATAGTACGGTTATGGTCTTTATAAGTTTCTATTATCATTTTGCAAGCTTCAAGTATTTTACCTATAAAGATAAATACTTTTATATAAATATTGATACAATATGTTAAAATATCTGTAACTCATTAATAAATAAATTTACATATTTAATAATTTATAAATAAAATTGATGTGTTGATCTTGACTATTTATGATTGGAAGATAAAAAAACTGTTTATTCAAGTTTAAAAGACTAATTGTAAGTTACAGAGATTAATAAAAATCTATTGCTCCACTACTTTAAATCATATTTCTATATATACAATTATTATATTAATTAATAATTAATTAATAACATTAAACTAATAAATGGGTAAAATCATTAACAACAATTAGCATATATTTACAGACTAATTATAATATAACGGGTATAGAGTTACTGCAAATCTAGGTCGGAGGTTAAATCTCTGGTTGGATAACATTTTTCTTAAATTTATTACAACTGGGGAATTAATTCACTGTTTCTTTTGAAACCAGAACACTTTACAGTTGAATATGCACGGGAGATTTGTAGCTATCATTTGAGTTTTGTTTTATAATAATAGAATTGTTACTCTAAATATACTCTAAATATAACTCTATTGTAACAGAATAAATATTAAGTTTTATAAGAATGCTTCTATAATATGATTGGTCAGTTTCTATCACATTATCATGATTAAAAATTATAAATTAGAAAATAACCAATATGCAATATACATATAAACTATTATTTGTTATAATTAAATTCGTTTTTCCAGACAATAGGATTCCTGAATGTTTTATGACTATTGTTATATTCATAAGTGTAACAAATATGTCATATAATATCCATGGGATATTATTTGTATATGTTACTTTGTATATGCTTTGTATATAAATAATGTTTAAATGGAAATGAAAGAGTATAATCTGAATCAGATTTCAAAATATTTATTAATTTATGATAATACAATAATATTGTATTAATAATATTATTTTAATATTAATTATAAGTTAAAATCCTACTTAACTTAAGTAAGACTATTATCTATGTAACTATGTTTTCTTAACATAGATGTATATATTATTATAAAATTATATTATATAAATAGCCTATAAGCTTGCTATAATAATTGTTACATTATTAAGTATAAGATAATATTAAATAAAAAATAATACATTTAATTACATATTCACTTTACATAATATATATTTATATAACAATGTTATCTATATGTATATATAATATTGTTATTATGTTAATAAAATTGGAATATGATCAATTATATAAAAATTTATTTATTTAAAATTTAAAATATTAAAACATGATAAATTCATTATTTAAAATATCATCATTTATAAATCATATCAAAATCTAGTACTTGAAGTTTATACTATCTAATTTAAAAAATAGTGCCTCTATTTTAACTAAAGGATCACATATGAAAGATGATGTTATAATATATTACTATGATGTAATATCATATGATATATAGTCTGATATGCGATCGGATCACATTCTATACTTGTGGTAAAATAACATGTTTCATAAACTCAATCATACAAATAATATTAACATATATAATAATAATTAATTAAAAATAATATTAACATATATAATAAACCTACAAATGATATTAATTAGGTATCTAAAATTAAATAATTACATATCAATAAAAAACTAAAAACATATTTAATTATTGTATCAAATATTATGATTCATATTAAAATCATATATAAAAAGCAAGTAATTCTATTCAGTGATTTAAGGGCGTGGATAATGTTCACAAAATTTCACTGGTGTCATGTGCAAAATGGGTTGAAAATAGGCTATTTTATATTATTAAATACATTGTTATACTGTTAAATAAAAATAATCATATATGTAAAATGTATTGCTTTATATATCTATTAATAGGTTATAAAATATTTATAAATTTATAGAAGCTTTATCTTACTTAAAAATATATATATCATGAACAATGTCAACACGCCAATCATATAGGTAAACATTAAAATTAAAAAACTTGATTGTTTAAAAATAGCTTATCCGATCAATAATATCTGATTCTTTGTCGTATCTGATCTATAATATTAAAGTAGCTGGTATATTTGAGTATATTGAGTAATATATAATTCAAAATACTTTAAATAAATTTGCAATTAAATTTTAATGTTTCATAGATATGTAAATGAAAGAAATTGCGTGAGTTTGGGTTATGCAATACTACCGCCTGTAAATGTAATATATATTTACTTTTTACACATTATAATTTATAATCATTTACTGGAGTACTGATATGGTGAATTTGTAGAATGAATTATTTAAGAAAATAGTAAATCTCATTTAATGTATTATAATTCTTCATGGTTAAGATTGTAATATATTATTTAAATATTTGAATTTTAAGTTAGATACGCCCATAACGTCAAATGATCTACACACTTTTAATTTGTATATTATCATATTTATTGAATATTTCTATAAATGTATTGTACCATATAATGGTTCACAGTTGTATTATTAGTTATATATTGGTAATTTGGCATTTTAAAATAATTTATTTATAATTGTATACAATTAAATCAGATTGTCTCACGTGAAACGATCCACTTTGCATAGCAACCCATTTTGCGTATGCTAACGGATCGTCTTCTACCCGTGATCCTAAATATGTACGTGTTGATAATAGGCTACAGTCAGCAAAGATAATAAGATAAATTTAAAATTACATATATCTTAAAATTATATATTTATAGAAAAAGATAAATGAACGAGTATACCTTTGGATAGTCTTTCATATTATGTAAACACATTTATCCCTATATTTTGATTAATAATCTTTATTGTAATTTTATATATAATATGATATAGTAAACTTGTACTTTAGATATTAGTATTTCCAATTCAATATAAAAATTCAGAATGATCAATATAAAATTTAAAAAGTATAAAGTATTTTATTTATTATTAAATAAATATTATTAAATATTTAAATACGTTTATGACATGTGATATAAGAATCACCGATTATATAATCATAGTTACTTTCAAAATAATAGATTATATTAATAACCAAGAAATTTATATTTAATACACAATATCCGAGATTACTTTAATAATATTTGATACTATACATTGTATTTATATTCAATGTATACCTGTAAACATTAATAATAAGTTCATATACACATTTAATACATATGTAAAGCATTTTAAAATTTATTTTCCTACTCATAATTATTTAAATATATCACTCAGTAATCATATACATATATAATATATTTGCATTTATAAGTTAACATATACCTTTTTACAATAAATACTCTACATACCACCAATATAACTATATTATATTTAAAATCTAGCGGTGGTGAATTCAATACTTGAACACATATATATAACATTGTTTATACCTGACAAATGGTAAATATAAATCGCATATATGCATACATGCACATATATAATGTGTCCTATTTTCAATTATTTTATCATTTGCAATTAAATACAGTTGAATTTAAAATTAAATTTTTATATATAATTTGAACTAGTATAATATTTTTATAATTTAGTAACTTATTAAAATATTTAATGCTATAATATATTTACTTTCAAATTATATATTATAGCATTGGTTATTACAATGTTTATAATTATGTTTATAGTAATGTGTATAGTAATGTTTATAGTTATGTTTATAATAATATTTATAGTAATGTTTATAGTTATGTTTATAGTAATATTTATAGTAATGTTTATAGTAATATTTATAGTAATGTGTATAGTAATGTTTATAGTAATGTTTAAAATAATGTCTATAGTGATATGTATATTAATGTTTATAGTAATGTTTATGATAATATTTATAGTAATGTTTATAGTTATGTTTATAGTAATATTTATAGTAATGTTTATAGTAATGTTTATAGTAATATTTATAGTAATGTTTATAGTAATATTTATAGTCATGTTTATAGTAATGTTTATAGTAATGTTTGTAGTAATGCTTATAGTAATGTTTAAAATAATGTTTATAGTAATATTTATAGTAATGTTTATAGTAATGTTTATAGTAATGTTTATAGTAATGTTTATAGTAATGTTTATAGTAATGTTTATAGTAATGTTTATAGTAATGTTTATAGTAATATTTATAGTAATGTGTATAGTGATGCTTATAGTAATGTTTGTAGTAATGCTTATAGTAATGTTTGTAGTAATGCTTATAGTAATGTTTAAAATAATGTTTATAGTAATATTTATAGTAATGTTTATAGTAATGTTTATAGTAATGTTTATAGTAATGTTTATAGTAATGTTTATAGTAATGTTTATAGTAATGTTTATAGTAATGTTTATAGTAATGTTTATAGTAATGTTTATAGTAATGTTTATAGTAATGTTTATAGTAATGTTTATAGTAATGTTTATAGTAATGTTTATAGTAATGTTTATAGTAATGTTTATAGTAATGTTTATAGTAATGTTTATAGTAATGTTTATAGTAATGTTTATAGTAATGTGTATAGTAATGTTTAAAATAATGTTTATAGTAATATTTATAGTAATGTTTATATTAATGTTTATAGTAATGTTTATAGTAATGTTTATAGTAATGTTTATAATAATGTTTATAGTAATGTTTATAGTAATGTTTATAGTAATATTTATAGTAATGTTTGTAGTAATGCTTATAGTAATGTTTAAAATAATGTTTATAGTAATATTTATAGTAATGTATATAGTGATGCTTATAGTAATGCTTATACTAATGTTTAAAGTAATGTTTATAGTAATGTGTATAGTAATGTTTATAGTAATGTGTATAGTAATGTTTAAAATAATGTTTATAGTAATATTTATAGTAATGTTTATAGTAATGTTTATAGTAATGTTTATAGTAATGTTTATAGTAATGTTTATAGTAATGTTTATAGTAATGTTTATAGTAATGTTTATAGTAATGTTTATAGTAATGTTTATAGTAATGTTTATAGTAATGTTTATAGTAATGTTTATAGTAATATTTATAGTAATGTTTGTAGTAATGCTTATAGTAATGTTTAAAATAATGTTTATAGTAATATTTATAGTAATGTATATAGTGATGCTTATAGTAATGCTTATACTAATGTTTAAAGTAATGTTTATAGTAATATTTATAGTAATGTGTATAGTAATGTTTAAAATAATGTTTATAGTAATGTTTATAGTAATGTTTATAGTAATGTTTATAGTAATGTTTATAGTAATATTTATAGTAATGTTTGTAGTAATGTTTATAGTAATATTTATAGTAATGTGTATAGTAATGTTTATAGTAATGTTTATAGTAATATTTATGGTAATGTTTATAGTAATATTTATAGTAATGTGTATAGTAATATTTATAGTAATGTTTATAGTAATATGTATAGTAATATTTATAGCAATGTTTATGACAATGCATATAACAATGTTTATAGTAAAGATAATAGTAATGTTAATAATATTGTTTGTGATTTAAATCATTAAATTCATGATAGTTCATTTTCAAATACTATATTATGTGAATCCGAGTTAAATGTATCTATTATATTAACTTAGCTAACAATAACATGCTATCCTATACATGTATTATATTACTCATAGCATTAAATAGTTAAATGATCATGAATAGGATATTTCCATTTAATGATAAAAATTGACTATCAAACTTTGTTTCAAAGAACTTCTATGAAATAATGATCTTTGGTGTAACTTAGCAAATTACATAAATGAAATAATTATAATATTCTATATTCAATATTTTCATACAAAGTTAATAAATATCACTTATTAATGTTCTATATACACTTTTTAGGAATAAACAAACAAATTATATTAATTACATTAAATTTGTATAATTCTTTATTAAAAAGTGATCACTGAAGTTTGAATGTTGTTGGAAAGTATACACCTCCGTACAATATATAAGTGTACAGTGTACAGTGTACAGTATACAGTGTACAGTATACACTATATAAGTGTACAGTATACAGTGTACAGTGTACAATGTATAGTGTACACTATATAAGTGTACAGTATACAGTGTACAGTGTACAATGTACAGTGTACACTATATAAGTGTACGGTATACAGTGTACAGTGTACAGTATACAGTATACATTGTACAGTATACAGTATACAGTGTACATTATACAGTGTACAGTGTACATTATTCAGTGTACAGTGTACATTATATAATGTATAGTGTACAGTGTACATTGTACAGTATACAGTGTACAGTATACAGTGTACAGTGTACAGTGTACAGTGTACAGTATACAGTATACATTGTACAGTATACAGTGTACAGTATACAGTGTACGGTATACAGTGTACAGTATACAGTGTACAGTATACAGTGTACATTATACAGTGTACAGTGTACATTATATAATGTATAGTGTACAGTGTACACTGTACATTATACAATGTATAGTGTACAATGTACACTGTACAGTATAAAATGTACAGAGTACTATAAATATTATAAATTATATACGATATTCTGCCAATCTCTGAGTTGCATACATTAGAAATTGAACTGTTGTTTATTTTGTACTGATTTCTTCTGAACTGTTTGAGGTTTGGCTTGTCCCAGTGCAACCTTTGTAAATATAAATGAAATTAATATAAGAGTAGTTTGAGGTTTGGCTTGTCCCAGTGCAACCTTTGTAAATATAAATGAAATTAATATAAGAGTAACTTTACTTAAATCACTATATTTACTGTTGATGATATGATATGTTACTTTCTATTTCATACTTCACTAATAGATTGTATATTCACTATATTAATCATATTGCAATAGATAAGAGAGTAATTAAGTTTTGATTTAAAAATAAACTATACATAACTATAATTGGTTATACTGTAAAATATAAAATGAAGTATTGAAACCTGTTTAGCATTGGATCCAAATTCCAAAGTACTTATAGATTCGCAGAGATTTGATTGGTCAGAACTGACGTTTACAAAAATACATGCCTAGAGATTAATGACGAGAGGATTATAAAGATATCTTGACTTACGAGGTTAGCCCTATCGAACACTTAAATAAACGTTAGTTACCTTTGCATCACCTCCTAAACTGGGTTGCAAAAGATGTGTGAGTTTTGAATTTCTGTAAGGAATATGCAATTGACCCGTCCGCAAAGCATTAAAAACCTGCAGAATAAATACTAATTTATATATTATAGATACGACGAGGGTTACGATATGGAGTTAGGTTAGATATTATAATGACCTAGCTTAGATATAGTAATAAGTTAGTTTAGATATGATATGGAGTTAGGTTAGATATTATAATGACCTAGCTTAGATATAGTAATAAGTTAGTTTAGATATGATATGGAGTTAGGTTAGATATTATAATGACCTAGCTTAGCTATAGTAATACGTTAGTTTAGATATGATATGGAGTTAGATTAGATATTATAATGACCTAGCTTAGATATAGTAATAAGTTAGTATATATATGATATGGAGTTAGGTTAGATATTATAATGGCCTAGCTTAGATATAGTAATAAGTTAGTATATATATGATATGGAGTTAGATTAGATATTATATGACTTAGCTAAGATATAGTAATAAGTTAGTTTAGATATGATATGGAGTTAGGTTAGATATTATAATGACCTAGCTTAGATATATTAATAATTTAGTATAGATATGATATGGAGTTAAGTTAGATATTATAATGATCTAGCTTAGATATAGTGATAAGTTAGTTTAGATATGATATGGAGTTAGGTTAGATATTATAATAACCTAGCTTAGATATAGTAATAATTTAGTATAGATATGATATGGAGTTAAGTTAGATATTATAATGACCTAGCTTAGATATAGTAATAAGTTAGTATATATATATGATATGGAGTTAGATTAGATATTATAATGACTTAGCTAAGATATAGTAATAAGTTAGTATAGATATGATATGGAGTTAGGTTAGATATTATAATGACTTAGCTTAGATATATTAATAATTTAGTATAGATATGATATGGAGTTAAGTTAGATATTATAATGATCTAGCTTAGATATAGTGATAAGTTAGTTTAGATATGATATGGAGTTAGGTTAGATATTATAATAACCTAGCTTAGATATAGTAATAAGTTAGTATATATATATATGATATGGAGTTAGATTAGATATTATAATGACTTAGCTAAGATATAGTAATAAGTTAGTATAGATATGATATGGAGTTAGGTTAGATATTATAATGACCTAGCTTAGATATAGTAATAAGTTAGTATATATATGATATGGAGTTAGATTAGATATTATAATGACCTAGCTTAGATATATTAATAAGTTAGTTTAGATATGATATGGAGTTAGGTTAGATATTATAATGACCTAGCTTAGATATATTAATAATTTAGTATAGATATGATATGGAGTTAGGTTAGATATTATAATGACCTAGCTTAGATATAGTAATAAGTTAGTTTAGATATGATATGGAGTTAGGTTAGATATTATAATTACCTAGCTTAGATATAGTAATAAGTTAGTTTAGATATGATATGGAGTTAGGTTAGATATTATAATGACCTAGCTTAGATATAGTAATAAGTTAGTTTAGATATGATATGGAGTTAGGTTAGATATTATAATGACCTAGCTTAGATATAGTAATAAGTTAGTTTAGATATGATATAGAGTTAGGTTAGATATTATAATGACCTAGCTTAGATATAGTAATACGTTAGTTTAGATATGATATGGAGTTAGATTAGATATTATAATGACCTAGCTTAGATATAGTAATAAGTTAGTATATATATGATATGGAGTTAGGTTAGATATTATAATGGCCTAGCTTATATATAGTAATAAGTTAGTATATATATGATATGGAGTTAGATTAGATATTATATGACTTAGCTAAGATATAGTAATACGTTAGTATAGATATGATATGGATTTAGGTTAGATATTATAATGACTTAGCTTAGATATAGTAATAAGTTAGTATATATATGATATGGAGTTAGATTAGATATTATAATGACCTAGCTTAGATATAGTAATAAGTTAGTTTAGATATGATATGGAGTTAGGTTAGATATTATAATGACCTAGCTTAGATATATTAATAATTTAGTATAGATATGATATGGAGTTAAGTTAGATATTATAATGATCTAGCTTAGATATAGTGATAAGTTAGTTTAGATATGATATGGAGTTAGGTTAGATATTATAATAACCTAGCTTAGATATAGTAATAAGTTAGTATATATATATATGATATGGAGTTAGATTAGATATTATAATGACTTAGCTAAGATATAGTAATAAGTTAGTATAGATATGATATGGAGTTAGGTTAGATATTATAATGACCTAGCTTAGATATAGTAATAAGTTAGTATATATATGATATGGAGTTAGGTTAGATATTATAATGACTTAGCTTAGATATAGTAATAAGTTAGTATATAAATGATATGGAGTTAGATTAGATATTATAATGACCTAGCTTAGATATATTAATAAGTTAGTTTAGATATGATATGGAGTTAGGTTAGATATTATAATGACCTAGCTTAGATATATTAATAATTTAGTATATATATGATATGGAGTTAAGTTAGATATTATAATGATCTAGCTTAGATATAGTGATAAGTTAGTTTAGATATGATATGGAGTTAGGTTAGATATTATAATGACCTAGCTTAGATATAGTAATAAGTTAGTTTAGATATGATATGGAGTTAGGTTAGATATTATAATGACCTAGCTTAGATATAGTAATAAGTTAGTTTAGATATGATATGGAGTTAGGTTAGATATTATAATGACCTAGCTTAGATATAGTAATACGTTAGTTTAGATATGATATGGAGTTAGATTAGATATTATAATGACCTAGCTTAGATATAGTAATAAGTTAGTATATATATGATATGGAGTTAGGTTAGATATTATAATGGCCTAGCTTAGATATAGTAATAAGTTAGTATATATATGATATGGAGTTAGATTAGATATTATATGACTTAGCTAAGATATAGTAATAAGTTAGTATAGATATGATATGGATTTAGGTTAGATATTATAATGACTTAGCTTAGATATAGTAATAAGTTAGTATAGATATGATATGGAGTTAGGTTAGATATTATAATGACTTAGCTTAGATATAGTAATAAGTTAGTATATATATGATATGGAGATAGATTAGATATTATAATGACCTAGCTTAGATATAGTAATAAGTTAGTTTAGATATGATATGGAGTTAGGTTAGATATTATAATGACCTAGCTTAGATATATTAATAATTTAGTATATATATGATATGGAGTTAAGTTAGATATTATAATGATCTAGCTTAGATATAGTGATAAGTTAGTTTAGATATGATATGGAGTTAGGTTAGATATTATAATAACCTAGCTTAGATATAGTAATAAGTTAGTTTAGATATGATATGGAGTTAGGTTAGATATTATAATTACCTAGCTTAGATATAGTAATAAGCTAGTTTAGATATGTTATGAAGTTAGGTTAGATATTATAATGACCTAGCTTAGATATAGTAATAAGTTAGTATATATATGATATGGAGTTAGGTTAGATATTATAATGACCTAGCTTAGATATAGTAATAAGTTATTATATATATGATATGGAGTTAGATTAGATATTATAATGACTTAGCTAATATATAGTAATAAGTTAGTATAGATATGATATGGAGTTAGGTTAGATATTATAATGACTTAGCTTAGATATAGTAATAAGTTAGTATATATATGATATGGAGTTAGATTAGATATTATAATGACCTAGCTTAGATATATTAATAAGTTAGTTTAGATATGATATGGAGTTAGGTTAGATATTATAATGACCTAGCTTAGATATATTAATAATTTAGTATAGATATGATATGGAGTTAGGTTAGATATTATAATGACCTAGCTTAGATATAGTAATAAGTTAGTTTAGATATGATATGGAGTTAGGTTAGATATTATAATTACCTAGCTTAGATATAGTAATAAGTTAGTTTAGATATGATATGGAGTTAGGTTAGATATTATAATGACCTAGCTTAGATATATTAATAATTTAGTATAGATATGATATGGAGTTAGGTTAGATATTATAATGACCTAGCTTAGATATATTAATAATTTAGTATAGATATGATATGGAGTTAGGTTAGATATTATAATGACCTAGCTTAGATATATTAATAATTTAGTATAGATATGATATGGAGTTAGGTTATATATTATAATGACCTAGCTTAGATATAGTAATAAGTTAGTTTATATATGATATGGAGTTAGGTTAGATATTATAATGACCTAGCTTAGATATATTAATAATTTAGTATAGATATGATATGGAGTTAGGTTAGATATTATAATGACCTAGCTTAGATATAGTAATAAGTTAGTTTAGATATGATATGGAGTTAGGTTAGATATTATAATGACCTAGCTTAGATATAGTAATAAGTTAGTTTAGATATGATATGGAGTTAGGTTAGATATTATAATGACCTAGCTTAGATATAGTAATAAGTTAGTTTAGATATGATATGGAGTTAGGTTAGATATTATAATGACCTAGCTTAGATATGGTAATACGTTAGTTTAGATATGATATGGAGTTAGATTAGATATTATAATGACCTAGCTTAGATATAGTAATAAGTTAGTATATATATGATATGGAGTTAGGTTAGATATTATAATGGCCTAGCTTATATATAGTAATAAGTTAGTATATATATGATATGGAGTTAGATTAGATATTATATGACTTAGCTAAGATATAGTAATAAGTTAGTATAGATATGATATGGATTTAGGTTAGATATTATAATGACTTAGCTTAGATATAGTAATAAGTTAGTATATATATGATATGGAGTTAGATTAGATATTATAATGACCTAGCTTAGATATAGTAATAAGTTAGTTTAGATATGATATGGAGTTAGGTTAGATATTATAATGACCTAGCTTAGATGTATTAATAATTTAGTATAGATATGATATGGAGTTAGGTTAGATATTATAATGACCTAGCTTAGATATAGTAATAAGTTAGTATTGATATGATATGGAGTTAGGTTAGATATTATAATGACCTAGCTTAGATATAGTAATAAGTTAGTTTAGATATGATATGGAGTAAGGTTAGATATTATAATGACCTAGCTTAGATATATTAATAAGTTAGTATAGATGACAATGTGCTAGTTAAGATATAACAAAGAATTAGTTTAGATAATACAAGGAGTTAGTTTATATATGATTAGGGGTTAGTTTAGATATATCTAAACTAACCCCCAATCATATAACAATAGTTAGTTTAGCCATGATTGGGGGTTAGTCGAGTATTAAATAGTAGTTTAACATGATAGTTCTACAAGTGGATTATACCGTGTCAATAATAAGTATATCGGCTATATATACAATCCCTACTACAGTTGTATCTCAAATTAGATTCTTATTATACTTTGGCACGCTATTGTGTTATAGAACAATGCACGTATCAATAGTATAATGTATGATCAATATTCATATTACAGTGCATCAATAAATGGTAATGTAAACACAATGATTTATGTATATTGTTTATACTTACACTATTTAATGTATTTCACTGTACAGTGTACAATCTACATTATACACAGTATACTATACACCCTACATTATACACAGTACACTATACACCCTACATTATACACAGTACACTATACACCCTATATTATACATAGTACACTATTCACCCTACATTATACATAGTACACCCTACACCCTACATTATACATAGTACACCATACACCCTATATTATATATAGTACACTATACACCCTAAATTATACACAGTACGCTATACACCCTATATTATACATAGTACATTATACACTATACACCCTACATTATACACAGTACACTATACATCCTACATTATACACAGTATACTATACACCCTACATTATACATAGTACGCCCTACACCCTATATTATACATAGTACACTATTCACCCTACATTATACACAGTACGCTATACACCCTATATTATTCATAGTACATTATACACTATACACCCTACATTATACACAGTACACTATAAATCCTACATTATACACAGTACACTATACACCCTACATTATACATAGTACACCCTACACCCTATATTATACATAGTACACTATACACCCTACATTATACACAGTACGCAATACACCCTATATTATACATAGTACATTATACACTATACACCCTACATAAGACACAGTACACTATACACCCTACATTATACACAGTACACTATATACCCTTTATTATACACTACACTTTACACTATACACCCTATATTATACACTACACTTTACACTATACACCCTATATTATAAACTACACTCTACACTATACACGCTATATTATACACTACACTCTACACTATACACCCTATATTATACATAGTACACTTTATACTATACACCCTATATTATACATTAGACTCCACACTATACACCCTATATTATACACTAAACTCTACACTTTACACCCTATATTATACATTACACTCTACACTATACACCCTATATTATACACTACACTCTACACTATACACCCTATATTATACATAGTACACTTTATACTATACACCCTATATTATACATTAGACTCCACACTATACACCCTATATTATACACTAAACTCTACACTTTACACCCTATATTATACATTACACTCTACACTATACACCCTATATTATACACTACACTCTACACTATACACCCTATATTATACATTAGACTCTACACTATAAACCCTATATTATACACTACACTCTACACTATACACCCTATATTATACATTACACTCTACACTCTACACTATACACCCTATATTATACATTACACTCTACACTATATACTCTATATTATACATAGTACACTTTATACTATACACTCTATATTATACATTAGATTTTACACTATACACCCTATATTATACACTACACTCTACACTATACACCCTATATTTTACACTACACTCTACACTATACACCCTATATTATACATTACACTTTACACTATACACCCTATATTATACACTACACTCTACACTCTACATCCTATATTATACACTATAACTTCACACTATACACCCTATATTATACATTACACTTTACACTATACACCCTATATTATACACAACAATCTACACTATACACCCTATATTTTACACTACACTTTACACTATATACCCTATATTATACACTATACACCCTATATTATACATTACACTTTACACTATACACCCTATATTATACACTACACTCTACATATACACCCTATATTATACTCTATACTCTACACTATACACCCTATATTATACACTACACTTTACACTATACACCCTATATTATACACTATACTTTACATTATACACCCTATATTATACACTACACTCTACACTATACACACTATATTATACACTACACTTTACACTATACACACTATATTATACATTACACTTTATACTATACACACTATATTATACACTACACTTTACACTATCACACTATATTATACACTACACTTTACACTACACATACTATATTATACACTACACTTTACACTATACACCCTATATTATACACTACACTTTACACTATACACACTCTATTATACACTACACTTTACACTATACACCCTATATTATACACTACACTTTACACTATACACACTATATTATACACTACACTTTACACTATCACACTATATTATACACTACACTTTACACTCTACACACTATATTATACACTACACTTTACACTATACACACTATATTATACACTACACTTTACACTCTACACCCTATATTATACACTACACTTTACACTATACACCCTATATTATACACTACACTCTACACTATACACTACACTTTACACTATATACCCTATATTATACATTACACTTTACACTATACACCCTATATTATACACTATACTCTACACTATACACACTATATTATATACTACACTTTACACTATACACCCTATATTATACACTACACTTTACACTATACACCATATATTATACACTACACTTTACTACACTATACACCCTATATTATACACTACACTCTACACTATACACCCTATATTATACACTACACTCTACACTATACACCCTATATTATACACTACACTTTACACTATATACCCTATATTATACATTAGACTTTACACTATACACCTATATTATACATTACACTTTACACTATACACCCTATATTATACACTACATATTACACTATACACCCTATATTATACATTACACTTTACACTATACGCCCTATATTATACACTACACTTTACACTATACACCCTATATTATACACTACACTTTACACTATACACCCTATATTATACACTACACTCTACACTATACACCCTTAATTATACACTACACTCTACACTATACACCCTATATTATACACTACACTTTACACTATACACACTATATTATACACTACACTTTACACTATACACACTATATTATACACTACACTCTACACTATACACCCTATATTATACACTACTCTTTACACTATATACCCTATATTATACATTACACTTTACACTATACACCCTATATTATACACTACACTATACTCCCTATATTATACACTACACTTTACACTATACACCCTATATTATACACTACACTATACACTCTATATTATACACTACACTTTACACTATACACCCTATATTATACACTACACTTTACACTATACACCCTATATTATACACTACACTTTACACTATATACCCTATATTATACACTACATTTTACACTATACACCCTATATTATACACTACACTATACACACTATATTATACACTACTCTTTACAACAAAAGCATATAATATGAAACATAAGTATCTCCAATCTCTCCAAAGGTCACCGACGGGAATTCAAATTAACTCAAAAGTAAAAAGAATTTATTAGACAATGTAATATTAATATCTTCTCTACTTCTCAAACAAAAAGATAATGTATTAAAACGATATCTGAAGCCATCGAGAAAAAGGCCATAGTCCAAATATCATCATCGCACTATATCCATGAAATATTCAACCATCACTCTATTTATTATCTTCATTCACTCACCCTCAACAAACCTCTAGACAAACTGAATCCTTAGTCAATTCCTTATCTTAACTCGACCTTCTACACATCCTTTACTTAAAATGATCTCATATCTTATATATAAATAAATCATTGATTAATCATTCCCCTCTATTTACCCCCTATGTAAATTACGCATACCTCACCAATAATTAAAATATATTACCAAGACAAATCCATCTATCCAGCTATTGTCCAATCTCTAACCCATCCTCACTATTCAAGACGCTTAAAGACATATTCCTACCCTAACATCAATAATATATTAAATACTCTTCAAAGCGCCTTTACCAAATATAAAAGCGAAGATAGAAGTACTTTAGACACATAGCTTATAACATATACATAGACTGTAATAATGATACATACTATAACATAGATATATACTATAAAATAGTTATAATATAATATAGACTATAACATAGAAATTAACTAAAATATAGACATAGACTATAACATATAAATATACTATAATATAGATATTGCCTATATCCAAAATCTTAATATAGATATACTATAATATATATATATATATATATATATATATATATATATATATTATAATATAGATATATATTATAACATAGACATAAATTATAACATAAAATAACAATAACATATATGTAGATTATAACATAGACTGTAATATAGACATAAACTAGTTAAAGTATTATTAACCTGTCCAAGAGATGACAATGATTTATTTATTGCTGAAGCTTCAATTAATCTTTTACCACTAGCATCTGTTTTAGATACTCTTTCTGAACCTGTTCATAGCATGTATTGAATTATTCTACTTAATATAATTACTATATTCAATGTACTCAATTTAGTATTAATAGAATTATTGTACTTAATATAATTATTATTTTCAATGTACTCAATTTAGTATTAATAGATTTATTGTACTTAATATAATTACTATATTCAGTGTACTCAATTTAGTATTAATAGAATTATTGTACTTAATATAATTATTATTTTCAATGTACTCAATTTAGTATTAATAGAATTATTGTACTTAATATAATTATTATTTTCAATGTACTTAATTAGTATTAATAAAATTATTCTACTTAATATAATTACTATATTCAATGTACTCAATTAGTATCAATAGAATTATTGTACTTAATAGAATTACTATATTCAACGTACTAAATTATTATCAATAGAAGTATTGTACTTAATAGAATTACTATATTAAATGTACTCAATTAGTATTAATAGAATTATTGTACTTACTAGAATTACTATATTCAATGTACTCAATTAGTATTAATATAATTATTCTACTTAATAGAATTACTTTACTTAATTAGTATTAATAGAATTATTATATTCAATCTACTCAATTAGTATTAATAACATTATTGTACTCAATAGAATTACTCTACTTAATTAGTATTAATATAAATACAATATTCAATTTACTTTACTTAATGTAATTAATATACTTAACATACTTAATGTCCTCAATTAACTTAAGGTACTTATTGTATGTAATATAATGAAATATTTTTATAGTAGAACTATACATATGTCTATGTTCAGATATGTTATGTCTGAGTACCATTATGTCGTGACTATATATGTGTATAACCTACACTACCTAACACTCACCCGCTAGATCGCACAGAGTTAACGTTCCGATGCTGGTAAGACCACTGGCTTGATTGTTACACTCTATTGTTAGTGTACAAATCAAGTGGGACCGCGAACTAGTGTGGGGTTGAAAGTTGTTAGATTAAGCGGGTTAGGGAGGGTGAGGTTTATAGGTGGCTATGGATGAGTTAATGTAATTAGGATGTAGTTAAAGTAAGTTAGGTTGGGTTTAAGTTAGTTAGGGTGAGGTTATAGGTAGTTTAAGGAGTTAAGGTGAGTTTAAAATGAGTTCAGATGAAAGGGTGCTAGAGCGAAGGTAAATGAGTTAGGGTTAGGTTAAAGGGAGTTATGGTGGAGTTAAAGGGTATTCGCGTAAATATAAAGGAGTTAAGCTAGGTTTAAATTGAGTTAGTGTGAAGTTAAAGGAGTTAGGGATCGGTTAAAGTAAGTTAGGGTGGAGTTGCTGAAGTTATGGTTGGTTTAAAGGGAGTTAAGAGTCGTTTAAAGGGAGTAGTGTGGAGTTAAATTGAGTCAGCGTATAATATGATTTATAAAGATATTGCTAATCTTGTAATTATGTGACAGTGTACTTTAATATTTATTAAAAATGCAATTAATTAATATTCAAATAAATTGTTATAATTATTAATTTAACAATAATTAATTATATTTTGTCAGAACTTTTATTTAATAATTAATTCATATTTCATATTTACCTTTGTGAATTCATTTTAGTAGAAGCTGTTTTCCTGTTGTCAGTTCCGATTTTGAAAATATCCTCGATATCCTTCAATGATTCAACTTTCATCTTTGTAACTTTAGGTAGGAGAACAGAGTTCCCTGGGAATTATGTGACAACAATGTGACAACAATGGGTCAATGTTATTATATGTGAAATATCCTAGTATTCAATAATCTAGTCATATAATGATATAGATAATGATATAGATAATGATATAGATAATGATATAGATAATGATATAGATATTGCTATATATAGGAATTTAATTTATGTTTGAACAAATATAAATAAACTCATTCTACTATAATTGTTAATATTTTATTTGTTATTATATTATTTGTTATTATATTATTTGTTATTATATTATTTGTTATTATATTATTTGTTATTATATTATATATTAATATATTATTTATTATAATTAATTTATTATTATATTATTTATTATTATATTATTTATTAATATTTTATTTATTATTATATATTTATTATTATATTATTTATTATTATATAATTTATTATTATATTATTTATTAATATATTATTTATTAATATATTTTTTATAATTATATTATTTATTTATATATTATTTATTAATATATTATTTATTAATCTATTATATATTATTATATTATTTATTATTATATTATTTATTAATATATATTTTATTAATATATTATTTATTAATATATTATTTATTATTATATTAATTATTATTATATTATTTATTAATATATTATTCATTAATGTACTATTTATTAATTAATTATTTATTAATTTCCTATGTATTTGTTGATTTATTGCCTATTAAGATCAAACTGACCCTGGGCCCGCAGTTCTAAGACTTTCACTTCATCGGTCAACAGATCCTGGATATTTTCGTTGTATATTTCAACAATTGAAACCTTTCAAAGTTGTAATTATTTTAATCGGTGAAATGCTTACAATTAATTTGGATAATGACATATTTGATTAGGACATGGTTGATATCCTAATATGGATATATTGTCATTTCTTTTAGAAATATAGAAATTCGGCATTAACATGTTGTTATATTAATTAACATGTTGTTATGTTAATTAACATGTTGTTATGTTAATTAACATATTGTTACCTTCAACGAATGTAAGATGTTCTTTCTTTCTTCACAAATTCGTAACAATTCCTTTATTGATCTGTATTGTTGATGTTAATGTATGGGTACTATGCATGATGTTTTAGTCAAAGGGTTATATAGAGATAAACTACCTGATATTCACTCCTGGGTCTTCAATTGGACCTTGCATAGTGTAGGTCTTACCGGAAGCTGTCTGTCCATATGCGAGAATGCAGACGTTATACCCATCTAGACATGACGTAATAACCGGCATTACCTCATCGAATACCTTGAGAGTATGTGTAACAGTCATGGTTATGATAAGTGTCATTATTATGTGATATTTGGTAAAATTCAACATTTTTAGGTTAATAAACTGCGTAAATTGTGAGAAATGTTATTGAGTTATTATAACTACTACAAAAAATGCAGTTGATTGCAATAAAGATGAAAATATATATAGAGAATTCTGACCTCAGTTTGAGTTGAGTTTGGTTGGAAAACTCTGTCAAACTTAAACGTTTTCTTTCCCGCTATCACTTCATTTGCCATGGGAAACTGCAAGCTACAAGTATCACTAGAATTCCTGCATCTTGCAAATACTCGGATATTGCCACGTAATTCTTGTAGCTATTACATTATAAAATATGATATCATCAATTTAATATCGTCATTTATAATAAAGAATACTTTACGTTATTTGTTTTAATTAATAAAAAGTAATTAATAAATAAATGACTAATAATATGACTATAACTACTATAATCCACTACTATAATCACTACTATAATCCATATCCCCACTACTAGCACTACCACTACATACCATTTCTACCTCCCTGTCATAACCACTACCATGTCTACCTCTCTGTCATAACCACTACCACGTCTACCTCCCTGTCATAACCACTACCACGTCTACCTCCCTGTCATAACCACTACCACGTCTACCTACCTGTCATAACCACTACCATATCTACCTCCTTGTCATAACCACTACCATGTCTACCTACCTGTCATAACCACTACCATGTCTACCTCCCTGTCATAACCACTACCATGTCTACCTCCTTGTCATAACCACTACCATTTCTACCTCCCTGTCATAACCACTACCACGTCTACCTCCCTGTCATAACCACTACCACGTCTACCTCCCTGTCATAACCACTACCACGTCTACCTCCCTGTCATAACCACTACCACGTCTACCTCCCTGTCATAACCACTACCACGTCTACCTCCCTGTCATAACCACTACCATGTCTACTTCCTTGTCATAACCACTACCATGTATACCTGCCTGTCATAACCACTACCATATCTACCTCCCTGTCATAACCACTACCACGTCTACATCCCTGTCATAACCACTACCACGTCTACCTCCCTGTCATAACCACTACCATGTCTACCTCCCTGTCATAACCACTACCATGTCTACCTCCCTGTCATAACCACTACCATATCTACCTCCCTGTCATAACCACTACCACGTCTACCTCCCTGTCATAACCACTACCACGTCTACCTCCCTGTCATAACCACTACCATGTCTACCTCCCTGTCATAACCACTACCATGTCTACCTCCCTGTCATAACCACTACCATGTCTACCTCCCTGTCATAACCACTACCATGTCTACCTCCCTGTCATAACCACTACCATGTCTACCTCCCTGTCATAACCACTACCACGTCTACCTCCCTGTCATAACCACTACCATGTCTACCTCCCTTTCATAACCACTACCATGTCTACCTCCCTGTCATAACCACTACCATGTCTACCTCCCTGTCATAACCACTACCATGTCTACCTGCCTGTCATAACCACTACCATGTCTACCTCCCTGTCATAACCACTACCACGTCTACCTCCCTGTCATAACCACTACCATGTCTACCTCCCTGTCATAACCACTACCATGTCTACCTCCCTGTCATAACCACTACCACGTCTACCTCCCTGTCATAACCACTACCATGTCTACCTCCCTGTCATAACCACTACCATGTCTACCTCCTTGTCATAACCACTACCATGTCTACCTCCCTGTCATAACCACTACCATGTCTACCTGCCTGTCATAACCACTACCATGTCTACCTCCCTGTCATAACCACTACCATGTCTACCTCCCTGTCATAACCACTACCATGTCTACCTCCCTGTCATAACCACTACCATGTCTACCTCCCTGTCATAACCACTACCATGTCTACCTCCCTGTCATAACCACTACCACGTCTACCTCCCTGTCATAACCACTACCACGTCTACCTCCCTGTCATAACCACTACCATGTCTACCTCCCTGTCATAACCACTACCACGTCTACCTCCCTGTCATAACCACTACCATGTCTACCTCCCTGTCATAACCACTACCATGTCTACCTCCTTGTCATAACCACTACCATGTCTACCTCCCTGTCATAACCACTACCATGTCTACCTGCCTGTCATAACCACTACCATGTCTACCTCCCTGTCATAACCACTACCACGTCTACCTCCCTGTCATAACCACTACCACGTCTACCTCCCTGTCATAACCACTACCACGTCTACCTCCCTGTCATAACCACTACCATGTCTACCTCCCTGTCATAACCACTACCATGTCTACCTCCTTGTCATAACCACTACCATGTCTACCTCCCTGTCATAACCACTACCATGTCTACCTGCCTGTCATAACCACTACCATGTCTACCTCCCTGTCATAACCACTACCACGTCTACCTCCCTGTCATAACCACTACCATGTCTACCTGCCTGTCATAACCACTACCATGTCTACCTCCCTGTCATAACCACTACCACGTCTACCTCCCTGTCATAACCACTACCATGTCTACCTCCCTGTCATAACCACTACCATGTCTACCTCCCTGTCATAACCACTACCACGTCTACCTCCCTGTCATAACCACTACCATGTCTACCTCCCTGTCATAACCACTACCATGTCTACCTCCCTGTCATAACCACTACCATGTCTACCTGCCTGTCATAACCACTACCATATCTACCTCCCTGTCATAACCACTACCATGTCTACCTCCCTGTCATAACCACTACCATGTCTACCTCCCTGTCATAACCACTACCATGTCTACCTCCCTGTCATAACCACTACCATGTCTACCTGCCTGTCATAACCACTACCATGTCTACCTCCCTGTCATAACCACTACCACGTCTACCTCCCTGTCATAACCACTACCACGTCTACCTCCCTGTCATAACCACTACCACGTCTACCTCCCTGTCATAACCACTACCACGTCTACCTCCCTGTCATAACCACTACCATGTCTACCTCCTTGTCATAACCACTACCATGTCTACCTCCCTGTCATAACCACTACCATGTCTACCTGCCTGTCATAACCACTACCATGTCTACCTCCCTGTCATAACCACTACCACGTCTACCTCCCTGTCATAACCACTACCATGTCTACCTGCCTGTCATAACCACTACCATGTCTACCTCCCTGTCATAACCACTACCACGTCTACCTCCCTGTCATAACCACTACCATGTCTACCTCCCTGTCATAACCACTACCATGTCTACCTCCCTGTCATAACCACTACCACGTCTACCTCCCTGTCATAACCACTACCATGTCTACCTCCCTGTCATAACCACTACCATGTCTACCTCCCTGTCATAACCACTACCATGTCTACCTGCCTGTCATAACCACTACCATATCTACCTCCCTGTCATAACCACTACCACGTCTACCTCCCTGTCATAACCACTACCACGTCTACCTCCCTGTCATAACCACTACCATGTCTACCTCCCTGTCATAACCACTACCATGTCTACCTCCCTGTCATAACCACTACCATGTCTACCTCCCTGTCATAACCACTACCATGTCTACCTCCCTGTCATAACCACTACCACGTCTACCTCCCTGTCATAACCACTACCACGTCTACCTCCCTGTCATAACCACTACCATGTCTACCTCCCTGTCATAACCACTACCATGTCTACCTCCCTGTCATAACCACTACCATGTCTACCTCCCTGTCATAACCACTACCATGTCTACCTCCCTGTCATAACCACTACCATGTCTACCTCCCTGTCATAACCACTACCATGTCTACCTCCCTGTCATAACCACTACCATGTCTACCTCCCTGTCATAACCACTACCACGTCTACCTCCCTGTCATAACCACTACCATGTCTACCTCCCTGTCATAACCACTACCATGTCTACCTCCCTGTCATAAACACTACCATGTCTACCTCCCTGTCATAACCACTACCATGTCTACCTCCCTGTCATAACCACTACCATGTCTACCTCCCTGTCATAACCACTACCATGTCTACCTCCTTGTCATAACCACTACCATGTCTACCTCCCTGTCATAACCACTACCATGTCTACCTCCCTGTCATAACCACTACCATATCTACCTCCCTGTCATAACCACTACCACGTCTACCTCCCTGTCATAACCACTACCATGTCTACCTACCTGTCATAACCACTACCATATCTACCTCCTTGTCATAACCACTACCATGTCTACCTACCTGTCATAACCACTACCATGTCTACCTCCCTGTCATAACCACTACCACGTCTACCTCCCTGTCATAACCACTACCATGTCTACCTACCTGTCATAACCACTACCATATCTACCTCCTTGTCATAACCACTACCATGTCTACCTACCTGTCATAACCACTACCATGTCTACCTCCCTGTCATAACCACTACCATGTCTACCTCCTTGTCATAACCACTACCATTTCTACCTCCCTGTCATAACCACTACCACGTCTACCTCCCTGTCATAACCACTACCACGTCTACCTCCCTGTCATAACCACTACCACGTCTACCTCCATGTCATAACCACTACATACCATGTCTACCTCCTTGTCATAACCACTACCACGTCTACCTCCCTGTCATAACCACTACCACGTCTACCTCCCTGTCATAACCACTACATACCATGTCTACCTCCTTGTCATAACCACTACCACGTCTACCTCCCTGTCATAACCATTACCATGTCTACATCCCTGTCATAACCACTACCATGTCTACCTCCCTGTCATAACCACTACCATGTCTACCTCCCTGTCATAACCACTACCATGTCTACCTCCCTGTCATAACCACTACCATGTCTACCTCCCTGTCATAACCACTACCATGTCTACCTCCCTGTCATAACCACTACCATGTCTACCTCCCTGTCATAACCACTACCACGTCTACCTCCCTGTCATAACTACTACCATGTCTACCTCCCTGTCATAACCACTACCATGTCTACCTCCCTGTCATAACCACTACCATGTCTACCTCCCTGTCATAACCACTACCATGTCTACCTCCTTGTCATAACCACTACCATGTCTACCTCCCTGTCATAACCACTACCATGTCTACCTCCCTGTCATAACCACTACCATGTCTACCTCCCTGTCATAACCACTACCATGTCTACCTCCCTGTCATAACCACTACCACGTCTACCTCCCTGTCATAACCACTACCATGTCTACCTCCCTGTCATAACCACTACCATGTCTACCTCCCTGTCATAACCACTACCATGTCTACCTGCCTGTCATAACCACTACCATATCTACCTCCCTGTCATAACCACTACCACGTCTACCTCCCTGTCATAACCACTACCACGTCTACCTCCCTGTCATAACCACTACCATGTCTACCTCCCTGTCATAACCACTACCATGTCTACCTCCCTGTCATAACCACTACCATGTCTACCTCCCTGTCATAACCACTACCATGTCTACCTCCCTGTCATAACCACTACCACGTCTACCTCCCTGTCATAACCACTACCACGTCTACCTCCCTGTCATAACCACTACCATGTCTACCTCCCTGTCATAACCACTACCATGTCTACCTCCCTGTCATAACCACTACCATGTCTACCTCCCTGTCATAACCACTACCATGTCTACCTCCCTGTCATAACCACTACCATGTCTACCTCCCTGTCATAACCACTACCATGTCTACCTCCCTGTCATAACCACTACCATGTCTACCTCCCTGTCATAACCACTACCATGTCTACCTGCCTGTCATAACCACTACCATGTCTACCTCCCTGTCATAACCACTACCACGTCTACCTCCCTGTCATAACCACTACCACGTCTACCTCCCTGTCATAACCACTACCACGTCTACCTCCCTGTCATAACCACTACCACGTCTACCTCCCTGTCATAACCACTACCATGTCTACCTCCTTGTCATAACCACTACCATGTCTACCTCCCTGTCATAACCACTACCATGTCTACCTGCCTGTCATAACCACTACCATGTCTACCTCCCTGTCATAACCACTACCACGTCTACCTCCCTGTCATAACCACTACCATGTCTACCTGCCTGTCATAACCACTACCATGTCTACCTCCCTGTCATAACCACTACCACGTCTACCTCCCTGTCATAACCACTACCATGTCTACCTCCCTGTCATAACCACTACCATGTCTACCTCCCTGTCATAACCACTACCACGTCTACCTCCCTGTCATAACCACTACCATGTCTACCTCCCTGTCATAACCACTACCATGTCTACCTCCCTGTCATAACCACTACCATGTCTACCTGCCTGTCATAACCACTACCATATCTACCTCCCTGTCATAACCACTACCACGTCTACCTCCCTGTCATAACCACTACCACGTCTACCTCCCTGTCATAACCACTACCATGTCTACCTCCCTGTCATAACCACTACCATGTCTACCTCCCTGTCATAACCACTACCATGTCTACCTCCCTGTCATAACCACTACCATGTCTACCTCCCTGTCATAACCACTACCACGTCTACCTCCCTGTCATAACCACTACCACGTCTACCTCCCTGTCATAACCACTACCATGTCTACCTCCCTGTCATAACCACTACCATGTCTACCTCCCTGTCATAACCACTACCATGTCTACCTCCCTGTCATAACCACTACCATGTCTACCTCCCTGTCATAACCACTACCATGTCTACCTCCCTGTCATAACCACTACCATGTCTACCTCCCTGTCATAACCACTACCATGTCTACCTCCCTGTCATAACCACTACCACGTCTACCTCCCTGTCATAACCACTACCATGTCTACCTCCCTGTCATAACCACTACCATGTCTACCTCCCTGTCATAAACACTACCATGTCTACCTCCCTGTCATAACCACTACCATGTCTACCTCCCTGTCATAACCACTACCATGTCTACCTCCCTGTCATAACCACTACCATGTCTACCTCCTTGTCATAACCACTACCATGTCTACCTCCCTGTCATAACCACTACCATGTCTACCTCCCTGTCATAACCACTACCATATCTACCTCCCTGTCATAACCACTACCACGTCTACCTCCCTGTCATAACCACTACCATGTCTACCTACCTGTCATAACCACTACCATATCTACCTCCTTGTCATAACCACTACCATGTCTACCTACCTGTCATAACCACTACCATGTCTACCTCCCTGTCATAACCACTACCACGTCTACCTCCCTGTCATAACCACTACCATGTCTACCTACCTGTCATAACCACTACCATATCTACCTCCTTGTCATAACCACTACCATGTCTACCTACCTGTCATAACCACTACCATGTCTACCTCCCTGTCATAACCACTACCATGTCTACCTCCTTGTCATAACCACTACCATTTCTACCTCCCTGTCATAACCACTACCACGTCTACCTCCCTGTCATAACCACTACCACGTCTACCTCCCTGTCATAACCACTACCACGTCTACCTCCATGTCATAACCACTACATACCATGTCTACCTCCTTGTCATAACCACTACCACGTCTACCTCCCTGTCATAACCACTACCACGTCTACCTCCCTGTCATAACCACTACATACCATGTCTACCTCCTTGTCATAACCACTACCACGTCTACCTCCCTGTCATAACCATTACCATGTCTACATCCCTGTCATAACCACTACCATGTCTACCTCCCTGTCATAACCACTACCATGTCTACCTCCCTGTCATAACCACTACCATGTCTACCTCCCTGTCATAACCACTACCATGTCTACCTCCCTGTCATAACCACTACCATGTCTACCTCCCTGTCATAACCACTACCATGTCTACCTCCCTGTCATAACCACTACCACGTCTACCTCCCTGTCATAACTACTACCATGTCTACCTCCCTGTCATAACCACTACCATGTCTACCTCCCTGTCATAACCACTACCATGTCTACCTCCCTGTCATAACCACTACCATGTCTACCTCCTTGTCATAACCACTACCATGTCTACCTCCCTGTCATAACCACTACCATGTCTACCTCCCTGTCATAACCACTACCATGTCTACCTCCCTGTCATAACCACTACCATGTCTACCTCCCTGTCATAACCACTACCATGTCTACCTCCCTGTCATAACCACTACCATGTCTACCTCCCTGTCATAACCACTACCATGTCTACCTCCCTGTAACTACCCAAACCATCAATAAAAATCTCCATTATTCAATATTCAATATTCAAACAACATTAAAAATATTTTCATCAATTTGATCCAAAACCAAAGTACGATCTTCATTCCATTTGCATGTCATAAATAAAGAACTATATTCTCCACAATGTTCGCTGAACAGAACATTTATTAACTTCATCGCAAATAAACTATTTGCTACTCCTCTAATTGAAACTTGCCAACTGCAACTTTTCCTTCTATACATTTCCACATTATCCAACTGATTTAAAACTCTGCATATTTATAATATATCCCTAACCACAGAATATAAATATCTCACTTAAACTGGCTACCAATCAAGTAAATAATTGTATACAATTTGCTTTATAGCACACTTTATATCATATCTTAATAACTCAAGTTATTATTCATCTAACCTCAGCACAATATAATCATTCTCCATTCATGTCTCACAAATCTGTAATAACTTATCATCCACTGTATATCTATAAATTATACTACTTACTTCAATATGTATACTTGATTAATGTATAAATATGAATTATATACACACTTGAATAATGTATAAACATTAATTATATACACACTTGAATAATATATAAACATTAATTATATACACACTTGAATAATGTATAAACATTAATTATATACACACTTGAATAATGTATAAACATTAATTATATACACACTTGAATAATGTATAAACATTAATTATATACACACTTGAATAATGTATAAACATTAATTATATATACACTTGAATAATGTATAAACATTAATTATATACACACTTGAATAATGTATAAACATGGATAAAATATATATGATTAAAAACATCATAAATGAAGTTCATGATAGTACATTAGGTAATATCTAATAAATTCTACTCTTCCTATCACTACCATTACTACTATTGCCGCCACTACCACTATCACTACCATTACTACTATTAATTCTAATAACCTTATTATAAAGTATTTTTCTTTGTAGAGATTCTTTTCTATAAAGTTCCTTATAATGCGTTGACTGTACTCTATGCGTTGAAAGTTCTTGACAAATACTTTTTACTTCCTTTATAACATTTCCTGCTATCAAATGAAGATCTACAAATCTTTTGTTTACTTCATTTTTTAATCCAATATATTCTTCAAGTAGATTTGCAGCGTTTTCTTTTAAAGACTTCAGAATTGTTGATTCTACAGTTAATTTCATTTGCTGTATGGTGTTTATGTTTACATATAATTAGTTATTAACATCTGCATTAAGATATATTCATCCGATAAAGATTGAAATAAGAACTAGTTTCTATGAGCTTTACCTTTTGTTTTGACACTGCATCTGACTTGTCATTCTTCTCTCTTTTCAATGAGTCATTTTGTATTTGTAATGTCTTAGTATCGGCTTCATATTTATTCAGTTGACTTTCAAGTTCTAAAATCTATTCCATTAATGTTTAATTTGTTTAAATACAATTTATGTTTAGATAGATTGCATATGTAAGATTAATGATTTAGTTTCATCAGATTGGAATACATCTAATACATCTTAAGATGGTTATCCTTATTAAGACATCTAAATGTTATATTTCTTTAAAGTATTAGCCTAATGCACTAAACTTTATATATAAAATATTAACTAGTAAATATTATTAAAAATGTGCATGTTATTTTTAGTTTTATTTATCACATAAAATTTCAACTCATTACCAATGTCCACATTATGACATTACAATAGTCGTCTTAATAGCCATCTTAATATCCATCTTAATAGATATCTTAATAGATATCTTGATAAACATCTTAATAGTCATCTTAATAGCCATCTTAATATCCATCTTAATAGCCATATTAATAGCCATCTTAATAGCCACCTTAATAAACATCTTAAAAAACATCTTAATAGTCATCTTAATAGCTATCTTAATAAACATCTTAATATCCATCTTAATAGCCATCTTAATAAACATCTTAATAGCCATCTTAATAGCCATCTTAATAGATATCTTAATAAACATTTTAATAGCCATCTTAATAGCCATCTTAATAGATATCTTAATAAACATTTTAATAGTCATCTTAATGTCCATCTTAATATCCATCTTAATAGCCATCTTAATAGCCATCTTAATAGCCATCTTAATAGCTATTTTAATAACCACCTTAATAGCCATCTTAATAGATATCTTAATAAACATCTTAATAGCCATCTCAATAGCCATCTTAATAGCCATCTTAATAAACATCTTAATATCTATCTTAATAGCCATCTTAATAGCCATCTTAATAAACATCTTAATAGCCATCTCAATAGCCATCTTAATAGCCATTTTAATAGCCATCTCAATAGCCATCTTAATAGCCATCTTAATAAACATCTTAATAGCTATCTTAATAACCATCTTAATAGCTATCTTAATAAATATCTTAATAGCCATCTTAACATCCATCTTAATAAACATCTTGATATCCATCTTAATAGTCATCTTAATAGCCATCTTAATAGCCATCTTAATAAACATCTTAATATCCATCTTAATAAACATCTTAAAAAACATCTTAATAGTCATCTTAATAGATATCTTAATAAACATCTTAATATCCATCTTAATAGCCATCTTAATAAACATCTTAATAGCCATCTTAATAGCCATCTTAATAGATATCTTAATAAACATTTTAATAGTCATCTTAATAAACATTTTAATAGTCATCTTAATGTCCATCTTAATATCCATCTTAATAGCCATCTTAATAGCCATCTTAATAGCCATCTTAATAGCCATTTTAATAGCCACCTTAATAGCCATCTTAATAGATATCTTAATAAACACCTTAATAGCCATCTTAATAGCCATCTTAATAAACATCTTAATATCTATCTTAATAGCCATCTTAATAGCCATCTTAATAAACATCTTAATAGCCATCTCAATAGCCATCTTAATAGCCATTTTAATAGCCATCTCAATAGCCATCTTAATAGCCATCTTAATAAACATCTTAATAGCTATCTTAATAACCATCTTAATAGCTATTTTAATAAATATCTTAATAGCCATCTTAACATCCATCTTAATAAACATCTTAATATCCATCATAATAGTCATCTTAATAGCCATCTTAATAGCCATCTTAATAAACATCTTAATATCCATATTAATAAACATCTTAATATCCATCTTAATAAACATCTTAAAAAACATCTTAATAGTCATCTTAATAGTCATCTTAATAAACATCTTAATATCCATCTTAATAGCCATCTTAATAGCCATTTTCATAACCATCTCAATAGCCATCTTAATAGCCATCTTAATATCCATCTTAATAGCCATCTTAATAGCCACCTTAATAAATATCTTAATAACCATCTTAATAAACATCTTAATAGCTATCTTAATAGCCATCTTAATAGCCATCTTAATAGCTATCTTAATAGCTATCTTAATAAACATCTTAATAGCCATCTTAATAGCTATCTTAATAGCCATCTTAATAGCCATATTAATAGCCATCTTAATAGCCATCTTAATAAACATCTTAATAGCCATCTTAATAGCCATCTTAATAAACATCTTAATAGCCATCTTAATAGCTATCTTAATAACCATCTTAATAGCCATCTTAATAAACATCTTAATAGCCATCTTAATAGCCATCTTAATAAACATCTTAATAGCCATCTTAATACACATCTTAATATCCATCTTAATAAACATCTTACCTTTGTGTCTGATTTCTTTAATGCCTGGGATTCAACTTTGCTTTTCTTTTCATTTGCTTCCAATTTCTTATTCTATGGAATATATGATTCGTTAATTTAATATGATTTAATGTAAACGATTACAACACATATTACCATAATAACAACTATCAGATCGATCACGTTTACTTTCAATTAAATGCAACGTTCTATCTGACAGTAATATAATAATTAATTACAATTAGAATAATTAATAAGAATATATAATTCTAATCATCATGTTAAAAATCAATAAAGTTAATTGAAATAATTTAGTGAAGTGAAATATAATAATGGAGTGAAATTAAGTTAGTGGAGTGAGAGAAAAACTAGCAATGAGATAGATAAGACAATATGTAAGATATAGGCTAGTGAAGTAATAGATACGTTAGTGAATTGAAAGATAAGTTAGGTGAGTAATATATAATCAAATGTAAGTTGTAGGCTATTTGAGTGAGATATAAGCTATTGGAGTGATATATAAGCTATTGGAGTGATATATAAGCTATTGAAATGAAATATAAGCTATTAGAGTGAGAAATAAGCTATTAAAATGAGAGATAAGCTATTTGAGTGAGAGTTAAGCTATTTGAGTGAGATATAAGCTATTGGAGTGAGATATAAGCTATTGGAGTGAGATATAAGCTATTTGAGTGAGATATAAGCTATTGGAGTGATATATAAGCTATTGGAGTGAGATATAAGCTATTGAAGTGAAATATAAGCTATTGAGTGAGAGATAAGCTCTAAAAATGAGAGATAAGCTATTTGAGTGAGATATAAGCTATTGGAGTGTAAGATAAGCTATTAGAATGAGATATAAGCTATTGGAGTGAGATATAAGCTATTGGAGTGATATATAATCTAGTGGAGTGATATATAAGCTATTGGAGTTAGATATAAGCTATTAGGGTGAGAGATAAGCTAATGGAGTGAGATATAAGCTATTGGGGTGAGAGATAAGCTAATGGAGTGAGAGATAAGCTATTGGAGTGAGAGATAAGCTATTAGGGTGAGATATAAGCTAATGGAGTGAGAGATAAGCTATTGGGGTGAGAGATAAGCTATTGGAGTGAGAGATAAGCTATTGGAGTTAGATATAAGCTAATGGAGTGAGACATAAGCTATTGGAGTGAGATATAAGCTATTGGAGTTAGATATAAGCTATTAGGGTGAGAGATAAGCTAATGGAGTGAGATATAAGCTATTAGAGTGAGAGATAAGCTATTGGGGTGAGATATAAGCTATTGGGGTGCTATCTAAGCTATTGGACTGATATATAAGCTATTGGAGTGAGAGATAAGCTATTGGAGTGATAGATAAGCTATTAGAGTGAGCTATGAGCTATTGGAGTGAGAGATAAGCTATTGGAGTGAGATATAAGCTATTGGAGTGAGAGATAAGCTATTGGAGTGAGAGATAAGCTATTGGAGTTAGATATAAGCTAATGGAGTGAGACATAAGCTATTAGAGTGAGAGATAAGCTATTGGAGTGATATATAAGTTATTGGAGTGATATATAAGCTATTAAAATGAGAGATAAGCTATTGGAGTGAAATATTAGCTATTGGAGTTAGATATAAGCTATTGTGTTGAGAGATAAGCTATTGGATTGAAAGATAAGCTATTGGGGTGAGATATAAGCTATTGGACTGAGATATAAGCTATTGGAGTGAGATATAAGCTATTGGATTGAAAGATAAGCTATTGGAGGGAGATATAAGCTATTGGAGTGAGATATAATCTAGTAATGTGGGAGATGAGTTAGTGTAATGAAAGATATAGACGGAAATGAATACATTTACAACACAAACCAATGATTGTACAGATTTTCTTAATTCATCGATAGCTTTGTTTCTTTCCAAGAGTATTTTTTGATCCTCTGTATCTTTTGGAGAAACTAAAACAGCTGTAAGGGACGTGGTTTACGTGAATCATACTTACGTTTAAGGTGAATGTATCTTCTCTGTGGAAAATGTAGTTCATTTGACGATATTTACTCTCCGCCAACTTATCTGAAACATTACACGCATGAATAACTTCATTGTCTTATCAATACCTAGCATATCATCATGGTGAACGTTTTTACGTGTTGTAAATCTAGTGTATTTATCATTAAATCAATTATAACATTACATGAGCTATAAATATATAATTTATAAATTCTGCCATAGAGATATAATAAGAATCATATAATCTATATTTTTATAAATGTAAATCATACATTTATTAGAACTGATTTAACTGATTAAAATAGATTGTAATAGACTAGGTTTTGCAATTGGTCAACTGACCCTTCTCCGAGATGGCAAGGTAGTTGTCGATACATAGGTGAGGGTTGTAGTTAGCTGCTCTTAAAGAGGCTAGAACATCGTGTCTGTCTCTCCATTCAGGTAAAGCATCCTAGTAGATGAATACATATCATATGTTATATATTAATAATTCAATATAACATGTCTTATTCCTATAAGTTTGAAAGATAAATCTGTCATAGTTATAGAATTAGACATTGACCGGGGTCAATTAGGGGTCAAACAACATATATGTGTATATATTACATATTGTACATTATACTATATTAGACTACAATAGAAATGATGATGAATAAGAAACATATTTGCATAGGATCATTTTCTTCCTAGGTTGTATAAATGAACTATGAAACTCTATGTAATTACTTGGATAGGATTCATTAAGGAAGTAATCCCCTCGCAATGAAGCTCCCATGATATCGGAAGTTGTAACCATATTCCCAATTTCTTATCGTAAAAACAATGAATATTTCTTCTTTCCTAATAGTAGTTTTAAATTATTAATTAATTGATAATTATCAACTAAATACTTGAATAATCAATTTCGCATATATATATATATATATATATATATATATATATATATACTTATATATACATATATATATATATATAATATATATATAAGTATAATTAATTTAAGAAAACAACACATGTATATACAATTTAATTTAAACTTATAACTTATTATATATATTAATATATTCACATGGGTGAATAGTATAACTGAATATTTTGAATACCTCGAAAATGTAAGTATCCACCCTTCCTCTTGTTGGATGTTCTAAATATCCCTCGCGGTCATCTGAAATGACCTCTTGAACTCTCGATCCTTTATTCTCATCAACTTTCCTCTTAATCGGAGATTCATCCTTTTGACAAAAGAATCATTATTATCCTCTAACGAAGTTAATAACACATTTGGACTAGAATTATAAATCTATAGAACGCGAGAAATAATTGAATAGTGAATATATTTTTATAGTGAATTTCTAAGTTCCGTTCATACATATAGGACTTATTTTGTTATTGGAATAATATGCTTAGCATATAATGTAAATACTTCAAACATGTACTATTGTGTAATTAATAAGTGACGTGAGAACATATAGGTGGATACCAACATCTCGTAGTACTGTGTTGGTGACGATGACCCCTTGACCTTTCCACGAATCCGGAAACGGAAGCCAATCCTACAAGAGAATGTTTTTACGTATTTAAGTAATCGTACGAATTGAATGTTAACGAGGGTAGGATTATTGAATAATACTAAATTAAATATGAATAATACTGAATAGGGTAATGAAGTTGAAATGGTGTTATATAATATTAGAATAGTTTTAGTAGATTGAGAAATGTATAATGTAGGATATAAGATACAAGATATACGATATAAGATATACAAAGTAAGACTTACGATGTAGGATATAAGATACAAGATATACGATATAAGATATACAAAGTAAGACTTACGATGTAGGATATAGGATACAAGATATACGATATAAGATATACAAAGTAAGACTTACGATGTAAGATATAGGATACAAGATATACGATATAATATATACAAAGTAAGACTTACGATGTAGGATATAAGATACAAGATATACGATATAAGATATACAAAGTAAGACTTACGATGTAGGATATAAGATACAAGATATACGATATAAGATATACAAAGTAAGACTTACGATGTAGGATATAAGATACAAGATATACGATATAAGATATACAAAGTAAGACTTACGATGTAGGATATAAGATACAATATATAAGATATACAATATACTATATGTATATGTACACTTATGTAAGAGGTAAGACTTACAATATATATTGTGTATAGTATATTGTGAATATTAATTTTGTCGCTAAGTTTATAATTAATGCAAATAATAAATATAAATATAATATTATGAATAATGATAATTTAGAATCTCTACCTCACATCTCAAAAATGTCTTTTTATTTATAATGTTGATTATCTAATTAAAGAAATAGAGATGTATGTTGACTACATTAGATCGATAAATGTACATTCGTATACATAATAACCTCTGCACGCATTATAATTACACTACTTGCGATTACCTAATCGATACGTAACCATGGCAACCGTTCAAAGAATCTGTTTTATTATCTATTTACCTAATATCGCTTCTCATATAGTTTTGTGCTATGGTCCCTATACTTTATTATATATATAAGAATTATTAATAATTAATATGTATTAATAATTCCAATTCTACTGTCATTTAATCTACACTAACCTCTTAATTGATATAATATTTGTAATAATTATCCACTTTTGTAACTAAGTATGTTAATCTTATTACATGTCATACTACTATAGGCATTACATATACAAATATCGAGTACTTACTACTATAGATAAATATTTAAAGTACTTAATACTTAATCAGTAAATATACAGATAATTATCTAATATATGTACTACAGGTACATACACCGATTTGCTACTTAAGGCACTCGATATAAATACACAAATTACTTACTACTATAGGTAATATATGTAATTACAGCGAGTACTTACTAATATATATATATATATAATATAAGTATATTATTAATATTTGTAAATACTACTATAAGTACAATAGGCAAATACACCATATACTTACTAATATAGGTAAATATATTGAGTACTTAATAATATAGATACTACATGTAAAATACCGAGTAATTACTAGTATAGATTATCTAAGTAAATAAATAGAGTAGTTACTAATATATGTAAATATTCAGATTACTTAGTAATATTGAAACTACAGGTAAATATACCGAGTACTTACTAATATAGGGAAATATATCGGATAATTTCTTCTCTAGGCATTACATAAAAATAAATCAAGTACTTACTACTATAATCACTACAGGTAAATATATCTAATACGTATTAATATATACACTAGTTAATATATACCGATGTCTTATTACTATATGTAAATATAGTACGAGTACTTACTACTAAATATACTATAGATAAATATACCAAGTACTTATACCTATAGATACTAAAAGTAAATACACTGAGTACTAGTTACTATTGACACTATATGTAAATATACCGAATATTCATTACTATAGTAACTAAAGGTAAATACATAGATTATTTACTAATTTATGGACTACATATGAATACATCTACTACTTACTACTACATGTACTAAAGATAATACATCTAGTACTTACTACCACATGTACTAAATATAATACATCTAGTACTTACTACTACATGTACTAAAGATAATACATCTAGTACTTACTACTACATGTACTAAAGATAATACATCTAGTACTTACTACTACATGTACTAAAGATAATACATCTAGTACTTACTACTACATGTACTAAAGATAATACATCTACTACTTACTACTACATGTACTAAAGATAATACATCTAGTACTTACTACCACATGTACTAAAGATAATACATCTAGTACTTACTACTACATGTACTAAAGATAATACATCTAGTACTTACTACTACATGTACTAAAGATAATACATCTAGTACTTACTACTACATGTACTAAAGATAATACATCTAGTACTTACTACTACATGTACTAAAGATAATACATCTAGTACTTACTACTACATGTACTAAAGATAATACATCTAGTACTTACTACTACATGTACTAAAGATAATACATCTAGTACTTACTACTACATGTACTAAAGATAATACATCTAGTACTTACTACTACATGTACTAAAGATAATACATCTAGTACTTACTACTACATGTACTAAAGATAATACATCTAGTACTTACTACTACATGTACTAAAGTAAATACATCTAGTACTTACTTCTATGGACACTTGGTGGTATATTCATAATATTTTCATATTATAATGTATCAATATTTATTTCAGCTTAAACTTGGATAATAAAGAAAATCTGTATGGTAAATAGCTAAATATGATATTAAAGTAGAATTACTCTTCAATGAGTTTAAGTATTGACTACTCGTAAACAATACGTACCTGCGTTTCCCATGAATCTAAGTAGAATCTGTCCCCATACTGAAACATGCACTGGTACTCATTTCCATTTCGGTGAAGGAATGATTCAAGAACAATAGCATTTCCCTTAACAATAGTAATTGTATTTGTATACAATAGTATTAGGGGTATGGATATAGGGGTTAGTGTTACTATATCAAATGAGTGAAGGAGTGAGTGAGTGAGGGAGTAAGTTAGTGATGGAGTGAGGGAGTGAGAGAGTGAGGGAATGAGGGTGTGAGGGAGTTAGAGAGTGAGGGAGTGAGAGAGTGAGTGAGGGAATGAGGGAGTGAGGGAATGAGGGAGTTAGATAGTGAGGGAGTGAGTGAGGGAGGGAGTGAGGAAGTGAGGGAGTGAGAGAGTGAGAGAGTGAGGGAATGAGGGTGTGAGGGAGTTAGAGAGTGAGGGAGTGAGAGAGTGAGTGAGGGAATGAGGGAGTGAGGGAATGAGGGAGTTAGATAGTGAGGGAGTGAGTGAGGGAGGGAGTGAGGAAGTGAGGGAGTGAGAGAGTGAGGGAATGAGGGAGTGAAGGAATGAGGGAGTTAGAGAGTGAGGTAGTGAGGGAGTGAGTGAGTGAATGAGTGAGTGAGTGAGTGAGTGAGTGAGTGAGTGAGTGAGTGAGTGAGTGAGTGAGTGAGGGAGTGAGAAAGTGAGGGAATGAGGGTGTGAGGGAGTTAGAGAGTGAGGGAGTGAGAGAGTGAGTGAGGGAGTGAGGGAGTTAGAGAGTGAGGGAGTGAGATAGTGAAGGATTGAGGGTGTGAGGGAGTTAGAGAGTGAGGGAGTGAGAGAGTGAGTGAGGGAATGAGGGAGTGAGGGAATGAGGGAGTTAGATAGTGAGGGAGTGAGTGAGGGAGGGAGTGAGGAAGTGAGGGAGTGAGAGAGTGAGGGAATGAGGGAGTGAAGGAATGAGGGAGTTAGAGAGTGAGGTAGTGAGGGAGTGAGTGAGTGAATGAGT